>JAGPOW010000261.1:126067681-126078080 GCA_030014935.1 Caiman crocodilus
CACCCCCTCGTCCAAGTCAGCGACGAAGATATTGAACAGCGTGGGCCCAAGAACCGAGCCCTGGGGGACCCCGCTGCTCACATCTCTCCAGGTCGAGTATGACCCGTCCACCACCACTCTCTGGGAGCGCCCCGCCAGCAAGTTCCTGACCCACTCAACCGTGTAGGAGTCAATGCCACAGCTCCCCATCCTTTTGACAAGGATGTCCCCCCTTTTCAGCCTTCATTCTTGCAATCCTCTGATTATATAATAATCTCTGGGATTTTGTTTAAAAAAAAAACTATTTTTTTTTCATCCATGTGATTATAAAGAAAAGTATGGAGTAACCCCAGCATACTCCTTATTGTTCAAAAAACACAAAGCATAATGCAGAATTTAATATGTATTATGTTTTTTTTTCAATTTGTCAGTTTTGTACTAATCTTATAATTTAGTCTTGACTCAACATTTCTGAGCTTTTGAGGTTGACAGCTAGGATCATGTGTTCCTTGAAAAATGGTTGCACTGAAAAACTGCTGGGTGCAGAAATGGCCCTAGGGACAAAACGTTATTTAATTACTTCATCTATCAGACAAGGCAATGACTGATTTAAAGGTAACAAGGAAGTAAAATCTGGAGCTACACATGTTCATAAAGACTGTCAGTGCTGAATAATCAAAAGAAAAATATCTCCATGCACCTGTAAGCACAGAAGAATAGAGAGAGGTTTGAATTTGGGCAGAGGGTGAAAATCTGTGTGAAAAAACTATTGTTCCATTTGAGCAAACACAACCCTTCACTGGTCTTGTGACAAGAGGCACAACTTTCTTAATCTTGCAAGATTGCCAAGATCCTTTAGAATCTTCCTTTTTGAAGGACACTGACATTCCCCAAAATTTCTCAAATGCTGGTCATTATCCTGTCCTCAGTTTTATTGGCAGAGAGTAATTAAGATTTGTTTGCAGAATGGTTGTAGAATGTGCATCCTGGGGTAGAAATTAATGACCGTCTGCTTCTTTGGTACCTTAACATGGGATCTTTCCTCTACTTGATTGGCTTGTTCCACAGTTACTTGAGTGAAATGGCAGACAAGGTATTAACAAGGTAAAGAATAACAAATATGTAAGAGCAATGTCTATTACTTTAGAGTAGCATGAAAACATGAAGTGAAGAATAGGCCCCAAACTGTGTACACTTAATACAGTTTGGCTAAATACAGACATTCAGGGAACTCAGTGGGAGGTTAGATCACTTAAAAAATGACCACCCTATTTAACTTAGTTCACCCACGTGCAGGCCTTGCACCTGATTAGACTGATCTGTAGCAAACCCCACCCCCAGTATTCTTTTTCTTTTTTTCTTTTAAAATGCATCCCCTTCCCTTCGCCAACCATTTCTGACTTTGTCTCTCTCTCTCTTCCCTGTAGATAAATATAAGTGACCTAAGACATAGGGTAAGCTTCAACATTTTATTTGGTAGCAAGTTGTATTTGTTTTATTTTTTCTCCATCTTAATATTGTATAATTATCATGTTTATATTGATTTTTACTGTTCTATATTACTGTTTTACTGACATTAGATGATTTAAGCCTACATATGTAAGTTAGCATAAGTCATGTCAAATTCCATTGCGTTTGTCAAGTCTCCATCTTGTTCCCATGCCCTGTTGTGTAACCTATGACTTATACCTACCCCACCTATGTAACTTGGTTCCTGAATGAATGGGGATGAATGAGGGTGCTTGAGAGACAATGGCAGTAGGTCTAAAAATATCTCCCTCTGAATGACCCAACCATCAAAACCAATATCTGGACCAATGCCTCAGCCATTGAAACAACCCTCAGCATTCATGAAACAAAGGATGAGGCAACCCAGTTTTGTGCCAAAGCTGCACATGCTCAGTATGAACACCTGGAACATGCTGGAACTGGACTGACATTGCCTGGACATGCCCTCCCCATAGGAGATCATAGGTAGTCTGCCCCATAAAAAGGGGTCGTGTGACTGACTCCTTGGGACATGCTCTCTATCTGGATCACCACCATGCCACACCACCTATCTACCCAGAGGCCCTGCTGTTGACCCCCCTCTGGACAACACCTGCTGGACAAAGACCCTATTCCAGCCTGGATAGGTAGCTATTACCCCCGCCCTCTCTTCAACCAAGGATTTGGATTCTGTTTCTCATCCCTACCTGGACTTCAAACCTTCTAATGAGTCTCTTTCTCCTGCTGCCATTGTGAGTGCTTGTGTGTGTGAACCAATAACTTCATGGAGCTGTGTAGTGTGTTATCCGTTTAATAAGCCTGCTATTTTGAAACCCCAAGTTGGGGGGTTGTCTGTTTTCTAACTGTTTTCTCCTTGCCATCACTTATTTGCCCCCCAAACTCCCAGCTGTCTGCCTCAGTTTCCAGCCCCAAGCTCCCAGGTTACTGCCCCATTTTCTTTCCTGGCTGTCTCTTCCTTTCCACCAGGCTGTTTCCATTGTACCAGTGACCTCGAGTAACCCTGGGGTCACCTGATCTTATGTAACTTGACCTTAAGTAACCCCAAACCTCAGTTCCTCAGCCCAGCTTCTCTCTGCTGGTTCTAATCCCAGTTCCAGAAATTTTCACTCCTTACACTTTCTCTCTCACCTTAACCTTCCCTCAGGTATCCCAAGTACCCCCAACACACACGTATATACCATTCCATCCAAGTTAGGAACTCACCTGTGTGTTTGTGTAGGTGGGTGGTATGTGTGTGAACTGGTGAACGGACACACACACACACACACACACACACACACACAGTTACATTCAATTCATGTGCATGTATTGCCTAGACTGGTTTGGATGTGTATGTGCCAGAGTTGGTAGTGTGTGTATGCACCTAATTGCTTTGTGTGTTTGTATATGTGCAATTGTGTCACACCCTCCTGTCTAACAGCGCAATATTGAGATCCTGAGAATTGGCCTGACCCCACAGAGAAACAAATCTAAGAGTGAATTGTACAGAAGTCCAGGACAGTTAAATTAATCTAAAAATGGCTGACCTAATCTAAGATAACCAGCAAGACTGAATTAATTGAATTTCTGTACAGTTTCCAGCTAATCCCTGGAACTAGGAAAGCCCAGCTACTGGCCCCAGGCCCAGTGCTTCACTTCCTTCTCCCTCCCCCCAGAAGTGGGCTTATTTTTAGCATCCTGGCCTCTCCCCCAGATGGACACCTCCATGGAACAGCAAACCTCCTCTAAACCTGCCAACCACCACTATCCTGCAAGCCACTCCAAGTGCTACTTTTACTTGCATTCTCCAGTGCCAGGAGCCAGGGAAGTAAATCAGGGTTGGAGAAGGGACGCATAGGATGGGGGTGGGGCATTGCCAGGGGTGTTGTTTGTCTGGGTGCTCTCCCAGACAAACTAGCTCCTGGTTCCAAGGCAGAAGGGAGAGCCCCCCTATCCCACCAATACACCCAAAGGACCCACCAGCCCTCTCGATCTTCCTGTCTTCTCTGCACCCCTACTTATCTGCATCAGGCTCTCAGGACCAGTGAATGATGGTAAAACAGGCCTTCAGAACAATCTGTGGTATTTGTGCTGCACTAGTGGCACCAACGGGGGTTGGAGGGGATTCAGGGCAGCTAGCAGCATTGGAAAGAGTTTCCAATCTCACCAACCCTGCCCCAGACCCAGTCTCACTGCAGACATGGCCACCCCCATTATCACACCAAACTCTCCCTGACCCCATCGACCCCCCCCACCCGCAGACCTCACTTGCTCCCCCCACAACTTCAATGTGAATCCCACCAGGCCGCTGATTTCCCCCACCCCCAAATTATCCTAACTCCCTCTGTGGACCCTAATTACCGTCAGTCTCCCAATCCCCCCCACAAAGATCCTAGTAGCCCCCTTGCTCCCTTCATAGACTCCCTTATGGATCCTGCTTGCAGCCCGAATCCACCAAAGCCCCACCCCATTCTGATTTACCTTAGACTAGGTGGTCATTTATTACTTGTTCTAACCTCCCCTAATGTCTGTACATACCGTTTAAGGAGCATATGACCTCTTTTAGAATCATAGGGTTGGAGGAAGTGACTTCAAGAGTCATCTCACCTTAGCCTCTGTGTGAATGCAGGGGTGCAAAATGGCATCTTACCCAAATTGATCCCCAAATCATCCTCCTGGTATCTTTCTTCTCCACAAAGATCCACAAGTCCAGGGAAATACCAATACTTATCAAACTGTATGCTAAAAATATTATTTTCACCTGAGACATGGAGAAACAAAATTAATCTAGTTAATGCTAAATTTTAATTTAAATGCATCACAAAAAAGTGTAAGACTAAAGTATTTTTTGTTCTGAAGGGTGTTGAGAGAGATGATATGAAGATACAAGGCTGAGTTTCAAATTGGCCCTTCAAAAGATAAATTATACACATCAAGATTTTGTCTAATAGGACTGAGCATGTAAAATGTTTAGATACAAGGATATTGCTGAAATCATGTTACTTTTTACTCCAATGCTTCTGGGTACAATTTCAGACATTCTTTGTAATACATTTTTTTCTTTCTTTTCTTACCCAGGAGGACCTGACAAAATCTTTGGCCACCCTTTCAAATCTGTTGTCTCCACAGACTTTAACTACTATACACATAAACTTATATTAACATGCTAACATGCACAAAAGTAAGACTAATTATCTAGATTTTTTCAAATAGTGTAATGATGGTAGGGTCAGCACTGCTTTTCTTTTACCTTCTCCAAGTCTCCCTGTTCCTTTCACTCCTCACCTGCCATGATTTTGATGTTGTTAGTTGTTGGGAAGTGGGGGAGTCCTCAAACCAATAGCAACTCTGTGGGTAGACTGGCCTATTCAATCAAAATAGTTTCCCTACCTGAGTCTTTCTAGCACCCCATACTCATGCAGAGTTTTCCTTTTACAGGTTTGCTCTTGCAGGTTTCTGAGGGCTTGTCATAGCTCCAGCTATGAAAGTCTAGGTCCCTTTAATTTTCTGGCCATACCTACTTTGGTACACTGATAAAAACCTCAGCCTCTGGGTTACAGGCTTAGCCTCAACAGCCATTTTCCCCCAATCACTGGGGCTGTATCTCACCATGTAAGAGTCTTACCCTCAGGTTGGGGTTGTCTCCTAGCTCCTATAGCAAAAAAGGGAGTGCACCCCAGCATCCCTGTTCACAGCCTCCTGCACCCCTGTAGCCACAATCCACTCCTCCCATTCAAAAGTTCAAGTTAGACTAAAAAGCATAAGCGATCCACTTCACAGAAGAACAAGTTTACCTCCTTGGGTAAATGGAGTCCATTGGCCTTACATGCTTCAGAGTCTTTCTTGCCCAGCTTTGCCAGGCAGCTTAGGTACCTGCCAACCTCCAGCTGCATATATGTGCTTCTCGCCTTGATAGTCTGAAAGTCATCTTCACTGCCTCTTAAAGCTGGACTGTTTTAGGAAAAGAAAGAGGAACAGTGGGCATGCCTACATGAGCCACGACTGAACAGTCATTAAGTAATTGTTTATACTAAGTGATTGCACATTAACCCAAGATACTGTGCAGTAATGCCGATGAATAGTTTTTTCATGACATTAACTCTGCAGTAGCCTGCGAATTCTGCACAGTAGTGTTGTATCACAGTTGCTGCCATGTGATGCTACTGCTCAGCAGTCTTGGGCTACTGCATAATCAGCATCTTATGTAGATACAGACAAGGAAGAGTGAAGTTTGATGCATGCTCCAGAAGAAAAATCTACCAACATTTTACTAAATTTGGTTGGTAGAGGAGCTCCATTGATTACATTTCTCCCATTTTGATCACAAATGTGGCCATATTGTAAGACATCAGAAAATGTTTGCCTATTTCCTGATGCATCATTAATTCAAATTGTTTATGGTAGTCAGTCAGTGTGAACATGAACTCTCAGAAACACTTTAGGAACAATTTGGCAATTTTTTAACAGTTTCTGCTGGTGACAATGAAAGTGTTGATTCTCAATAGGGAGTATGGGCCAAAACAGACCAAAAGACCTTTAAAGAGAACCACAGATGTAATAGTTGGTATCTAAAATGTTTATCAGGAAAAATGAACCAATCCAGCATGCCATCCATCCCGAATGCCTGGATAAGGCTGAATAAGGCTACTCAAGGGTGTAATCTTATGTATAGGGCCATGTTACCTGGCCTGCAGGGCTCCATACAGGTACAGACATGGGACAGCAGTGGAGTGGCTTTTAAACTGCCACAACTCCCCCACTGCCACATTTTCAGACTTTGGGAAGCCCCACAGGCCAGATAACATGATGCTATGGACCAGTTCTGCCCTACAGGCTAAGGGATTGAGCATCCCTGGCATACCTTCTCTCTCCCTTCTTTTGCTGCTGATCAACTATGCAGGCCATAGTAAAATAGAAATGAATAGCATTCTCATTATCCGTCTCTGATCCATTCTGTGCTGGCATATACCTCAGAAAGATATTACTATACAACACTTCAGTCTCCAGGAAAGTCAAGGAGTGTGGACAAGTTTGGTTCCTGCAGTTCAATACAAGGTGAGAGAGAACTGTACTATCATCTACTTAAGCATTTGCACAAAGCTCAGACACAATCTAGCCTTTAGACCATCAATAAGAAATAATAAGGGATATAAATTGAAATTGCCTGACCTCTAGAAGGTGAGAAAATTAGTTTTTATTTTCTCCTTCAATATTCTTTCTCTTTCCTGCTCCATCTCGCTCTCATTTTTCTTTGCTCTACCACCAACTTTATTTGTTCTCATTGTTTCTCTCTCCATGTCCTATTTTTTCCTTTGCTTGTTATATTCTCCCCCCCTGCAATTATCTTGCACTTTTCTCCCATCATTGAAGTTTTACAGCCTGCTGAAGTTCTTCTTTTTGGTATTAGTATGTGTTCATCTAAGGATAATGTAAATGTTTTATCAGATACCATAAAATGAATTGGGCCCCTACATATATTCCATTTTAAATGTTAGCAAGGCATTTAGGAAGAGGGAGAGAAAACATCAGCATAAAATGAAGCTTTTTTATTTAAGGCAACTTCACAAATACTGTCCTTATTTTCCAATTTAATTTTGGTATGACAGGAAACAGTGATACCCTGTTTAGCTGAGATTGCCCTCTGGTACTTGTCTGTGCTGATAAATAATACTGATGCATAAAGCTCCTTCTTGGCTTGGGTAGATATGATACACTGTTGTATCACAAAAACTGTTTGTGCAATTTCCTCTTATTATAACAATAACAATGATATGCTGAAAGACACTTTACACTGTACAATGGTAGTGATAGGATATTGTGAAGAGCTGCTATAACCATGAAATCTTGCTCTATTTTTTTTTATTATTATTTCTTATGGATGCATGTCTTTAAAAAGTATGACTCCACAAATGTACTTTACACATGTCTATTTAATACTTCTTTTTAAATATAGGCAAACTGAATAAGAAATTTACTGAAGGACAGTCATTTTAATTCTTTTTCAATCAGATGAATATTGCCCAAATGAGTATAGTCATGCAGTATCTTTTGGAAGGGGATGTAAAAAAGGAATTACACTAAAGGACAAGAAAAATGATACAGGGCTTTTAGAAATGAAGAAGGGGAGATAAATTTGCACAGTGCACATATCAAATGAAAAGACTCAAAGGATCATGAGTACAGCTTATAGATACTTTCAAAGATGACAATATAAATCGAAGGGAAGAGTGAGTCATTAAAGCTTTGTAGACATTTCAAAGCAAAGGCCAAACTCCAGGCATGTACCAAAAAAAGTTTACCTCTTTATTCAATAAGCAAAGGGTTAATTCAACGCAGACAAAAACAAAAGTTCTGTTGCAACTGTATATTAATACTTTTTAATGCTTATGGGGTATTCATGGAGCCAGAACAATGAGGGCTAAACTTAATCATGAAATTCTTAAGAAATATATTCATGTTACATAGATGAGTGAAATATCATGATTCAGTTGATGGTCAGCAGCCATTCCATAGTTAAAGCAGCAATTATTATAACTAAATGAGAGTTAAAGGTGGGGGTTTGTATTTTATATATTCTTCTATTATTTGTACTATGGTGGTGCTCACAAGCTCAATCAAGCTGCATTCAAAGAAGTATATATGAGGAGTGGTGCAAATATACAGTAAATACCACCCCCCATACTAAAACTTCCATTACATTTTAGTTTTTAAAAAAAATGTATAATGGCATAATGATGTTCTCAGGTTTTTTTCCAAGTCCCTTTTTAATGATGGCCAATATTTTATTGGCTTTCTTGCTCGACACTGAACTGACATTTTGACTACACTCTATCTTTACTGAATTGTACCGGCTGGTTTGGAACCCATTGTTTTATGTGCACCCTGCACAAGTGATTTAGTTCTCTGCTTTAGAAACTTGAAGCACAGAGCCAAATTTAGATACCGGGGAATTCCAGTATTGAAAAAAATACATGGAGAAAAAATGCAGAATGGCACATGCGGCAGCAGCATACACCACTCAAAACCAGAGCCTGGATGGCCAGAGCCATGCTATGACTGCTGGCCAGACTCCATGCACCTGGACTTCTGTTGTGGCAGCCCTGGGAAGCCCCCAGGACTCCAGCAATAATCTGTGCAAAGCTAGCCTGTAGAAAATGCTAAGAAAATGTATTTACTACCTGTTTCCAGGTCTTAGGCATTTGTCTCAAGTCTGCACGACAGTGTCCTGTATTCAGGAAATGGATACATACCTGGGTAGGGGAGAGTTAGGTTTCACTTGGGTTTCACTCCTGAGTATAGAACTTGTTGTGTGTCTCATTTTAGATATAGGTAGTCAAGAGCTGGGGGCCAGGGGGATTCCCCGCACACTTCTGGGTCCACTGCCAAGCATGCTGGGGAACCCCACTTCTGCACTCCCCTGGGATGCTCCATCTGCCCCAGTATCTTAGCAGTCATGACGCGCCTGGTACCTTGAGGTATGTAGAAAAAACATTTAAAGTGGTCTTTATGTCCAAATTATAGAATGTTTCTGAATCTCTCCTAATCTATTTAGAGGGTTCCAATTTGATTGTGGAAGTTTAAAGGGTCTCCTGATTCCAGATCAGGCCAAATCTCTACCGAATCAAATCAATGACCGAAGTTTCGCACAGCCCTACTGGGATACCCTAACATTAGAATACTCCTTTTTCTTCTTTCTTGGCTTCCTATGACTGTCAGGTAAGGATGACAGGACTATCAACTACTTACAACCTTTCTTATGTACCAGCTTTACATCTTTTTAAAATTATTAACAGAAAAAATATGAATAATTCAAAAACACATGCTTTATTGCTATTTTATTTTTACCATGATTGCCCAGGATTTCCTTCACATATCTAATTATACAGTATACTGTTAGAAAAGGAACGATAACCACCTCCTGCTCTAGCAATACAATACTGAGAAGAAATATGATAAAGAATTGCATTGCTAAGCTAAATCACCGCCATCAGAACTTAAAATTTTTCACAGGGAAACATAACCAAACCACTTTACTTGTAAGGGTATTAATCTAACAATCTGTTACATTTTGCTATTACACTAAAGTCTGTTTCTGAGATTCTTTTTTCCTAGGTATGACAAAAATGTTCATCTCTAAGTAATGATACATTTTTGTATCTTGTCGCAGGGATACACGTTTCGTTACAGTAGCAATGTAAGCCTAATGTGAAAGACATTTTGAAACACTAAGATTTCTCTTGAGAGCTAGCATTTTCAGAACAAATTGGACAGCTGACAAATGTGTAGTCTCCAGATCTCAGAGAGACAGTTAAAAATGGTGATGTCAGGGTACTAAGAGGAAAACAATTAACAGTGCTTGACTTGGCACTCAAACATTTGGTGCAAAAGCTTTTCAAGGCCACATAGAGCATTAATTTACTAGTTCCTACAGAGATTTTGCCAGACTTTCCTAATTTGGCTTCTGAACAGATCGCATCTAGTATATCTTTTCCAGCAGTAGGCTTTGAACTGTAGAGCAGTGGCAGTATTTCACCTGAGTAAGCTATTATGTTCAACCATGTCTATGACTTCAAAACAACCTTGAATGCTATTAAGCAAATTTGTATTGATTAAAATTAATTACTTAATATCTTCATAAATTGCAAAAATGATGTTATTCCAGCCAACAACATATACAAAATAAACCAGGAAGACAAAGTGAACTAGGAAGAAGTTGAGGGTGATGTCAGGTAGTCGCTTAGGTAGAGTAAACATTTCTTTTAATCTCTGTGTTTTTTTTTCTACTTTGATTTCAACAGAGTAATAGAAAACCAGCCAGCACCTGCTTATCTCTTGGGTCCTTCTCGACCTGGAAGGACGTGGGCAGTGGGGTTCCGCAGGGCTCGGTCCTCGGGCCCGCACTGTTCAACATCTTCATCAGCGACTTGGATGA
>JAGPOW010000261.1:126081003-126093753 GCA_030014935.1 Caiman crocodilus
AGGGGCAGTAACCCCAAGTAGGCAGACGGCAGGCACGACCTCCTCTAACCCCCATAGCTCTCCTAGAGCAGGAACAGGACGCAGCTATCATGGCTCTTAGCCACATACCTGCTCACTGGCCCTCTAGCTACAAGTCAGAGCCAAGCACATCCAAGACTGTGTTCACCCTTAACATGCGACTGCTCAGAACATGTTGTAACGTTCCATAGTTTTATCATGTGTGACGTGTAATGTGTAACAACGCCCTTAAACTGGACGAATCTTAGCACGCAGTGAGAGACGTTAGATTATGTAATGACCTAATTAAATCCAAACTAAAGAAGTGTCATGTCATGAAGTATAAATTCTGTTTCTATTAATTGATTTTAGGATTCTATGCTTTATGTAGATCTAGACTGATCACATTAGACGTATCACATTATGTGATCTGTTTGGTCACTGGTGAGATACAGAAGTAAACAAGATCTCTTTTGGTAATGATGATTAACAAGAACCATAATTAGATGAGTTTTTTCTTTCTCTCTAACCTTAGCACTGCAGATGTGAAATGATTCAACTGCTGGTATCCCAAGATCACATTTGGTTGAAACTTTTCAAGCTAATAATTGCAGAAGAAACAGGTAAAACCCGGCTGTAAACCTAGTGGAAATGCTATGCAGCCCTAGCAGCAATTGTTTTTAGGAGGTAGAAATCCACTTGGAGGGGAAGGAGGGTGTCCTAAGTCTAGTGAAAATAAGTCCACACCCTTGCTGCTTGCTAAATCATAATTAAAATACCAGATACATCTCTCCCCAAGGACACGAAATGGATAGATATGGAAAAGCAATGAATCTGAATCTGAATACCAATCTGAGCAAGTTGGCCTCTGATGCTATGCTGCCCTGCTTTCTGCTTAACCGACTAACATGGCCATGGGCAGGTCTAAGACTTTGAAAAGGGGGTTGCTGATGGTGAGGTGCATCATCACATATAAACCAATCTACATTTTTCTCCAGTTAAAAATAAACTAGAAGCTTTAGTCATATACTAGGCTGTATTGTACAGTTTAAAATTGAAGCAAAACCAGATATAATTATATTGGAGTGAGGGCTGTGAAATAAGAACTTCATCACCAGGAGCAGCTAACAGGCAGCAGAACTGGAGAACTAAGGACAACTCGATTGGTGGAACATCAGGGTTATTACAAAGAAGAGGGGGTAATTAACACATATGAAATGAAACATTTAGAAGAGATCAGGTAGATTATAATGAGCCATGAACTCCCTCAGCACTGCCTGACTACAAATACTGCTGCCACTGCCAGACAGTTGGGTTTAAAGTTTGGGTAGAACAGGAATCAAAGGGGTGGGGGGAGGTAATTGCAAGTGCACCCTTTCCCTCCTGCCAGATCCACCCTTGAACATGGCTACTCGCTTTCTCTTTAATCTGAATATATAGTGTGGCAGTGGGAGTGTATTAAACCTGCATAGTGATTACTGGGACAAAGCATTTTTAATAATGAGGCAAAAAAGTAATTTAAATATTGCAATCTACCTTCCCAAGCCATGTTTGGCATTTTAAAAAAAACTTTATATTTAGCTTTCCTGTAGTGCTAAATTGTGCCATTTCCTACCCAGGTGCTTGGTTTAGAACGCATCCCTGATACAAAAAGGATTATGTCGATTTAAATGTGTGAAGAGATCTTGGATGAAGTTATTTAAGTCATTTGAGACTAAGCCTCCTTCTACTACATATCCATGCATGTCAGTCTAGCTAATATCACCACAACTCTTTTGGCTTCAGTAAAGTCTATCTACTATTAATTAGAGGAGAACTTGGCTACTAGTTAATCTCATCTATAGTAGGGTACTTTTCTTTTCTTTATTTCTATAATGTAGTTACAGAAGTGGAATCATTCCAATAGATTGTTATATCAAGCTCAAGTGAGGGAAGAATCAAAAGGATCTGATCCAGTCTTGAAAGCTCTTGGCATATTTCAAGAAAATTGTAGGGTAAACTATGAGTAATGCATTTTAATAAGAAGAGCCATTAAATTACTATGACTAAACTATAAAGGCTATAAGAAAAAATAGTTTACATCTAATTAAATGATCTAATTAAATAGTGCATTCATACATTAATATTATTTAATGTATCATTAAATATAGATTTTAAATGATAAAATCTAAAAGTTTGGACATTTTAGTGGTAGCAATCAAATATGTATAGCTAATTTATTTTATGATATTAGTATTAAAATAATTAATTAAATGTTATTTATTAATACTAAATGCATTATTTTAAGTTTACAACTTAATATTAAAGAGCTTGTCTTAGAGTAATCTAGTTGCATTGCTTAGTTACCTTTTTAAGATAAAACAATGGTGGTTAAGTTTCATTTCATCTTTAAGTCTGTGTTTCTTTAAACCATTTCACTACATTGTGGCTACAGTTATCCCACTGAGAACCAACGTATGTGGAGAGGCAAAAGTTTGGAAAAGGACATGTATAATACTAAAGAGAGGAAAGCAGGACAGATTCAGGGTGAAGTGAAGTGGTGTAGTCATGCCCCTCTTTTTCATTCCTGCTCCACTCAAAGTTTTAAACCAGTTGCCCAGCGGCAACAATGTGCATACGCTGCACGTTTTAGTTTATGTTGTGGACTGACTTAAACTCCATGAGGCTTGAGAGTGGCTGAAGGGGAAGAAAGGAGGGGACAGAAGATGCCCCACAGGAGGGCTTAAAGAACATTTTTTTAATTGATGGACTGCCAGAGGCCCAGTGAAATAAGAACAGGCTCTAAGGAAACTGTGACCGAGCTACTAGAACCCCAAGAGCTGGGCCAGAGGTTGTGATACCCCCATTAAACCTGATGCATTGGTCATGGTACCAAATAGGAGGCAGAAAGAACCCATGGACTGGCCTGAAGAGAGAAAAAGCCAAGTGAACAGGGCAGAAGGGAGGACAGCACTCAAAGCCGTCCCCCAAATGTTTCTAGTAACACAATGTAGTGGCTGGCGAGAGTGAGGAAGGCAACTAGTAGGTGTCTGAAGTGCTTAAAAAGGCCTCAGCAGGCCACCAAAGGGCATCACATTACTTTAGGGAAACTGAGTCTTCTGTAACATGATGTGCCACACCATCTGCCTCCCTCCTTTCAAAATCCTAAATCTGGGCATGGAAAAGAACCAACCTACACAAGACTATCTTGAAACATATGTTGCAGGACTAACTGGTACAAAGTAGACCAGCCATATAATAACAAAATAATATTATCAAAATGTTAAAAGAAGGCTGACATATCAGCCAAAAGAATAGCACTGACCAAGGGACCAAGCCTGACTTAACAAATGTATTTAACTGGGTACTAGCAAAACTGCATTCAGTCTACCGTAAGACCAAAAATGATAATTAAAAGGAAAATAATGGAAGACAAAAACAACATAAAGGAAAACCTGAATGTTCAGAGACATGTTTGGTGAGCATTGCTCATTTACTTGATAATGGCATAGAAGAATCTGCACAAGGTCATGAGGGAATGCAGGACCATACCAATGGACAGACTAATGCTTTCTTGATCCTTCAAGTGGAGAGACAAACTTTTTTCTCCTTGTTCAAAGATTTTTTTTATGGAGTGTTTAGCTCTACCAATTGTAGGAATACCTATCACTAATATTCTTCATAGGCAGATACTTCTGTGTACAAGAATACTTATTTCTTTATAATCGGAGGCCAGAGTAGAATGTTGCTTTATGAGCTACTTCATTATTTCACCATACTATCACAGTTGCTACTAAATTACAAAGAGCTTCTTGGAATGTGAAAGAAAGAAATCAGCCCATTTAAAGGCCAAAAGCCAATGATTATTTGAAATAAACTAAATGTTCTGTTGCCTTTTTCTCCAAGAGGCTGATTTTCTTTTCACCTGATCTCAGAAAACTAAGAAGTAGATATGAAACCTAATTTCCTCAGAGGATTCAACTAAAATAGAAGGGGTTGAAATTGTATTAATGAATCCTTAATGTGAAGGGTTTAACTCTTGGGCTAAGGACAGAAATTACACATAAACCTGTGTAAGGGATTGGAAACTAGTTCAAATCTACACTACTGTGTGCACTGACATCTATGTGCACTGAAATACGATACTTTGTGCACTGAACTTATGTGCACATAAACTGCTTTCAAAGGCCACGTGCACACAAGTATGAACATTTGGTTACCCAGGGACAACTAGCAGTGGGATACCTAGTACCTCCTGTACTTGCCCTTAGGGAATGGCTATGCTATGTGCTTTCTGGATTGTGGCATGTTTCCCCAGGTGGGGTAGGGAAGGCTGGGACCAGCACTGTGCTGGCTCCAGCAAGCCTATCTGGGGTCCTGGGGTCCTCCTGGAGCTGCATCTGCTGCAATCCTGCTGCTCGGAGCCTGGCCAGCTGGCCAAGCTCTGGTTTTGAGTGGCATGCATTGTCCCCCATATTCCCTGCTTGGGTTTTTTTTGGTGGGGGTTATATCCAGGGTTAACTGCCCCTCCATTGTTTTAGAGAACAGCTGAATATGTGGTATGTAGCATCACAGACATGTTTGCAGCACCACATACTGCATCTATGCTCATTTGGATTCTGCCTCAATGGCTGAAGCCAGTTTAAGATAAACCTGGATGAATGTAATATAAAGCTTAACTGATTTAGGTTAAATCGGTTGATTCAGCTTCTGTCACAGATCCCCTCCAGATTCAAGTTAACTCATAGTACCCCAGCATCCCAGGATGTTTGCAACTCCCCTGGAAACCCCCACTCTCAGGGTAGGTAGGCTAGCCTTGGCCCAAACTGTCTGCTCCAGCCGAGAAGGAAGGCATCGTTTAGCTTCTGACCTGGGTCACTGCAGCCATGTGATTGCATTTCCAGAATCAGAAGTGAATGTCTGGCCCCTTGCTTATCAGATCAATCTACACATCTGAGCCTTACCTGCAAAGATTGAATTGCTTCAGCCTTGAGCTTTTTGATTGTGTATATTTGGCCTCAGAGTAGATGACAGTGGTTTACAGGCTGATTCTCACCCATCCCCAAATGCAAAGAAAAACATTATATTTTAAAGTTTGATTACTCCCATTGCTCACAGTCCATATTTATTTAAATGAAATAATGGATTCATGGAAACTGGTGCAGGAAACTGATCAAAAGCTGCTTGTTGGTGCCACATATGTGACCAAAAGGTGAAGGAAGAGCATATAAAGAGATGTTTGTACGGGAGTGAGTTTCAACCACTGAAACTGATTCTCTCTCTGAACAGTTTCTCTCTTAGGACAGGCAGGATGCTTTCATAGCCTGCTGTTGGTAATGGACAGTGTTTGGAAACATTCAGAGTGTGAACCTGAATACCCTAAGTTTTCATTGCAAATACTTAAAGCATATTTGTAATTCCACTGACTTCGGAAGAGCTTAATAAATTTAAGTGGTCTCTTCAGTATGATATAAGGTCTTCTGAGAGTATCCTGTTGGCTTATGACAGGTTTTGAATCAAGCTGTATGTATCTACAGAGCACTTAAGTTTTGTTTACACACAGTCGCACCAAAATACTTAAGTCACTTCCAATTAAATCACCTGGTATCTTGATGAATAAGTCAGTGGGTGGCCTTCCTTATTATAACCCATCTCAATATAGAGTATTACAAAAGCAATTGAAATAGGACACTTAATCTAAAATAAGAGTGTCTACATGCAGACTTGCGAGAAATCAGCAAGAGACAGGATGTTGATTTGGTTGCTTTGGTGAAAGTTTGGGTGTAGATGTGTTAAAGCAGCAGCCTCACAGTAAAAGTAAAAGACAATAGTGAACAAAAATATAGGCTGCTAATAATATTTTTTTACCAAATTTGAAGTGTTATTGAAAAAGAAAGAAATATTTAACTAGCTAAAAATTACTTGAATGTTAAGAAAACAAAAAGGGAATGAATATGACCAGTCTAGATAAACTAGAAAGAACTGTAAAGAAGATAAAAATATTTACACAGGATTTTACGTTTTACTTGTAACTACACTTATCTAAAATAGCAGTTCACCTGGAGGCATTTCCTATACTGGTAATAAATCATGAGAAAAGCAAAGGCTTAGAACTCCTTAAAGCTCAAAGGCTCCTGGGGATGATGATTTTCTGCTTAGTTTTGCATTGCCTCTAAAGATTTATTTTCTTCTTAAACTCCAGAGATTATACTTTGATTCTTTTAAATCAAATTTCCTCTTGGCTTATTCCATGAAGCATTAATTATTTGTAGGAAAACAACCAAGTTAACTGATTCCCCTCGCATTACATATTACACCAATCCTGGTGACTGGAATGAGGGGTCCAGGGAGGTTAGGGGGATAGGGGAGGAAGGGGAAGGATATTAAAAGGTTTGGTTTGAAGCAGACTTTTTATTCATCCCATTTCTATATGCTTTTAATAGCACTACAGTCTAGATGTGTGCAGTCATTTTTTAACCAAATATATATATATATTTATGAGGATGTTCAATTAGATTGTTCTCTTTTACATTTCCCATTCATTCTGACATTTTAGGACTCTGGCAATCAAACTTGTCTGGTGTCATCTCATGAAGCTGGGTTTTAAAAATATTGCAGTGATATCTTCTGGCTATATTTAATCTGTATTTAGCATAATTAGATATTTATATATAAAATATTGTGTCCTGAGTGATTTTAGCAGTTAAACTGTGGCCATTAAGGGGAGACCAGAATCAGCACAACCAGAAATCAGGCCCAAATATGAAGAAGTGAAAAAGAAATATGTTTCAAATTGTATCCCTGTATGCTGCTCCATGTTCCTTAGATGTTGCAAGAACACTGTGAAAGACCAGTTTTGCAGTTATACTTCCATGCACAGACATATGTGTCCATTCTTAAGCACTGTGGGCATCTACACATGCATTTACTTTACTCTGTTGTAAACTAAGCCTCAGTAAGGGTTTCTGGGTAGGCACATGTGAGGATTAGTTTCCACCCAGTTCCCTGCAGCCCTGCAATGGGCCCTGGTGGCTATTGGGGGAGCTCTAGGCTGCAGCTGCAGCTGCCAGCACCTGGCAGCCCTCTTTAAAGCCAGCCCTTCTTGCTGCTTTTTTGGCCAGCCTCTTCCTTGCCTAGGAGCAGTGTGCCAAGTGCAAGTGCAGGGGCAGCATGCAGCAGCTTTCTCCTTGGCCATTCTGCTTTCCTATACTACAGCTGCTCTAGCCCTACCAGAGGCAGTTACAACCAGTGCCATAGGCTCCAGCTGGTCGTCATGTTGGTCCTGCTGGTCGACCATGCTGTCACCTGGCCCAGGGCCATCTCACTCTGCCCAGGTCTCCCACAACCAGCAACTGCCTGCCTAGCCATAGTTCACCATCACAAAGCTGCCTCTGCCACTAAACCACTGCTGCCTTCAGGGACACCAACAAGGGGCTCCACAATGCCACTTCTGGGGCTGCTCCCAGCCTCCTGGGCCTTCTTCCCCACCCCCTCTGGGCAGTGCCAGCCAGGATTAATAGTGGCACACCATCCAACAGATGGATGAGAACAGGATGGGCTTCAATACTGACAAGTGCAAGGTACTGCATCTAGGGAGCAAGAACCAGCAGCTTATCTACAGTCTGGGGAACTCCTTTCTAATCAGCACAGAGGAAGACAAGGATCTTCGTGTCATTATTGATTCCAAAATTAACATGGGCTGCCAATATGGGGATGTGGTTAGGAAGGCTAACTGCACTGCCATGCATCCACAGATGCATCGCTACAGGTCCAAGGAGGTGATCCTCTCCCTCTATGCGACACTGGTCAGGCCACAGTTGGAATCTAGTTCTGGGCACCACACTTCAGGAGGGATGTGGCCAGCATCAAGAGGGTTCAGAGGAGGGCCACTTGCATGATCGGGGGCAGCAAGGCAGGATCTACGAACGAAGGCTACGGGACAACAACCTGTTCAGCCTCCACAAGAGAAGGCTGAGAGGGGATCTGGTGGCCATCTACAAACTAACCAAGGGGCACCAGCAGGCTATGGGAGAGTCCCTGTTCCCCCGAGCACTACCAGGAGTAACGAGGAATAATGGCCATAACTTGACTGAGAGTAGATTCAGGCTAGATATCAGGAAGCACTACTTCAGAGTCAGGGCAGCTAGGATCTAGGACGAACTTCCAAGGGAAGTGGTGCTCATTCCTACCCTGGGGGTCTTCAAAAGGAAGTTTGAAAGTCACCTAGCCAGGTTCGTTTGATCCCAGCATCCTTTCCTGCCCTTGGCAGGGGGTCGGACTTGATAATCTGATCAGGTCCCTTCTGACCTGAGGGAGGTGAGCCTCCCAGATCGCTTATAGCTGAGCCAGCAGGGAGCTGCGCTCCTGAGCCATGTGCAAACAGAGCGTGCAAACAGGGAAGAGGCAAAGGGACAGGGGTGGGTTAGGAGCATCCCCAGAGGCCGCTCTGGGGATCGATACCAGCCCGCCGAGGTGGGTTGCTGTCTTGGGACCCGTGTTGCTGTCTGGGAGCCTCTGCCAGGCCCATTTTAACCAGTGCCTCAGCCAGATCCATGCCCTGGTGGAATGCACCTTCATCTTCCTCAAGATTTGCTGGTGTGCTCTCACTTCCCATCTGGAGGTTGCCAAGGACAACCTCCCCTGGGTCATTGTCACAGTCTGCATGCTGCATAAGATTTGTGAGGACCAGAGGTAGCTATTCCACCAGCCCTGGGCAGAGGAGATATGGAAGGCACCTGGAGGTGGGAGCACCACCTGTGGCAGTAGTGGCAGGGCACCCACTGAGGCTCCAGGAGAGCCGCACACCCACCAGTGTGGGCTGGGGCATGAGGTACAAGAGGCTCTAACTGACCACTTCCTCCTGCACTCCCAACTCTAGTTCATTTTCTCCCCTGCCCATGGATCCCCACCCCCATTGCCACACTCACTACAGACATGTCAGAAGGAAAAGTCTTTATTCCCCTCACATTACACAACCCCCCTTACCTCCCCAACAAACACAGCCCTTATACCACCCACCCCACCCACCAACAATAAAAAACCCTCTCCCTTGGGCAAAGTATTTACAAAGTGATTTGTGTGGTGTCCCAGAGTGGGGGGGGGCATGGAATGGGGTACCTGGGAGCAGAGCCTGAACCCAGGAAGCCAGTACCCTGGTATCTTGACAGTTCCCCATCAGTCTGGATACTGCAGCAAGTGCAGCAGGTGGGGATCTCACTAGGGGTGATGGTGGCTGGTGTTCTTTGGCACAACTGACTCCCCCTCCACCAGGTAGAGTCCAGGCCAGCAGGGTTGGTGTACAGTCCTGGTACTGCTTCAGGCACCTCCAGCTCCATGCCCACATGGAGCTTAGGCAAGTGGCAGGACTGGGCCCAGGAAGGGGTGGTGGTGGTGGTTGGCAGTGGACCTGGGATGAGGGCCAGGCTCTTGGTAGTTGGAGATAGTGGAGGTCCTCCTTCACATCCAGGCAGGGTCCTGTTGCAGGTGATGGGTGGCTGCAAAGTGGTCTGCAGGGATTGCGGCTGGGCAACAGCAGGCATAAACAAGACTGCCAGGCCCAGGATGGTGGCCAGCACTAGATGGTTGTCCTTTATGGCCTGCACTGCCTGGCCCATCATGACATTCTGCTCCTTCAACACCTGGAGCAACTCAAGCTCTAGGGCCAGAAGCTCATCCCAGAACTCCCAGTCCACCCATTCCCTCACCTCATCATGGGCAATGGTCTCTATGCATGAGCTGTCCTGGTAGGCCACATCATTCACACCAGGCCCATGTATTCTCTTTCTTCTCCTCTGTGATTCCTACCAGCCCCTGGAGGAGGAGGGTGTGGTTCATGGTGTGCCTCTGGCAGAGCTGGTATATCCAAAGGGTGATCGTGGTGGATGGTGGTGACCCTAAACTGGCATCCCCACTGCCAACTGTGGATTCTCCCCCACATCCAGATGTAACACCTGTAAAGCCATGAGACAGAAACTCTTTATAAGAGTTTTATGACAGTTTTTATGAGAGTTTCAGAAATTAGATGCTCTTTACCAGGGGCCATGAGCTGCCCAGCCTCAGATTGGGGGCTGGTTATGTGTGGATGTGCAGGGACCATGGTAAGTTGGGCCACATGGGCCCCAGGCTGAGGCAGACACTGAATGAGCTCCCATCCCTAGACACTCCCCTGTGTCTGGAATACCACTGCATGCTGGCCACAGGCAGATGGCCTCCCCTACCCCATCCCCAGGGCAGGACAGGCCAGGTTTCTGGCAGCACCTGCTGCCAGAGCTCCAGACCATGCTTCTGCCCTCTCTTCCTGCAGGCCAACAACCCTGCTGTGCTGCCACCCAAACCATGGTGCTTGGGCTCAGGGGTGTGGGACTCCTGAACAACTGGTGTGAGGAACTGGCTATGCCGATGCCCTCCCAGCAGGGTGCCTCTTTGGGGAGGCACCCAAGGACAAGCCATCTGCCACACTGTTGCTGGGCCCCAAGTGTGCCCCTGCTGTTTCTGCCCTGGTTGATGTACAATGAATTGTTTGCACAGGCCGATGTATGCTTGAGTCAATACATCCTGCTGCTGCAGATGCCCTGGGTCCACCTCCACTCCTGGTATAGGACCTTAGCTACAATCATCCAGAGGCAAGCCCAGGCTGCCCCGCAACCTCTGCCACTGCTTGGAAGGCTACCTGTGACTGTGCTATGTATCTCTGCCCCCTGCTGCCAAGGAGGACATCACCGCCAGCATTGATATGTTCCTCAGTGCATGAGTTACTATGGCCACCTACCTGTGGGGACACAGGATGCTCACTAAAGTTTATCACTGTCTCCAACCTCTCTGCATTATGTAGGGGCAGGGGGGGCAGGCCAGGAAGTGCAGGCTGGCTGGGCAAGAAGAGGAGTCAGAGTCAGAGGCCAGAGGTAGGGATGGAGAGGGCCCCCTCTCAATGCAGGGCTTACCATGTATCCAGGGCTGGTATGAGTGGTGTTTTGGCATAGTCCTCTAAGTTGGTGATGGTGTGCAGTTGTACCCAGTGTCCTCAGCCCAAGGGGTGCTCCGTGCAGGCTCCCAGCTGGGGGTCCCCATTGGGAAAGGAACTAACACTGCTGCCAGTGAGCAGTGTCATGGTCAGCCATACCACGTGTCTTCTCCTGGGGCTGCAAAGCTGGTGAGGCAGGTGTTGGCCAGGGCTCCCTAAGCTTCTGGTGGAAACTCCAGCTGGGGAGCTGGATGCCAAAGAGTCCCTCCTATGGTGATGTGCCACTGGAGGTGCCAGGTGAGGACAGGGGATTAGGCAGAGAGCTGGTGTAAATTTCATGGCAGCAGCCTGAGTCCTGGGGTATCATAATGTTGGTCAGTTGCCACATAAAGGGCATGGTCTTGCAGGCACAACCAGATTGACAATTGTAGCCAGTCATGACAACCCACTGTGCCCACAAGGCCTTGACTTTTAAGCAGCAATGCTGCACCAATCAGTTGTGTCCTCATTCCCACATCTGACCTGATAGAGCCTCATACACATGGGCATTGAAGCTCCCACCTGCTCAAATTGGTGTAGCACTGCTGCCTTGCCCCAGAGCATCAAAAGGTCACCAGTCTCCTCCTGGGTCCAGTTGGGGCCCTGGGTGGAGGGAACAAGCATACAGATACATGTAGGCCTAGGGCTGGATGAGGAGGACAATGCCATGCTGGGGCCCACACTGGCTCTCTGGGCCCCTGTGGGCTATCCTGGTGTTGCCAGGCCTGGACACTTGTCAGCAGCACCAAGCTCAGGGCTGTGGCAAGGGACTAGCAGCCGCATGGTGGAAGCAATGTCCTGCAGTACCTGCAGTGCAGGGCAGGCTTCTGGGGGCCTGATGCAGACAGGTCATGATGCCCAGAAGCTGCCTATAGGTGGCCCTGGTGCAGGGGGGAGGCTCACAGGCTCAGTGAGGGGCTACAGCAGTTTGTAGCACCCTTCAGTTCCCTGCTGATGCCAAAAATGCTTCCCTGGCAGCCGCACAGCAGTGCAGTACCATTCAGAAGCACAGGGGCCCAAGCAGGCAAGCATAGATACCCTGGCCTGGCCTGCAGTGCCCTCAGGCTGCCTGTGGTGTATACCTCAGGG
Organism: Caiman crocodilus; assembly: GCA_030014935.1. NCBI lineage: Eukaryota > Metazoa > Chordata > Crocodylia > Alligatoridae > Caiman > Caiman crocodilus. The sequence goes on from JAGPOW010000261.1 coordinate 126,093,068, forward strand.
CATAAAATGTCTGCAGGCTTTTATAGCTTGCAGACAGTGGGCTGCCATAGAGGCAGCCCAGCTCTGGAGCAGGAGTGTCACCAGATTTGTCCATTATTTTGAGGTGTGCTCCTTTATTAGAGATAGGTTTCTAGGGTCTTGGTTATTCTGTCAATGTGCTGCTTGTGTTACTTGTGTTTCTATACGGAGCTGTATCTCTCCCTTCTGCAAGTCCTCACCCCCAATAGAGCTATCTTGCAGGACTCAGTTTCAATGGGGCTGGGTTCCTCCAGTCACCAAATCAGTCATACATACAAACACACAAAAATTAATGTAACAGCCCTGACCCAGCTGGGTTGATCAGCATGGACAGGCCAACACCCTCATATGCCAAGAATCTGTTCATCAGAGCAACAATAAACTGCAGTCAGACACAAGCACACAGGTGAACAGAATCCCTCTGAATCTGGCTGGGTGTCCAGCTGACATCCTCATGGGCCAGCATTCAGTTCAGAAGGGCACGTCTGAGTTAAACTGGGTCAATCAGCCTGTACAAGCTGATCCCCTCATGTGTTTCAAACTCAGCACATCCCCATCTTTTGCCTCTTGATGAGCAGACCCCACAGTATTTTTGGGCTTCACAGGGATCTTTAGCTTAGGTAAAAGAAGTGTTGCTGCAGAGCACAGGAGGAAAGAGAAGCAGAGAA
>JAGPOW010000261.1:126105449-126144305 GCA_030014935.1 Caiman crocodilus
AGTGAGTTTATAGATGGTCACAAGGTCCCCCCCTCAGCCTTCTCTTGTGAAGGCTGAACAGGTTCAGGTCCCGTAGCCTCTCATTGTAGGGTCTGCCCTTCTGTCCCCAGATCATGCGGGTGGCCCTCCTCTGGACCCTCTTGATGTTGTCCACATCCCTCCTGAAGTGGGCTGTCCCAGAACTGGATACAGTATTCCAGCTGTGGCCTGACCAGTGTCGCATAGAGGGGGAGGATCGCCTCCTTGGCCCTACTCAAGATGCACCAGTGGATGCACGGTAGCGTCCAGTTAGCCCTGTTGACTGTGACCTCGCATTGTCGTCCCATGTTCATCTTGGAGTCAACAATGACTCCAAGATCTCATTCTGCCTCTGTGCTCTCAAGAAAGGAGTTTCCCATCTTATAAGTGTGTTGCAGGTTACTACTGCCCGAGTGCAGCACCCTGAACTTGTCTGTATTGAAACACATTGTGTTTTTTTTCAGCCCACCCTTGAAACCTAACCAGGTCTTTCTGCAGTCTTTCCCTCCCTACTAGTGTATCCCCATCTCACCCCACATTTTGATATCATCAGTGAATTTGAATAGGTTGCTTTTCACCCCATCGTCCAAATCGCTGATAAAGAAATTGAACAGCATGGGCCCAAGGACCGAGCCCTGGCAGTCACCTACTTTTTTAATGAGGATGGGGTGGTCGACAGTGCTGAAGGCCCTGCTGAAGTCCAGAAAGACTATATCCACAACCACACCTGCATCCAATGCTTTTGTGATCTGATCATAAAAGGCAATCAGGTAGGTCTGACATGACCTGCCCCTAATGAAACCATGCTGGTTGCTGCTCGTCATCACCCCTGATGCTGGCCTATCACAGATGAGCTCCTTGATGATCTTCTCAAAGAGTTTCCCCAGTATTGAGGTAAGACTAAAGGGCCTATAGTTGCCCAGGTCCTCCCTTTCTTAAAGATGGGGACCACATTGGCTATCTTCCAATCTTACATAAATCCTCTAGAGAGAAACAAACTTGTAAACAGAAAAAGAGAAGTATGATGGTAGACAAAAAAGATCAGAACAATAACTTAAGAGTTGTTCTAAAGAAATTTAGACAAAACCATACAGAATGTTAAGCATGGGAAATTAGAAGAGAAAATGATAACCAAAGCATATATTAAAGCTTTTATTTATTAATTTTAATGGCTTGTTATTGTTATGGAAGTATTTATGCCATTGATAATGTACCTGGACTCGCTTATAACAAAAATAGTTTGTCACATACTAGAGATTGGGATTGTCTTCAGGACAATAAAAAAACTGTCCAGTGACCCTAGCCCATGAAGGCAATGGCACCATCAAGAAATTACAATTCAATGCAAAATCTCTAGAGTGCCATCTACCCCCATGTAATAAGTCAGTATTGGGGAAATATCGAGCATGGTATTTTATCTTACAGTCCTTAAATCCTGAAATCCATCTTTCTTCTGAGATGCATACTAGTGAAGAAGATGAAAAAGGTGCCTCTATCTTTAGAGTAGATAAGTGATGTTTTTTTGATACTATATATTCTTACTGCCACAATGTTGGAACACTTTAATTACTCCCAAGGAGGAAATCAATTAAATATTCAGATCAACCCAAATGACTGCCAATAAAACTTTTGTATCAAGCTACTATGCTGTATATGGCACACATGTTTAAAATATTTTACCAAAGTCTCAGAGAGTTTGAAAAGATTAATTTTGGATTTTCCTTTGTATCTGTCCATCTATGAAACTGGAGCCTTCAGGTGCCTTGACTCTAACTGTAAAGTAATTAAAGGAATCATCAATCCTCCTCAACCCCCAGCTCCTTCAAAGTAGTTTTTATATATTTAAAAAAAAAGTGTTAAAAGTGTACTAACTTTATGATCAAATTGCTTGGGTTTTTCTTGGACTACCAAGCAACAAACACTGGAAAGTTATCTTCCTTTATGGGGAAAAGTGATTGGGAAATGTTGTGTTTTTGTGAAGGGAGGGATGGTCCTTTTATTCTGTTTATTTCTGGGTGTAGCTGGGGTATAAATTAGAGCAGTTATGGATTAATGAAAAGGGGGCAACTAACAAAACAAAGATAACTAATGTTATCTTACATTATATCCTAACATACTTATAAACTGGATCTTCAATACTTTTTACAGGATTTGTATATAAAACACCTAAATTATGTATCCAAGTCATAAATCTACAACTCTGCCCCCATCCCTCCCCACACCCCTGCCTTTACCTTTTTTTCTAACAATCTATTTTGTTAAAGTTTCTTTGGAAAGTTCAAAACGTTTTGCAAGCAAACTGAGCTCTAGTTATCATGCATAATCAAAAACCTTTCCCTTTCATACACCCACCCCAATCAAATGAAGAAAAAATCTGAAGCTGAGATCACAGTTGCACACAAGTCAGCAGAAGGTCAGCCATTGATTTCAGTGGGTTCAGATTTTTTAAAAAATGTTGTCTACCTGTCAAATATTAGAACATCTTATTCGTTCAAGACATGACCACCATTTCTGAAGTCAAAAGATGAAACACACTATTTGTAGGTGCTTATAAAAGGATAACTTCCTATACATATTGGAATTCAATAAGAGTTGGGATCTAATTTGCTTAGATTCATTGAAAATATCACCTATACTTTGTTTTTGTCATCTGGAAAGCTCACAGAGATGCTGGTTTGATGTTGGAAAACAAAATTTCTCCAATCATTTGATGATGGGAATTTTGTTTATATCCTGGTGAACAGGGCATTAACTGTGGTGAAAATACAGCAAGTGTCAATGAAGGGCTTCTTTAAAAGAAAAGTAGGATGGCACTCATGAGTGCTGCATTTGAGCATTTAAAAGCAGCAAACATAGGAAATCAATATGCAGTGTGAGAGAACTCAGGAAGAAGCTATTTGGATGACATGTATAGAACAAAGGATATTAAGTTTAATCTGCCGTTCTTACTCTTTGATGATAAGAACCCCCATTTATTATCATAAGTTTGGGATTAGTTTGAATGATGGGGTGTGTCTACATGTGCTATTAATTCAAATGAGGCTCACTGCATAGTAAGTCTACCTGGGAGTATATCTACCTGGAAGCATATTCACCTGAGCTCCCTTGCTCCCTCTTGAGAGCAGATTTGCTCCCAGTGGGTGCAGCCCCCCTGTAGCAGCCAGAGAGTTCCAGGATCCCCTTAGGTGTTATCCTGGGGGTTTCCAGGGAGCCCAGGACCAGTCCCCATGCAGTAGCTGTCCCCTTACACATCAAGTGGGATCCTGTTGTGCACAGGGCTAGGAGACAGTTGTTGCTCCAGAGTGTTCCTGGCCCATGCACATGAGAACAAGCCTTGCACAGTTTCCCCATGCATCCTGGGGCTGGCTGGGAACTATCCTCTTCTGGGCCAGGTCCCAGCAAGCTCCAGACTGCATGGAGAGTTCAGCCCCCACTTGTCCCCTGGAGCAGCCAGCAGACTGAGCAGGGACTGGGTATCCCCAAGCTGTATTCCCAGCCTCCCTCACTCCCCAACTGGATTCCCACTTCGCACTCACTCCCCAGAGCATCCAGCTCCATGTGGGAAGCTGGGACAGAGGGCACAGAGCTCCCCAGCCCCAGTGCTGGTCAGCTTCTGGGGGGAGCTGAGCAGCACCAGGACTGGGGACAGAGTATCCTGTCCCCTATGGCCCCCTGCTGGCTAGGCTGACCAGGAGCAAATGTTCTCCTGCATGTATAGGTAGTAGCTAACTGCACAGTAAACTGCAATAAATGTGAGCATGTGTAGATACTGTTGCTGTAATGTGTAGTAAACTAGTGCCCAATATGAGTATATTCTTTGCTGTAACACAATGGTCTTCAAAGCATAAAGTAAGTTGACAGGATTTGTTTTGTTTTATTTGTGTTTAGAATAAATTCATATGAACCAGTTTTCAAAGATAACTTAGTATATTTGATTTCATTTACCTTTTGTTGTTGTTCACCAGTGCTATTTATGCTAGTATGCTGTAATTGCTGGCTTGCTGGCATTTTTCATAGACTTTTATTTGCATTTATTCTACTGAAAATGTATTTTATATTGGAAACTTGGAATGTAAATATAGTTGGACAAATATGGACTGCATTTTTATATGCCCCATGTGCTGTGCATAATTATGGACTTTCATATTCATTTTTGAACCATTTTCAGAATTTAAACAATAAAAAGCAGACTCTCAGAATCATTTCCTCTGTTGCTTTTCTTGAACATGTAAGAGTAGGTGCAGACACTGAGGAACTTTATACAGGGAGGTTGGATTGTGTTAAAAATGGCAACATGATCTAACTTAGATCTACCTTAGTTCTCCCACACATAAGAGCCTTAGACATAGATCCCCAATTAGGTTGATCTATGTGAAAACTATACAGAACTTCCAGGACAGTTAGATCAGTTAAAAAGTGGGTGACTTGATTTAATTTAACTGTACCTCAAAGGTGCATTCAGTTAAATCAGCTATGTCTAGACTATTCTAAGTTAACTTCTGTATGTGCTCCTAGCACAGCTCTGAGACTGGGAAAGTCCATCCCCTGGATCCACCACAGGGGCTCCACTCCCCCCCCCCCATTCTGCAATGCATTATTTTAAAACCCTTGGCCCCTCCCCACCCAGACAGACAATCCTTCCTGCAGATCAGCCAACACCCATGAGCCTACTAATCCCTCTGATCTTGTAAGTCACCCCCAGTGCTGGTTTTACTGGCATTCACTAGTGCCAGGAGCTCATAAAAGTAAGTGAGGGTGCAGGGAGAGGCAGGTTGGACTTGGGGTAGGGGGGAGAGTTAATTTTCTGGGGGTCAGTTCTTTATTTGGGGCTGGCAGGGTCAGTTGGCTAAAAATATTCCTTTGTCCTGGGTGGAAGATAGTCCCCCACAACTCCAAGAGCCCTCCCTGTGAAGCTCTCTGATCCCACTGCCATATGCCCCCATTAGCTCTCCTATTCTGCCTGCCCCTCCTCCTACCCCTCCTCCCTCTCCCGTGACTTATCTTAGATCAAGGGCTATTTTAAATCTAATGCTATGAACTTCTAGCTGTAACGTATGTATGAAGTCTCAATGTAAATAGATGTGAGAAGTCAAAATTTGCATTTGTAGATGACTGCATATGTGCAAGGATAAACTATGGTCCTGTGCACTTAATTGTAATTGAATTAAACAATGGAGCCATGCAGGAAGTTTTGTTTTGTTTTCCTCCATTGGGAGCCAGGCTGTAAACTAGAACCCAGGGTCTGCTCTTTTCTAGGCCAGCCTCTGTCTCACTTAGCCACTTACCTTTTAGCTTCTTCCAGGACTAGGAGACCAGATCCAAAAGGAGGGCTAGGGAGGCAGGTTGAACAACTGCTAGCCTTTGGTTTAGTTGGAGCACTATGTTGCAAAGCATACACTAAGCAACACTGAGGAGGAGGCCTACCGTGGATATCTCCAGTTCTCTGAACAAGTGGACTAAATTACTTAGCTATTTAGGACCCTACCTCTTCAATCTAAAGGTTCTTGGGTATAGATTTCTAGATAGTTGTGTTTTTGCAGCTATGCAGGTATGGCCAGAATGGGTATGTGTACTTAGCTGAATGGACAGTCCATAGTTTGTTGCATAAGTTCAGTCCATGCAAACACACTCATTGCATCCCTACCAATACATGAATACCAAAATCACCAATTGTACAGCTAGAAAACTGTCATTTATTTGTACACAATTGGATATAGCATTCCACCCTAAAAGAGTAAAAATAAATTTGGTCCACAAAATTGATTATCTTAAAAGGGTAAAAAAAAAAGGCATCCAGCTATGTCTGGGTTCAGCCGAAGTATCTTTTCTTTTTTTTAAGGAATAAAGTTAACATGTTAGATATCAGCAGAAATTTATATTATTATTTTTTCCTGTAACATACTTATTATTACTCTTAGGAATAACATTTAATATTTATTAATTTTGTAATGCTTCAAACATGTTACAATCACTGTGTGTGTGTTTGTGAGTACATGAAGATGGTAAATATACCCTGACCTAATTAAAGTTAGGTTGATCTAAATGCTGATCTGTACATATTTTGGGGAGCTCAGATCAGGGCAAAAAATTGGCTAGCCCTAATTAAACCTCTCACCTGAGAGGTACACCAAGTTATATCAGGCAGAGGTTAGTCTGCTCTGCCAAATATGTGTACACATATGTGTACATGTTCGGAATGAAGCCCTGGGGTTGGAAAAACAAAGTGCTCTTGTAGCCCTAGGGCTGTGCTTTTTCCTACCTCCTTCCTTCTGATTGGGCAATTTTTAGCCTACCTACCCCCAAGATGGAACTTCCAATATCATCTTACCCACCAACCCACCATTAACCCCTCCCTCCCCCCAGCATACTCACAATTCTTCAAATGCACCCGAGAGTGCTAAAAGTTCTGACTGGCATCATAGCATGGCTAATGACAAGGACATCTGGGAACTCATGGCACTCGGGAGAGGTTCCTGAAAATCGGAAGAGGGCCAGTGTGGTGCCTATCTTCAAGAAAGGGAGGAAGGAGTACCCAGTGAACTATGGGACAATAAGTTTGACTTTAATTTCTGGAAAGATTTTGGAAAATATCATGAAAGGAACCATTAACAGCAGGCGAACGGAAGGTGGCATTCTGAGAGAGAGCCAACATGGCTTTGCTGCAGGTAGGTCTTGTCTGTTGAACCTCATTTATTTCTATGACCAGGTGATGTATCACCTGGACAAAGGAGAAGAGGTCGATATCCTATATTTGGACTCCAAAAAAGCCTTTGACTTGGTCTCCCACGATGTCCTTATGGTAAAATTGGGGGACTTCAGCCTCAAAAAAGGCAGACGTGATCTTTACAGCACGTCAAATCCAGAAGAAGTGTTATAAGCAAAATTGACCTGTCCATCTGGCCTTCATTGACCTCTCTAAAGCCTTCAATTCTATACACAATAAAGCTCTATTAAAAAAACCTGTCCAAAAATGGCTGTACAAACAATTTAATCAGTGTTCTAAGACTTCTCCATGAGAACATGTCAGCAAAGCTTCTCAGTAACAGGAATCAAACAGAAACATTTGAGGTGAAAACTGGAGTGAAGCAAGCTTGTGCCATCACTACAACTTTGTTTTCTATCTTCATCTCCAACATAATGCACCTCATCAACAGAAAGCTTCCACCTGGAATTGAAATTGTGTATAGGATGGATGGAAGACTGTTCAACAGACTCGAGTCCAAAATGAAGACCATGACCACATCCATAATGAAGTTCCAATCTGCAGATGACGATGCTGTCATTCCTTAATCTGAAACTGACCTCCAAACCGTTCTTAATGTATTCTCAGAAGGCTTACAAGACTATTGGCCAAACTCTAAACATCAGGAAAATGCAAGTCTCTTACAACCTGTTCCAAATGGAGAAACACCCCCCCCCTTCGATTAAAATAAATAGGGAATTGCTGCAAAATGTGGATCACTTCACCTACCTTGGAAGTCATCTTTCATCAAAGGCAGACATCAATGCAGAAATACTACCATGCTTGAAATGTGCAAATGCAGCCTTCGGACATCTGAGTAAGAGAGTTTTCTTAAATCATAACATCCTTGCTGAAATTAAGCTCTTGGTTTATTGAGCCATTGTCATTCTATTTCTGCTGTATGGCTCAGGAGCTTGGACCACATACAGAAGACATCTCAAGAGCTTGGAAAAGTACCACCAATGAAGCCTTTGCCAGATCTTTTGGATTAGCTGGGAGGATAGATGCACAAACATCAGCCTCTTAGCTGAAGCAAATTACAACAGCATTGGGGCCATGATCATACAAAACCAGCTTCGCTGGACAGGTCATGTTGTTCATATGCCTGATTCCCACCTTCCAAAAAGAATATTTTTTTAAACAACTGAAAGAACATCAGTGAAGGAGCAGAGGGCAAAGAAAGTGCTTCAAAGACCCCCTGATAGCAAAATGAAGAGGTGTACCGTCAACGTCAACACTTAAGAGAACCTTGCTCAGGACCAACCAAAATGGCAAAAAGCTCTTTGGGAGAGAGATCAAAACTTTGAAACAGCTTGTCAACAGGCAGAAGAGGAAAAGAGGAACAGTTGAAAAGAACATCAGAACATCCAACACAGGAACACAGTGCCCATCCATCCTGGAAACACCTGTCCTCACTGCGACAAGACAGGTGGATCTAGAACTGGGCTATGGAGCTACCTGTGGACTCACTATTAAGATCCTTGGGAGACAATCTTACTTATTTGTGAGTGATCGCCCATCATTGGTAGCAGTGAATATGTGTACAAGTGAATTGTGGTATATGATCTTGTGGCTTAAAGCAAGGTGCATGATTGTAGATTGGGTCTTGGAAACATCTCTGTGGCCCACCAAAGCTGTATACACATTTGGAGTACAGCCATGGGGCTGGGAAAGATCAGCCACTCATTTCAACCATGAGCTATGGGGCTGCTCTTGTTGTACCCTGAGCCCCAATCAGGCTACCTTTAGCCATCTAACCACCCCTTCCTGAGCACCACCCCATCAAAATCATGCCTACCTCCACTTTGAACCCACTACCCCCCGCCTCAATCCTGCCCACTCCTCCCAGCACCCTGAATGTACTTAGATTGTTCCTGGTGCAGAACATAGCACCAGCAAATGTGTGCAAGAGTGGGGATCTGATCTATGATTATACTTCTTAAAATTAGCCACGTGATTGTCTGTATGAGTGTCTGCGTGTAGTGTGCACATGTGCCCACACACACACACATATGTACATTACAATGAGCAAAACAATGATACATATGTATATTTGGAAGACAGAACATTTATTATCCTTATCATCTCTCAAAAGTTTTCTTGCTTTCTTACACCTTTCAGTTTTGTCTGTGAACATGATCCATTCTTCACTGTATTTGGTGGGAGTTTTTCTACTGAAATAGAGCCAGGTCCTATGAAGTAGCATTCATACACAATTTTCTTCATAGCTGACTTTTAATAATTGGTCTTTTGGATTACTTCTACCAAGTTTTGTGTGGACTGGCAGCAAAGCTTCTCATATGCAGACTTGAATAAAATTTTAATAAAAAATCATCCATTTCTTCCCTGCTTCTGGTGTTCTTACTAGGGTAGGGAAATAATGAAAACCCTCCTACAGTTCTGGAGGCCTTGTTAAATAATTCCATTTTTGGGTTTTTGCACTCCCTGGTTTGGGTGGTGTCAGCAATATAAATATATGCCTCTTCCTATTCTCCCTCCTGTGAGAGATGTGGCACATAAATATGTAGGCTTTGGGCGCTTTCAAAGGTGCTCTGTTGTGTTCTGATTAGAACACATCAGAACAAACTTGATTAATCGAGCCTAGTGCATGCCAATCAGAATTCTCCAGTATGCTGCAGTGTCCCTGAGTTTCAAAATGGTGTGTGCGGGGTGGGGAATGTGCTTTAAGTAAAGCTTATAAAATGATCTTTAGTTAAAGTGTCTCTGCTGCCAGTTTGAAATGCAGGACACTGAATACATGAGATGCTACAGATATTTTAATTAAAGTGGTTCCTCAGAGCTACTCTAATTAAAACATCTCCTGTCCCACCCTGGAGCATATATATGTGCCCTTTAGTCTTAAAACTTAGAGGAAGAAAAGGGCATCCATCTCTGTCCAACACATAAAGTGTGTTGGGGACCCAGAAGATAGTAACCTGTTTTTGTTGACATTTTTGCTTTATCTAGTTTTGTGGGGACCACTTGTTCCCATGTATCACATGCTTCTGTCATTCCTGGAGTTAGAGAGAAATGGAGACCTTTTGTCCAAAGATTCCTGGAATGGCCAGACTCCCCACCCCATCTCCCCTCCTTTCTAGTTCTACAAGACCAAAGCATTTGTTATATTCTAGCTTTAATTCCATACATAACACTATGTAATTGTCCATTTAAATACTTACATTGGTTACCCACTCACAAACTAAAAGGTTTCTTCTTGTGCTTTGAGATGCCTCTACATACAGTGGAAAAATAGTTGATTGCATATGGAGAAATAATTCAGATTTTCAAACGTCTCCAAATAATTATTTTACACTTACAGTTACCAATGGATCAATGTTAATTGTGCTGCTTAACATTTTTTATAGCCTTTTTGTGGGCTACATAATAGAAGGCAGTTGAGTGCTCATTATCTCTAGATCTGGAAACAGTATAGTTGCATAAAGCCAAATCTATGCCATCTCTCTGCCAACTGGGTTGGAGAAATGAGACCTGGCTCTTCACTCCTACTCTAGGCATGCTCAGGATTAACAGTTGGGCAAAACAGATGGCTTAAAAGTCTCAGAGATATTTTTTTTCCTTTTTAACTATTTATTATTGGATTTGACAATATTACCTAGGTGACTAGTTTTAACACTGTGAATGTTTAGAACATTTCACCGTTATACCTGATACAGCAGTTTTACCTGTCTTTAGATGCCTGAACATTCAGGGAGACGCAACCTAGATAAGTGGTGAAATTCTGGCTCATTTGTGTCAAAGGGAAATATGGTTTTGATTTAATGAGCCTGGGATTCTATCAAACTGGGAATAAAGCTTGTATAAGGGAAGAAAAACAGGATATTCCAGAAGATCAAAAATGTGTTCTGATATATTTCTATAAAAAAAATAAACAAATCCACGGAAGCAGTATAGTTTTCTGCAGAGTTAGGTCACATATTGCATCATAAATGTGTTAACTAAATATTTTAAGAACATTTTCAAACAAGTCGGAAAAATAAAACAACTGATTTGAATATTTTAAAAATGGTATCTCAGTACCTGCACAGCTTGAGGTCTTGTTACACATTAATTTTTAACCCCTGGATTCTCCTACATTAATACCGGAAACTAGTTTTAAGCACACTTTAAGTGGCTTAAAGTTATACCACTCCAGAACAGTGTTCCACTGCTTTTCTGATCCCAGAATTCAGTGCAGTCCTTGCCTTGGAATCTGTTCTCCATCCTGAATGCTAATGAAGGTGCATTCCTGTCCCATCTCCCATTTAAATGAGTTGTCATCTGGTTCCATCTCAGATGCCAACGAGACCAGGGAAGTTGCTCCCTTATCTGGAGGGCTTTAGGTGCATTTCCCAGTGCATCTTCACTGTCTTTCATAATCAGTTTTTGTTCAGGTAAAGGAGGGGAAAATTCTTTGTGAGTCAGACAGTCTGCATCCTGTGCCAGGGTCTCCCAAGAACAGAGCTAAGAGGTAACAGGGTCTCCATGAACTGGGGCTTTCTTGGGGAAGAGGTAGTAGCTGTCCCAAAAATACTCTCTCTCACCACTCCTACTGCACATCTACTAAGAAGCACAACCAGTGCCCTTCATACGCCAAAGCCAAATCCTTATTTATTAAAACATGAGAACTTTAATTTACTTCCTTTTAAACTTCTTATTACTTTTTGTTTTATCTTTCCATTACTGACTTCCTTCACTTCACTACTCTTCTCCCATCTGCATTTCCTTTCCATTTCCCATCTCATTACCCACCCCATCCCATTAACTCTCTACCTTCCAACTTCATGTTTCCACATCCCTTCTAGACCATCCCTCACATCCTGCAATTAGAGCAGGGATAGAAGCCTATCCTGGCTCATGAGCTACACATTGACAATGAACAGACGTAGCTCCTAGTTAGGTCCCTGCTTGCCAACGTTCTAGTGACAAGCGACAGCTATGTAGGCAGGGGACAGTCAAAGCAGGTGTTCAGCTTTAAGGTGTTACTGCTCCAAACTCAACCTAGCACTCACACTGATCAACATTTGAGAAACTTAAAGTGCAACGTGTAACAAGGCCCTCGGAGTTCAAAGCAGATATGGACAGCTGATCTGGATACTGTGACATAACAGCAGGATTGAAGTAATGGTGCACCTCCCGGGCTTATATACAGAGTGGGGGGCAAGGACGTACAGGCTGGATGCCATAACAATCTGAGAACACCTGCTGACCCTGTGGGAATGCTTAGATCACCAGTCAGCTCAAAAGCTAGCAGGCCTCTGGTGTTAAAGGAAACTTTTCACTAGGGCAGCTTCAGATCACGATTCAGATTTGGAGATGATTCAGAGGCTGAATCTATGAATCAAAATCAAATTTCTAGAGGCTTTAAGCTTTCAAAATCAATTCACAAAAGATTTGGAAATCCATTCATTGAAAACAGAAATGAAGGCATCAGGGGGTGAGAGACAAGCTGGGGTCAGGGGGGAGAGGGATGTAGCAGCACAGGTAAAAGTGCAAAGGTACCTGGGGAGTCAGATGTCAGGTTGCAGTGTGTCAGAATTCCACTGTGTATCTTGAGTTGATGAGTTTGTCGGGGAGGAGGCCTCACAGGGGCATACTGCCATGTTGTGTAGAGGCCAGGAAGGGTACACCTGAACACACACACAGTCCCAAAAATGCCCACGTCATGAGTTTTGCCTCCCTGTGGACCCTTTTGACACTGGATTTATGACCCAGATACCTTGTTCTGGAAGGACTCAAACACTGACACCAACCACAACTTGTTCCATTCAACAATAGACAATTTGTATTGATATATAGTGACAGCAAACAAGAATCATGCAGGCAAGGCAAACAAAATACCCCTCCCTCGCCTCAATTCTATATCTACCAGTCTTAGGGCAGTAACAGAGAGAAGATACATTTGGCCAATACACGAGCATCACCCTGTGCCTCTTTTTTGAATGTCATATTGGAGGTCAAAGGCTGAGGCCCATTCCCCCCCGGGGGGGGGTGAGATGGGCTGGTGGTGTGCCCTCTGTCCATGGTGGCCTCAGGATCCCCTTTGGGGACCCTTTGCTACTCTGAAATCCATCCTTTTGTATTCTTTTGCTCCTCCAATGATTCTTCATCTCTGGATACCATTGATTGGTTTCCCTGTGGTTGCCATACTGTCCATGCCCTGTTCTGTCAGCATATTACTGTTTTCCAAAGCCATCATATGCACACAAATCATTTGGTCATTTACTGGTGTCTTAACTTGAGCATGCTCTGACCTCCTGATTTGGTTGGTCCACCAAAACTGGAAATTCCAAGGGCTCTGTGACCTAGACAATGCTGCAGAGTCCCTTATCACTGTTATGGGTACATTGTTCAAATTTCCCAGTCTGTTTATGTCCCCTTGTCTATTGGTTCAGACACAGTTTCTGCCTTGAAAAAAGCTGTGTCACAAACAGGCTTTGAGAAACCAGTTAACCCTTACTGTTCCTCGGGACCATTGTTCTAATGCAATATCTACAAGCCAATTCCTAAAAGCAAACTTCCTAAATATAATTTTCTAGCCACTATACCCCACAAACACAAATGAACATATACACGCTCTCATTTAGATATACTCATGGAGCTATGCTTCCACAGCTTCATTGCTTTCAGTTTAGAAAATAATTCACCTGAAGTGCAGTTGTGCGCTTGAGGCTTCTACTGCTGGGGCTGGTAATTTCACTATCTAGATAGGCCTGTATGTGCTACTGATATATTATAGGAAATTGTAAGAGGCATTCCTAGTGTCTTCATGCTCCTCCAGCACACTGGAACTGACCACCCACAGAAGTGTCCAGGAGTCAGCATTTTTCAGGATCTGTGTTCCTTTGTACTGTAGAGTTTACTGAAGGTTATGGTCCTTATTTGAATACTAAGCTTAAAAACAGTGGATAGACATGCCTTAAAGTATACTGTTTGTAAATATTTATCTGAAAAAGTAAAATTCTTAAGGGATGTACTGTATACCAGAAGCACCTTACTTAGTTGTTGTTGGTTCTCTTTCTTCATTTCATTTTACATATAAATAATTTTTTAATGGATGGCAATTATTCTCCATATTAATCCAGGGGGTGGAACTAAATATCAAATCTGAGCCAGATCAATGATACTGAATTGCTTCCGAACGCATCTATGTGCATTTGCTGTCAATTTTGGGTCACTGAAATGTAAATAAATTCAGCCTGTTGCTGGAAATAATGTTTTATGCCTATTAGAAAACTGCAAGATTGAGTGTCTTTAAAAGCCTGTCAACACTTAAGAGTAGGGAAAACTCATGTATTCTAAAGTACAATGGGTTCATTAGGTTTCTGCAGTCTAAAAGCTTTTATATGCATCTATTATTTATGGCCATTAGCACATGTTATTAATAATGAAGACTAATGGAAACCAGAGTGTATAGGAGTTCACTTTTTCTGCTAATTATTTTATTTGTATTTTTTTAAAGAAGAAAGCAACAGCTCTGCCATTATTACAAAGAAAATGGTATGAAATGGAGATGGAATAAAGTAGTAGGAATATTGCACCTCAGGAAATGGAGCTGCCCACAGGTGTTTCTATGAAGTGAACCATTTAACTTCAAAACCAGAGGGTCACAAAATGTAAAAAGAGAGTGCTAGATTCTCATCATCATGTAGATCAGTTTTGACCTATCTGCATATTAAGCAGTGAAAAGGAAAATAATGGAAAATGAGGAAGAGTGGTCAAAAACAAAGACTAAAGAAAGGTAAGACACAAAACTGGACAGAATTAATAAACAAAGGGGAGTGTAATAAGTGTGTATATGAAAAAAAGTGAGAAGAGAGATGAAAAAGGAAAAACAGGTAATTGCAGGAGAAGGAAAAGAAATAATGATTTACAAGGGTGTGAGAAACCAGGCAAAAGGAGAGATGGAGAAAAGAATGAAGTAGAGGTGAAGACAAGGGAATGGTACAGCTCTTGGTAGGTAGGGCTGCCACTCTTGCAGCCTGGTTGCTAAAATGCTAACTGCTGTCCTCACTATCTAGCAAAGATTGCAAAAGTGAAACACACAAATTTGAAAACTGGTTGCATTATATCCTCTGCATTAGTAAGGCAGATTCTGTGCTTTCTTTATATAATACCTATCTACTAAAATGTTCCTGGTACTTTCCAAACAGAAGAGTTTGTTGTTAGCAGGCCAAATACCTCTTATTTGGCACTTAACTATATACAAATGTATTGCTATACAAAAATAAATATGAATAAGAGACATTAAATATTTACAATAGAATTAGTATGTGACACCATATGCAGTAACTTGCAATCAACACATTGCACCACTTTGAGGGACTGCAAAACATAGATCAGGTGATCGGTAGTGTGGGCAATAGTTAACCTCCCTGCATAGAAGAACATTAACACCCTGAAACAGGTAGGTCAAGGCATCAACACAATAAATAATTATAAGCATCAACTCAGACAAACCCAGGTAAGCTGAAGTAGCAATGCAGTAGATGTACCCAGACAAAAATACAGGTAAGTTCAGATAATAGGCATTAAATGTATATAGTTAGTGAAGACAGGTAAACCCATATAAACCCCCTTAAGGAATACCCATAACTATATTAGCATCTACAGTATGAAACAAACATCAACCGCAAAATATGAGGTGCATTCAGGACCCCATGGGTTGTTTGCTGGAGCCCCTCCCCTCTAGGGTCCGGGGATGTGGACATGCCCACTCCACAATCAGAGGATGGAGGCTGCAGATCCTCATCTCCCATGCCCACCTCCCCTTTGGGAACTGCTTGCCCAGCAACTCATGCTCCTGCTCTGAAGCAGACAGAGCTCATCCCCTGGTGGCCAGTCCCACAAGGGACTCTTTCCAGTGGTGCCTTTTGTGCCTCTCAATGGCCTGGTACCCTGCACTGAGCACCCAGGGTGCTCCTATGAGAGTCAAGTCCCTACTGGCTCCAGCTCCCTGGCCTCATACCTCTCTCCATGGCCTCCTCTGGGCACTGGGGCTCTTTAGTTTAATGTTGAGCCACAGTTTAATGCTGAGCCACACTGTGGGGCTCCAGTTACCTAGCCTAGAGCTGGGACTAACTTGAACAGCCTCGAGCTGCTCCCGAGGTTGACTCTCTGTGTGCTGACCTGTGCACCCTGTGGGGCCCAAGCAGTCTCAATCTGCTCCCAGGGCCAACTCTCCTTGTGCTGATCCATGCACTGCCCACTCAGTCACTTGCCAGGTTCATAAGCTCAAGCTGTCTTGAGCGGCTTCGAGTACTGTGCACCGATCCACACACCATCAAGGCTTAGGCGGGGACCCGAAGATGGTCTTCTCCAGAACTGGTCTCTTCTTGCTGTCTCTTGCCACATCTGCCCTCAGCATGCCAAGCACACACTCCTTTTATGTGCTTCGGGGGCTCTGCCCCTGAAGTCCAGCAGACCTGCCATGCTGCAGTCCACAGTCCAGTCATGAAGCTCCTCTCCCTCTTTCTTTGGGAAAGGAGCAGTGCCCGCTTTCCCCAACTTGTTCCTGATTGGTGGATTGCCTCCACCAAACAGAAATGAGGATTCTCGAGCCCCTGGACTCACTGGAGCTCAAATGGGTAAGTCTGTCACAATAATGCTTACCTATTTCATGACTCTACGTAAGAATAAAAGAAGTATCAAACTGCATCAAACAGATGATACAAGCTCTCTATCCGGTCTCTGTTAATGACAGGAGTGGATGCTTTAGAGGGATATCATTGAAATAGATATATCTAGAGTAATCTATTTCATATTTAATATCTAGCAGTCACCATTACTGGTTTAAAGATGACAGAGGAAACCTCTCCAACCATTCTCTTTAGTAGCCATTAATAGATCTATTGCCCATGAATGTATCTAGTTGCTTTTTATTAACATGGTGGTTATCTGCCATCTCCTGTGGCAATGACTTCTGTAAGTTTAACTATGTATTGCATAAAAATGTATTTTTTCTTGTGAGTTTTAAACCTCTCACTTAACTCTTGGTTTCAGCATTTGTCCCCTAGTCCTAGCATTCTGGGACTTGGTTGAACAACCATTCCCTATTCACTTGTTCCACAACCTTGATGATGTTATAGACCTGTATCATAACCTCCCTCAGCCTTCCTTCCAAACTGAAGAGTCCTAGTCTTTTTGTGTTTATGGCAATGACCTCTCATCATTTTAATTGTCCTTCTCTGTACCTTTTCTAATTCTACTACATCATTTTTGAGATGTGGAGACCAGAACTGCATAGTATTCACCATTTGGGTACTCAGTGGATTTGTATAATGTCATGCAGATGTTCTCCATTTTGTTTTCAGTTCCTTTCTTACTGATGCCCAATGGTTTACTGCCTTTCTTAGAAGCCACTACATGTTCAGCAAATATTTTTAAAGAACTATCTACAGTGACACTAAGGTCTTTTTACTGAGTTAAAACAGGTAGTTCAGAATCCAGCATTGTGTACATATAAATGAGGTTATTTTTCTGAGGTGTATTGTCTTGCACTTGATGATATTTGAATTTTACCTACCATTCTTTTGCTCACTCAAGGGGCTTGGTGAGCTCTTCTTCTTCAGCTCCTTTCCATCAGCTTGGGATTTGAACAGTCAAAATAATTTGGTATCAACTACAAAATTTGAAGATGTCACTGTGTAACCCCATTCCCATATCATGGATGAAAATGTTGGGGGAAAAAAACCCCTGAGCTCAGTACAGATCCCTGCAGGGCCACACTTCTGATCTACTTCTATTCTGAAAAGTGTGCCTTACATTTAGCTTTCATTCCATAACCAGCTCTCATCCACAAAAGAACCTTCCCCCAGCCTCATGGCAACATTTTATTTTAAAAAGTCCTTGGCAATAGATCTTTTTGAAAGTCTAAATATATTATATCAACTGGATACTCCTTGCCATGAGCTTGCTAACACTCTCAAAGAACTTCAGATCAGTAAGGCAAGATTTCCCTTTTACAAAATCATGTTGACTTTTCCCCAAACAGTTGTTATTTGTCCATGTTACTGCTGATTTTATAATTTATTGTAGATTGTACCCACTTGGCAGTGATGTCAGCAAGACTCATTGGTTTGTAGTTCCCTGAATCATGTCTGGAGCCCTTTTGGAAGATGAGCATTATGTTAGCAATCCCTTGGTCCTCTAGCACCGAGGCCATTTGTAATGACCATATTTTTGCCAGCAGTTCTGTATTTTCACCTTTGAATTCCTTCAGAACTGTTTGATGAATCCATCTGGTTCTGGTGATTTGTTAGTATTTAATTTATCGATGTTGCAGTGCGCCTTGCTGCACCGCTCATTGTGAGAAGTAAACTGCTGGGGAAAAGCCCCAACAGAGTTTATGAGCACAGCTGAGGGTTGTTGAGGCAATTAATGGGAGTCAGCTAACCTAGGGGGCAGAGCTTGGCCCTATAAAGCCCAGAGCCAGAGTCAGGCTGGCAGTTCTCTGCCAGCAGCTGAAGGGGCAGGAGTTCTGAGAGACCGGGGATGTGAGTGCAGCTCATAGTGCTCCAGAGGCTGGAGCAATGATGCTGAGTGGGAGCCAGGAGACTTATGTTTAAGTTACAGCCAGAGGCTTGTGTTATGTTTCATTAGTTTGTATCATACCGGTGGTTTGGGTGAGGCTGTAGGGGTGGAGGAGGCCTCAGGGCGACCCACAATAGCGTGGGGCCCTAGCACCCAGGAAGGGGTGCGATATCCTCAGCAGGGACCCCAGCAGTGTGGGGATCCCGGCGCCCAGGAAGGCATGATTCAGCGCCAAAGAGGGTGCAGCAGTATTGTTACACGGGGTGAGGAGACTCCAGGCCCTAGCAGGGGGCAGTATGTGAGAAGCCCTAAACAGGGGGCAGTATTTTAAGGAGCCCATGAGAGGCAGCATTATAGGGAAGCCCTGAGGGGCCACGGCGAGCCCTAGAGAGGGGAGCGCCACTTGAGAAGCCCAGGCGAGGGGCAATATTGTTTGAGAAGCCCAGGCGAGGGGCAATATTGTTTGAGAAGCCCAGTTGTAGGCTAGTACAGAGGTAGACCTCAGCCAGGGGGTCAGGGTGCTGCGGTGGGCCCCAAGAAGAGGGTTAGCAGCACAGCACCTCCAGAGAAGGGCAAGAGGCTGTGGTGGTCTCCAAGGAGAGAGCAGCACACAACGCCTGGCTAAAGGGGGCAGAACCGTGCAGAAAGCCTAAAAGACTGGGGCCGGACAGAAGGTCGTCAGAGCGGATAAGGGTCCCGAGGACGGACGGTATTTTAGAGAGGCCCGAGAAGGGACACTGATAGTACTAGGAAGCCCACAAAGGGAGGGGTGGTCTCATTGAGAGTCCCAGGAAGGGACAGTAGCACTGAGAAGGCCTGAGAGCGGGTGAGCTTACAGATAGAAGGCCCAGAGTGGGCTAGATAAGACGAGGAGCCCAGGAGGAGGGGGCACGGATGAGAAGCCCTAAAGAGGGTGTGCTGACATGAAGGCCCAGAGTGGCGAGATGATAGAGAAGGCCCGGGAGAGCGGGCAGGCATTGTATTGTATAGAAGGACGTCTTTTGCGCATAGTCCCTAAGGCTAGGGTACCTAGGGAGCACCATTAGACAGTCCGGGAGATCACGGGGACAGGGGTCCCAAGACGCCGTACCCAGGGAGGTAGAAGGCAGCTTCCCTACATATATATTAATCATCAAAGTCATGGCGGGTGGGAATTAGAGGGTGTCCTTGGGCCAGCTTGGACACGGTGCGAAGGACCTCAGGGGGATCACGGCCCTCCCTGCGGGCGCCGCCATGACAATTGATTTATTCCAAAACCTCTGTTGCCACTTTAATGTGGTATAACTCTTCAGACCTGTATACTAGAAAGGTTTGATCTCGCATGTAAAATTCCTTTATATCTTCTAAAATAACACAAATGCAAATAATTAATTTAACTTCTCTACTATGGGCCTATCTATGAGGGCACTTTATACAGTTTGATCATCTAATGGTTCCACCAATTCTCTGGCTGACTTCCTGATGTATTTAAATGCATTTTTATTATAACCTTTAAGCATCTTCTCTGGTCTGTATTAGATTCTGGTGTGATGCTAATGTTAATTAGTCCTTTAGGTAGTGCTTGTTCTTTGCTTCAAAAATGGAATAGTGGACTTACATCATATGTGCATTTAACTTGCATGAATTCAACTATACACGGGGCGGGAGGGGGGTGGGGCTTGGGTTTGCACGTGGTGCTACCGCTTACCTGGAGGCCCATTATGACAGTGATGGCCACTGTCTTCAAAACCTCCTGCTGTTGCCATGGAACTGTGCCTGGAGGTGTGTGGCTGGCTGCTGGGCAGCAGCAGCAGCATGGTGATGGCCAAGCGGCGCACAGCCATCTCCACCACCACCCCGCGCTGCACTGCTGCCACCAGCCGCACAGCACTAAGCACAATGCCACATGCAAACTCAAGCTCCACCCCCCCACCTCGTGTATAGTCACCAATTTTCACCTTACACGAGTTACACCTTACGCGCTGACTTCAAAACCTAACCCCCATGTAAGATGCGACTCCACTGTATTTGAAATGAGTTATCTGTCCTCAGTTTAGACAGGCTTCTGGTAAATTAGAGATGGAAACTTGAATCCTTAGAATAAGACCTCACTATTAAGCCTGTGCAAAATGACAGCGCTCCATTTTGCCTTGAGTCTCGACGGGTCTTGACTGAACAGTCAAGTCTTGACTGAACAGTGTTTCATTTCAAATTTCATTTCAAGTCAAAATAGCTGTTTCGTTCTGTCACGTGGGTTGACTCCCCATTCCCTGCTGGATCTTGTGCTGGGGATGGGAAGTCAGCCCAGCTGGACTGACTTCTCATCCCCAGCCTATGGTCGAAATGTTTCAACTTTCAAAATGATTTGACTAACCTCATTTTGTTTCAAGGCTATTTTGACAGGCTTTGTTTCATTCTGATTTTGCTGTTTTGACCTTGAAATTGGTCAAACCAGTGTCAAAATGAAATGGCTGGTTAAATTTTGCGCAGTTCTGCTCACTATTAGCCTTATATAGGTTCATATACGGTGCTTTAAAGTAGAATGTGTCGAATGAAGAATATTTAAAAATGCATTTATTACTAGAGTATTGTCTATAGTATTTGTGATGTATTATTCTTATTTTAAAGTGTATGTGCCAAACTGAAAAATTGAAAGTCCAAAGAACATGCATATTGTTTAAATTTTGGCCTATAATCATTGATTTCAGAAACCAGCTCTAGGTTATTAAAATGTTGCTATAAGTATTAGTTACAAAAGGTTATTGGGAATATCAGAACCCCCAAATAGGCAAACATTAACCCCTCACTATCTATGATAGCGAGTTATTTTCATTCCACTCAGAAAAATCAGGTAATTGAAAAATAGGTAATAAAGAGTTACACTATGCTACACCTACACATACACTTAAATGCAAGATGACTAATTATCTTCAGAGTGAAGCATCACAGTCTTCAAATGCAATGCTATTAGGGCATAAGAAACTAATTAGTGCTGGTATAAGATACTACTGTCAGGTACTAGGATCTCAAGTACTATCTCAAGTCTACAGGGTAGGTTGGCCCCTGCTATAGCAGTATCTTGTCTCTACACCATTGAGCAAGGCTCACAAAGACCCTGATCTGTACGGTCCTTCCCCCAAGTACCCCAAGCACACACATACACTGTGCCATCCAAGTTAGGAACTCAGCTGTGTGCAGGTGGGTGGTATGCGTTTGAACTGGTGAATATATATATATGCGTGCATGATATATGAATTAGTGATCTGCGTATATGTTTTTGGTTTGTAGGTGTTGGTAACTGACTTTGTCTATTTTTTTGGCGTGTATAGTGTGTATGTACTTGAATTGGTGATAGGTGTGCATGTGTCTAGGCTGGTAATTTTGGATGTGTGTGTGTGTGCCTAAGTTGGTAGTGGTGTATGTGCAAGTGTCTGTGTATGTGCCTAATTGATTTGTGTGTGTGCGTATGTGCAATTGTGTTACACTGCTATCTAACAGCACAATCTTGAGATCCTGTGAGTTGGCTTGGCCCTACAGGACAACAGAGCAATGATCTCAAGTTGCAGCAAAGGAAGTTTAGGTTAGCTATTAGGAAGAATTTTCTCACTAGGAGGGTAGTAAAACATTTGGCACAGGTTACTCAGAGATGTTGTGGAATCTCCATCCTTGGAGGTTTTCAAGACCCAGCTAGACAAAGCTTTGTTTGCGATGATCTAGCTGGGGATGGTCCTGCTTTGAGCAGGAGGTTGGATTAGATGACCTCCTGAGGTCCCTTTCAACCCTATTTTTTTATGATTTTATGATGTCCTGGCTGCACATATAGAAACTGCACCCAGAAGTAGTTTATTCCAGCTCAAACTGCTCTGGAGTTTATTGCTTCAAATTAAGTGCTCATGTAGATGCACCTTGTTATTATTAGTGATTAATTAAAAAGTTGTTTCATTTAAAAGATTCCTTCTTAGTTATTTGCTAGTGATTAAATGATGCATGGCTAATTCTGGGGACAACAGATATTTTTTTTCCACTGAAGTCCAAAGTAGTATGTGTGACTGTTGCTCATTTGAACAGTATAACTACTTTTCAACTGGAAAGCTCTAGTTCTGATGTCAGAGCAGACAAAAATCAGCCTGAAATGGCCCCAGTTTAAAGGGAGCTTGGCCATAGTTTAAAACAACTTCTTTCCAATAGGACAAGCTGGGTACAGATGTTCATGAAGTTCAAATAAACTTATAGCAGTCTCTGTATTTGTATATAGGATTATTTTACATGAATTTTAATAAAGCTGCTGAAGATATTTTACTTCATGGTGAGAAGTGATAGGTCTACTATTTTCTACTTTACACCACTCTACCTACATTTACTTAAATTATTTCTAATTTTTATCAGTATAAGTGGTGGGAAAATCTAGCGTAATGTCACCAAATGGCCTCAGATGCTGAAGCATGAACAAATGACAAATCTCTATGTCATTCCTTCTCTGAAAACACTACCTCATACTCTTTCTCTAAACCACATGGTGCAATTCTGCTTCACCTTTAATAGAAAACAGCGCTGTACTAGGATCATGTCCCAGGAGTGACCTGGAAGCCTGACTTTGGTAGCCCAATGGCTCCTGCCCTTTTCTGCTTCTAAAGCTGCTCACCCTTTTGCTTTTGCTTGCCACATCCTGATAGTCTTTAGTAAGTTTGGAAAAAGGGAGTCTGCCCAGGAGTCGGAAACCAAGACTAGGTCTATCATCTTACCAGAGCACTGCTCTTAATCTTTCTCTTATGTTCTGTGACCCTTCCTGGTCCATACATTTCCTCCCTCCCTCCTCCCCCCCCCACTTCTCAGTACACCTATTGCTTTATAGAATATTCAGAGAATATTCTGATATCTGCTACAGCCATGCCCATGCCTCACAGGTGTTATCTGTTATTATTCAGGTAAGGGTAATGTGCCCCAAGCCAACATTAACCCTTTTCAAGCCACTGTTCCCTTATTGGTCTCAGCCTCAACGCTTTTCCTTTATCTGAAACGTCTTGCCTCAGCCCAACTAGGCTTGTGCTCTGGCTCTCTTTGGCCTCAGGTCTCTGTCTTTTTTCAGTCTCTGTCCCTCTTAGGATTCTGGTCTCACCCCTAATAGGCTCCAGTCTCTACCATACTTGGGCACTGGTCTCTATCCTGTTCAAGCACTAAGCCCCCCTCCCTGGTTTCCACTCTGCTTGAGCACCTTAAACCCAGCCCCAAGTGGGGCTAAAGTCAAATCACATTCCCTTCAGGCACCACTGGAATTTCCCAAACTCAGTCCACTGGTTCAAACTCAAACATGACATACACAGGCTGTCTATAATGCACCTTTTTAGATCCCTGGCTCTCTACCAGAATTTCCCCATTCTTTGTCTCCATTTTCAACTCCTTACTCATTGTTCTCAAACTTGGCAGGATCTCAGTAAATCAACCAGCAACAGCCATCTTCTAACAGAGCTCTTTCCCTTTAGCCTCCATGGCCAGAATGACTACCTTGTCTCCCAAGTCCTGCCCTCTTTCAGTCAGATGACTTCTCTGAGCTGGCCACAGGTGCTTTTGAGTTTGGCTTGCTGACTGGTCTACAGGGTAGCTTACTGATGTTGGCCCCTGCTATAGCAGTATCTTGTCTCTACACCATTGAGCAAGGCTCACAAAGACCCTGATCTGCTGTAGTACTACAGAGGTATTTGCTTTGCATTAGGCACTCAGCCTTTAACACTTGGGTAGACAATTCTACTTCCATCTCTCATGCAGAATCTTCCCCCATCTGGGAACGTCCCTGGGCAGGTTCTCCTTGAAACTAACAGGATCCCTAGGCTCCTTTTACACCCATTCATCAAGCAATGTTTATGTTTTTTATTCACTATCAGGTTGGAGAGAAAATAGTCATACATTATTAAAAGCAGTATTATTTGTAACAAAAGAATATACAGAATCCTAATAGTAGTTTTAAGATAGTACTATAGCAGTAAAGTATTTTGAATCAACTGTTTCTACTCTTGAATGTGAAGGTTGATGTAACTTTATCTGAATTAAATGAACCTCTTCCGTGCAGTCCTCCTCACATGCTGCCCTCTTCCCCTCACCCCCACCTGCCCAAGAATATGATTATGTTTCCATCTAGTGGATGCAACTTACTGTGGTTGAAAATTTTAATACTACTATACAACTGTCAGTATTTCACAGATGACTGCTAATGTATTGGTCCTATTAAAGTGAATCAAGGTTGTATTCCCACACTGACTAATACTGTTTACAGTCCAACCAAAAGTAGCACAATTTGTTCCAATAAGCCCTGAAAAATGAATTTTGAATGCAGGCTAGATTCCCTCAACCAAAAAAAAAAAAGCCAATGTATTTAGAGCCTAATGCTAAAGTAAATTGATAGAAAATCAATTTTTAGTTGGCTTCAATGAGTTTTGCTTCTAAAGTAGAAGTAGATAACACAATACCTTTACTAGAGTTGATGAGATTAGCTCCTTGAATAATTTACTTGAATTAATAAACAGATACTTTAGTGTATTAAGTGATTAGTACACATTATTTTTCATTATGCATACGGCTTACAGAGTTGACTGCATCTTTTATGAATATTTTTGAATTTGTTAATTTTACTGAAATATTTAAAATTATTACAAATAATTATTTTCATTTCGTCTACAGATCAGCATTTCATAGGACTAGCAAATGAATTTTAGTATTTACTTTGAGGTAAAAAGATCTTTGCAATGTGTTCTAGCAACAAGTAAAGTTCATATTTATGTGAGGTATATAATAGTGCCTGTCACCATAACAGCTAGGTACTTATACTTATGAGAGGAAGGATGATCTTATGCATTTTTAGGGTAAGGGCAAAGTTTATTCTGTTCTTTTACAGCTAAATATTACCAAGATGTGGAGAGGCCTGGTGTATGGCTGAGTCTTTTAGGTATAAATGCAATAAAAATAAATGCTGACAGTTCAGTTCTATTCTTGTGCTTAAGGCACTGGGTCATGATAGAAGAATTTAGGGTCTGGTCCCTGGCTTAGAACAGGGTTTTTTTTATAACCTTAGGCACAGTCCATAAAATCTGTGCTTCATTCAACTGAGCTATATATGAGAAGTGATTCTATTTTTCTACCTTAGAAGGAAGTTGTAAATAAATATTCATCAGTGTTTATGTCTCCTGTGAATTATTTTATGATGGTTATATATAAGGACTGGAATAGATATCCTTAATATGAATGAAATCATCATCAGACATCCCTCACAGTCCAGGATAATATTTTATATGATTGCCTTATCTGTGGGTTCAAAGATGGGTGACAAATTTGAGCCAGGACTAACAAAGCCTGTTGCAACTCAGGCACATGTTTCTGTGATGGGTGAGTGACTGGATTATTTTTGGCCTGTGACATGCTTTTTCTGCTTCTACTATTTTTCTATCTCTTGTTCTTGTTGCATGTGAGCAAAATATTACTATTATTACTTGTATTACTGTAACACCCACATGCTTTGAGATCAGGGCTCTATAAAATGTACCCTGAATATTCATTAAGTAATGTTCATTCCATGCTTTAAAAAAGTTTATGGTCAAGCAAAACCAGACAAAAATGAGAAAGAGAATACTTCATACAAAAGTAAGATTGAAAATGGATGTACTAAGAAATTAGGTGATTCTTCCAAAATCCACCGTTGAACTGATGTGATCCTGCATTTCCTAAGACTCAGATCAAAGATGTAACTACAAGACCAGCCTCCTTACTCTCACCCTGAAGAGTATTTTGAATTTACTGACTTAGGTTGAAACAGTTCTATATCTTTATTGAACTATTATAATGTATGGAGGAGCTGGTAGTCAACTGACTCCAGTTGCACCACAACCTCAACCAAGCAGTAGCCTGTTTCAAGGTAAAGTATCTTGCCCTCAAAGAGAAAATGGAAAAAGGAAAAGGAATGAAATCATAGCCTATATCCTTCTCTCCCCTGTGGAAGAACTGCAACTTCTGAAGATAGGTCTGTGGCTCAAGGATTAGACTCTTAAGCCAATACAAGATCCATCAATGCGCTGTGGTAGAGATAATCTTCAAACTGAGGTATTGCTGATGGTATCCTGCCAGCATGTACACAGACAATCCAAACTGAGGGATGTTGATGTGATCAGTAATATTTAACCTCTAATAATGCTGACAGAGTCTTACAATGATCTATTAAAGAAGAACCAAAAGCAGAAGAAACCAGGGCAATTCAAATGAAAAAAAAAATTACAGATTATTGAAGTGAGGGCATTAGCCATCAGAATTAATGACCAGGGAAAGTGGGAAGATTTCTTGATGTCTTTAAATAAAGACAGACTGACTGGTAGTTGTGTTTTTGCCAAACACATGCTATTTGGTTTATTCTAATGGTAATTATTTGAAATATAATTGCCTATGGTATATAAAAGGTCAGACTAGTTGATATAATAATGGTATCTTCTGGCCTTAAACTTCATGAATCCATAAATAATTCTGTTTAAATTCCCCAAAGCATTTCACTTCTAGTCATCTCAATGTTACCCTGTTCCATCCTTGAGGACCAAGCTGAGTGGATCTCATAATTATGATTTTAGTTGAATTTGCTTAGTTGTGGTAAGAGGAAAATGAATTTTTCCAGGTAACTTTTTTTTTTACGTGGCAGGGGTCATTAACTTTTAGTTTCAATAGATACTGTTATAAATTAGAAATGATCTGGCATACAAGTTGCATGATATCAGTGCTACTCTTTTAACTGAGTGGCAGAACTCCTAGAATAATATATTGCTTTACTATCTCAATATTTATATAACACAGTTATTTTAAACTACATATGAGATAATTAGTTTTCATGAAGATTCCTTCCTTAAAAGTCAAACATAAAAGAGTGCAACCACAGCAAAAAATAAATTGAACTGTTTATTCTAGTGAATATACATAGAATATGATGAAATGTTACACATTGTAATAGGTTTGCTAATCCTTTTTATTCAAGTAAATATGAACAGGGAATGTGCTGAAGTATTTTTTGGTGTAATGGTTTGGTCACTGTTTAAGGGAGGCTATAGGTCTCAAGTTGCTTGCTCCTCCTTGTAAACTCAGGGCAAAGGAATTTAGTAATTGGAAACTGTTACTTAAGAGAAACTCTGGGAACATATGTGGGATATAAGAAAACCAGAGTGCTATAGATCTGCTGTTGGGGAGGTCTCTAAAAAGAAGAGGATATACTAGGATTTGCACAGAAATCACAGTGAATCAGGAACTAAAGATATAGGATAGGTGGTTGGAAAGAACCATATGGAATCTAGGAAGAGAAGAGGTCTGTGCTCTAGGTGGATATATCTCAGAACTATTAGCAAATGATTTTGAAATACCTGAAGATGGGAGGAGGGGGGATGAGGCAAGACAGAGGAAAAAATACCTGTGAAAGATGGAGACTTGAGATATTGCTGATGCACTGCCTTGCTGTTTCAGATCTCATGGCTGGGAATTTTAACAGAATTAAAAGAAACTCTGCTTTTCCCATAAGGATATTTATTTTTCTTTGATGGGACAGCTTTATTCTATAGACACAAGCTGCCAAATCAGAGGGGAAAAAATGAACAAAGAGAGAGAAAGAGAAACCAAAACAGATACATCCATAGAGGAAGATGTTTAGAAGCAAAAGTAAAAAATGCTGTAGATAGCATTATCTGTATAACATGTGGTTCAGGTTTTTCAGTGAGTCTTGTAAATGCTTCGAAAGATCTACATGCAACACTTGCAAATTCCTATTCAGTTGGACTGACAGCCAATAGGGGTGTACACAGCTTCACTCTGCAATTCGATTTAGAGAAGATGTGGCCTGATTTGGAGACTGAATATCTTATTCTGAATCTGAATTGAATCAGGATAAAACAAAAAAACCCTCTGAATCAGTTCAGAAAAGATTCAGAAAATATTCAGGATTTCAGAGATTCAGAAGGCCATCTTTTGGGGAACAAAAACTGAAAAGAGTGAGGGGGAGCAAGGGGAAAAAACTGACATCTCTAGCTGGCCAGTGACTATGATCTTCCCCTGAGTCCCCTTCCAATCACAGTGCTCTGTGGGGAGGAATGTAAAAACAACATATACGCATCTGTCTGCAGGCTTTCTGTGACTTCTGTGCGATGCTTTTGCCTGAGCAACAGCATGTGAAAGGTACTGGACTGACTTGCCTTCCTACCTAGTCAATCTCCTGCTACTTTCTTCTTTGGAAAGGATTAGATATATTACAACACAGAAGCCAGACATTCATAGAAGAAGAAGAGATTATATATAGTTATTAGTAGTAGTAGTTATAGTTGCATACAGACTATGAACAACACAGAAGAAGTCCAATAGAGATTCAGATTAACACAACACAGAAGTCAGACAGTCATAGAAGAAGAAGAGACTATTTTAGTTACACACACTACAGTAAACACAACACAGAACAAGTCAGGATGCAGATTAACAAAATATAAATCAGAGAGTCATAGAAGAAGAGATCAGATTATATATAGTTATTATTACTAATTCTGTGTTGTCTGTAGTCTGATTGTAAACATAAGTCAGAAAGTCATAGAAGGAGAAGAAGGAGAAGAATTATTTTAGGTACACACAAAGCGATAAACACAGCGCAGAAGAAGTCAGACACAGTCATACATCAGAGTCATACAACAGTTTCCCAGAAGCCTTGAAGCTTGACAGGCTTTATGCTTTTGGAATGGGCTATCATCCCTGAAATTTAATCTGAATCAGCCAAAAACTGATGAAGTTGTAGATGTTTCAGTGATTCCCCATGGCCAAATCTCTGAATCTTGCTGAATTGGCACTGAATCTTCCAAAGCCAATTCAGTCAAATTGATTCGGGGCATTGATCTGAATCTCCAAATTGAAACACTGTCCTCCAAATCAGCTGAGTTCAATTGTGTACTTCCCTATTTTCAGAGGCTTAACAGTCAATGTTTAATACAACAACTAAAACTTAAAAGAGGATATGGGGGTGGGGGTGGGGGGAGATTACTTTTCAGGGTATGGACCATAATAACGTTTTGAAATGAGCCTTGACATGGCTCCTTGCTTGGTAATAGTAGAAGAGCCGCGTACTACACAAAAGCAAATCTAATAACAATCATGTCGTCAAGAATTCTGATGCCTGAACAGAGTCCCATGTCATGAGTTAATTCCCCCTGCCATGTTAAAGGAACAAGTATCCAGTGCTTCCAGTGATTGTTCTTACAAGTTTAAATTTCATGTTCAAAGAAGATTGTTTTTGTTTTTTTGTTACTATTTTTTTCTGGGGAAGCAGCAGTAGCTTATGATTCTCTACAAATGTTGACTAAAAGATCCTGGGTTTCCTTGCAATTTCCACTGATAATGAAGGCATTTGCAATGCAGAGTGTTCTCATGATGGCAATAATAATAGAGGGTAACAGAGTAATAAAAATATAATGGTATAATAAAAGGAAGTAAATAGTAATAAAGTTATCTATCCAAAGTTAATAACAATAATAAGAAAATAAATAATATACAGTAATGATTACAAACTAAGGTTATCTACCCAAAGATAATAAGAATAACTATGTCCATAATAAGAATATCATCTTTTTGTGAGTAAAGAATTCTTGCTAAGCTACCATATTATATCAACAATTTTGAACATCCCCACTGCATCACTAGGTTAGATTTGGCTATATTTTCCTATTTAAGATGTTGATGATTTCATTACTCTAATTTTTGTAAGGAAAATCATTTAAGGATTTTTGTGCAACCGATAGCTGTTCTATTTCCTGGTAGCTTTCAATGTTTTGAAATTGTGTTTTCATTCTACATGGGGACAAAATCAAAACTCTGTGTGTGTATCACTGTCTAATATTTGACTCTATAGTCAATCTAAGTGCCTCATAGCCATAGGCGAGTGACCAAACACAGCCTAACTCTGTGGTTGGTCTCCCTCTGTGTCTTCCCCAGAAAACATTTTCAAGGAAAAAACCCTTTCTCTCCAGAAATCATTTTTATTTTGACGATATTCTTTGTTAAAATGCATATGCTTTGATAACAAGCATATTTTTTTAGAAAAGAAATCCTCTATCCAGCTCTATTTCAAAGCAGCAGAAAGAACTTCCTTCACTCTACCAGTCTCCTTTTCATTCTTCTCTGCAGATAACTCACATTTTGAATAGCTACAATCGTTATTTTTTAGCTGATGGAATCACAGTTCCCTCAGATGAAATGTGCCATCTACAAGCATTCAAAACATTTCGTTGACTCTAAAAATGGCCAACACAGGAGACATCTGCAGTGTGCTAGACAAGGCTCAAGTGCTAATCAATCAAAGTGCAAGCATTTGAATAAATGCTTGCACACATTCCTAAGTCTCTTCAATCACCGCACTAACCCCTGCAATCCCACTGCCCCCCCCACAGGAGGACACTAAAAATTGCATTACAGTGCTAAAAGGACATAACAAGCCCCTCCCCTGATACCTGAGGGCATGAAAAAGCAAGCCTCTCTGCACATCCCAGAGACTGTGCATCTGTCATACCCTGAGCAAGTCGGAGAAAGACACCTACAAGCACCTTTAGGATATACCAACAACCTTGGACTGATCCCAAAGACCCCATACCTCTGACTTATACTCATCAGCCTTGGACCCTGCAGCCCCCACCTCTTCTGGACCTCTATCTCCCTGAACATGCCCCCTTACAGTTCTCAGACCCCGCACTGTTCCCTGAGTCCCCTGACCCCCACCTCTCCACCACACACCCCAGACCATGTTCTGGTTTCCAGCCCCCTGACTCACCCCTGCCACTCAATTGAATCCTGAAAACTCTGTTCTAGTCAGTTCTTGAAACCCCTGACACCTGACTCCAACCCCTGACATTGCACCAGTCCCTGACTCTTCCCTGCCAGAGACCCATACCCTGCAAATCCCACACCCAAGCCTGTGACCTAGACCTTGTCCCTTTCCATGTAAACCCCAGACCCTCACCACTCCCCAGGCTCTGAGCACCCCCCTCTTCAAACTGTTGACCCCTTCTCTGACTTGTCCTCAAGGCCCCTGCCCCTGCCCCTATCCCCTTCAGCCCCTGAAGACTCAGGACCCTGCACCAGTCCCTGGATCCACCTCACCTAGGTGAGGGTAGGATCCACTGGTGGTTTGTTTTTTCATGAGAGGGAGTGATGACAGGCCTGATGGATCTGGATCCTGCTTGATTGGACCTAGATCCACCAGACCTCATTACTCTTATATTCAGATAGTATGGATCCTGACTCCACTGGAGCCAAGGACCATTGAGCTACTCCCACATAGACACAGCCTAGCCTGACCAGGTTCCCCCTGTTCCTGGAACCCCCTACCCAGATCCTTCTACCCTGGATGCTGGAAATTGTCCATATTGCATGGGGCGGGCAAGAGGGGCAGGTCATTGTTCCATCATCCCAGTGAAAGCATGATCCACATTTTTGTGTAGAGGAGGGATTGGGTCTGGAAAATCCAGGTGCTTCTTCATTGGACCAGGATCTGCCAGATGCTGCCCTTTCCCATATTCCAACTGCATGGACCCTGCACCCCACAGCCCTGGAGACCCCAGAACCTCCAGCACAGACACTGTCTGGAGCCTGTGATCCACATCTTACAGGGACCCTGCCAGTCCACATGGGGACTGTATCCCCCAATACACTGCTGAGTTCACTGCTACTCTTGACACTATATGCTAACCAATATAATAGCTGAGCAGAAGGCAAAAATTAAAAAGCCTAAGCCAAGAAGTATGCAATTTGTGGTATTGCTTTAGAGGTTCAAATGATCATCATATGATCACATTAAGAAGTTCCCTTTCAGAAGCTAGTACAAAATGGTAATTTCTTTTTGTACTGCACATTTAAATCTGCATAAGGAAAATGTTTATGGACTGAAATGTAAGGAAAAATTTTACTATGATGAGTTTGTAATTGTTCTGTTAGGAATTTGGACTACGGAATAAAAACCTCTGATGTCACAGACAGTCAACTGAACCCTGAAGACCTACTCCACCTATTCAGTGCCTTATGTGGACATAGGTGCCAAAATGAGATTGTATTCTACCTTGTGTTCAAGTCCAGAAAATCCATTGATGGATCTATTTTCCAACACACTTGGTTTCACAAAAATCAGCAAGGAAGGGGACAAACCTACTCACTTTTTGAAATAATGAATTTTCAGGAATTTGAGCAAGGAGGAATAGAAAGACACTTAGTTTATAGGAAAGTAGGGCTGGAAGGGAACTCACAAAGTCAGCCAGAGACAATTCATTGGCTCCCAGGCAAATACGAGAATTAGATTGCTAATATATTTCAAAAGTGGGATTGGAAGAAAGTAGGGCTGAACGATTCAGTCCTGCCCCACTAAGCCAAGTGTTTGTCTTACCTGCTTTTCAAAACTTCTAAGGATGGAGATGCCATGGCTTATATAGGTGGCCAGTTCGAATGTTTGACCATCCTCATAGTCAGAAATTTCTTCCTACTTTCCAACCTAAATTTTGCCTGATGAAGCATGAGGTCATTGCTGTCCTGTGCCCCACCTCCCTTACAAAAATTCACCTCCACTCTTTCTATAATTGCTGTCCAAGCATGTGAACACTGTTTTCAAATCCCTTCTCCCTTGTCCCTTCTCCATTATAGTTATTCCAGCCTTTCCTCATAAGTTATGAGGAATAATATTATTCTCAGCCCCCAATAACTTTAGTTCCAAAATTTGAGGGTCAGAGAAATCTTGTGGCACCTATTCATGATACTGCTGAACAGAATTGAGCTCACTCAGTTTTAAGAGTCTTTTCAGGACCGGTGGTGAAGACTAAGTTTCCTCCTCATTGGACATGTCTACATTTGATCCTACATAGCCATAGAACATACTATGGTGACATAGTGTCTATGAACATGTACACATAATCAGCAGCCACTTCACCATAGTGATGCACTAACCTGCTATAGTGCACCGCTACAGCAAGGTAGCCGCTAAAAATAACTGTGCGCCAGATGTAGGATGCAGTATGGGCTGTTACTGCCCCATGACTTAGTACTTCCAAAAAAGAAGTACTAAATCATGGGACAGTAACAACATTGCCATACTGGCACATGTAGTCGCACCCACTGGGCACATCTACACATTCATTAAGTTCTGTACTTGTATAACCAAGTACTAAATCAATGTGGAGTAACTGGCATTGCTACACTGTAGTGCCCTCCCATCTCTTTAGTGATGGTACTGAACTGTAGCTGAATAATACTGCATAGTAGTGTATTAGCACTGTTTGTGCTGTGATGTGCTACCATACAGTATTATTAGGCTCCTGCACATTTAGCATCTCATGTAGACACAATCACTGTCAATGCAGGGACATGTCTCTGCCTCAGTCAGGCCAACATCACAGTATTTTGCATCCTAACTGAACTGAGGGAGCTGGAGCTCATGGTCAACATCTAGGAGAAATAAGCAATCCCCTCTTATTCCACACCTCTATTGTACCCTATAGGCAAGAGGAGGTAGGAGAGGGAAATGGAGCAGAAGGAATGCAGACAGCAGACATTATCATTGGTTCTTTCTGTACTTTAGGTTTTCCTAAAGCTCCCATTGGTGTTTTATTTGCTTTACTCTGTACTCTACTTTGTTCCTATTTGGTCTTTTTTAAATTTTCATTTTGGCTTTGTTTTATTTAATTTTCTTTTATTTGAATTGCATTCTGCTGTGATGTTGTATGTGGGGGGACTATTATGGCCATTTTATTTGTATTATGGAGTTTAATAAAGTTCTTTGATACTCTTGCCCAACCAATCGTGAAATGGAATATGTAGCCTTAAACAAAGATTTCATGAAAATGCATTAAGAGAAAAAGCAATCAACTGTCTTCCCAACATGTATTCCACTTCTATGTTGAAAGTACTTACAATATAAATGAATATATTCTCTGGTCTCATGGTGTCTGGGTAAGCCACACAAGAGTGAATAGATTATACAGGTGGACACTTGTACCCAACTGATGATTGTGTCATAAAGTCCCATTGTGATGGCTAGATTTCTAACCATTATACTGAGAGCTTAAAAACATAACAAAAAAAGGGAGGTAAGGGGGCTGTTAATGAACTAAATGTAAAACCTAAGGGTCCAAAAAGTACTATAGTAAAGCTCTATTTCCCATGGATTAGGAGATGAGGCATTGTCTACTACATTATTTTTACATTGCTCTCCTAGTAATAAATCTCCTTGTTATAACAAGGTGCTTGGCCGGCCAGGTGCCATCTATTTTTAACCCTGAGAGAACTTCAACAATGTTAGAACAAGATGAAATTTTGTCCTTTACTAAGTCTTAGCTTTTGACTGATCGAAGCTCCAGTGGCATCAATGAAATGCTAACTTATATGTAGGTTGGTTTCCACCTACCCCCTGGTTTACTTGTATAAACCGTATAAAGTAAAAGATTATTAAATATCCATAAACAGTTTTTATAATATGTGTAGTGGGTAAATCTCTTTTGAGTCTAAAGCTCTTGTTTGGGAAAAAAAAAAAAAATGGAAAAAAAACCCCTGAATAAATGCACAACCTCCTTCACTCCCACCAAACCCAAACAGAAGTTTAAATAAGCCAGAAGTTAAAATACTACGTGCTTAAAAGGTCTTAAATAAAGTAACTAAACAATTATGGTGTCGGAGAGCCTTCGTATTGTTTTGTAAAAGATACATTTAAGGAATCGACTTACTGAGGAAATGGGTCGGACTCTATAGGTATAGGTTTTAAGTTTTGACCATTTTTTTTAGTCCAGGAAATTTTACAATACTGAATAGACTATCTATTAAGAACTCAGGCTATTAAATAATTAACGAGGAAATATTTTCCAGAGAATAAAGTGTGATAAAGAACATAGCTTTGGCTGTACATGACGCTTTCTAGTGGAAATTGGTAGCTAGAAAAACATGGTGAACATATTACATTATTTATATTCAGCTATATTTCCAGCTTGGTAAAACTGAATTCCCATCTGATTTTAGGCTTTTCCTTAGAGTAGAGTAAAAACTCTTTATACTTTTTTTTTTTCCCCTATACAAGCTAATGTAAAATAACAGCTGAGCCTGTTTGGAGTCTAATTGATGGAGAGGTTTGGGGTTAATTTGGGTCTAAGTAAATTCAAGCTACATGGTAAATGTTTGTATTTGTATTGCTTTGTTTTAAAATCAAACCAACTTGCACTCTTTATTTATAAATCATTTTTAGATCACCCCCCCCCTTACAGTTTGAAAAAGGCAATGTCCCTTTGAAGGAATGAACACTCTATTTGCATGTTGGAACTGAAAATATTTGGATTGTGGCTGTGAAGCATAAACGAGGTAGAGAATCTTTATGGAGCTTTGCCAGCCCTTGTACTATTGTATACAGTCTTAGTCTGGGGCTTTACAATCTCTAAGTCTGGTTAACAAAATAAAGATGGTAGGAGTATGACTTGCATATATCTGACTACCAAACCTTTGCACTGGATAGTGAGGGAAATAGATTTTGCATCCTTTTCCAAAGAGTAATATGAACCCTAACACATACCCTCCAAGACTCCTAAAGAGGTGTGCTCCTGTGTCAGATACTTCTCCTTTGAAACTATCATTGGATGGTGAACATCCAGCTAGAAGTATTAGCTATGAATTCACTGTGGGCACACCGATATGTGCCCCTACAGCGCCATTATTTCTGTGCCATCATTTAGTCCTTCCTTTAGAAAGGACTAAATGATGGTGCAGTAACAGCTATTACTATGCCGTGCCAGCAAAGCATGGTTATTTTTAGCTGTTATGTCACTGTAGTGAGGTGCTATAGCAAGGGGCTGGGTCATTATGGTGAAGAAGCTGCAGCGTCATAGTTTGTGCCCACAAAATGCTTCATAGTTGTAGGGCATTGCTATGGCCACATGGTGTCTTGTGTAGATGCACTCCTTAAGCATGAAAGTGAGAGAAAAATAAAAATAGACTGCTAGCTTTTAAAGAGGGAGAATATCTTCATAATATATTATTATTTTTTAAGCACATGGCACAACACAGAGCCAGTGCCTGAATGGGACCTTTTTGGCATAGCTGTACTTTTTCCACTGTACTCTTGAAAACACAATCAGTAACAGACTCTGTGCACACACTTCTATTCTAGATGCCTTGGCGTGAATTAATGAAGCTTCCCTGCTGGTCTAGAGATCTCTTTTTCCAGTGCTCTAGAAAACAACAGGAGACAGTGGTCAGGGTGAAAACACTGCCTTATTTCCTCGTTTGGTACACATGGGTGGGTGAGGCATGTTTCTTGTCAGTGCTCTGAGGAACATCCCAGAAGTGGTATAGGTATAATCATAGGCACTGCCTTAGTAAAAATCCATTCTGTAACTTTAAAAACTTTAAAAAGCATAAAATTATGCTTTAGTCCAGTACAAGTTACTGGGTCACATAGAAGCAACTGCCTGAAATGTACTCCCCAGTGATGCACAGTAGCTCATATCAGATAGTGTAATGATGTCTTCTTGTCATAATCTCTATAAATCTATGAAAACATAATGTTATGAATTGGGTAACCATTTTAGCTCTAGGTATCATGGCATACTATGACTTCACAGTTACCATGAGTGGCTTGGACAAGCAACATGTGATTATATCAGCTCTTCACAAGATCTGTATTCCTTTGCACAATAGTCTTTCTTCATTAGTATGATTGAAAAATGTAATAGCTTGTGTTTCAGAAGTAGTCCTATGCTGCTATATGTACATAAGCATCTCTTATATTTTAGCGGGAGATTTGCCTGCTTAAGCATTGAGAGGCAAGGTCACTGGAGGGTACTATAACCATATAACAGGTTTAATATTTTTTCTTCCACTAGGTGGAGCATTGTTATTACAATAGAATCTAAGAATTAAGTTACTAAGAAGTGTTTCAAGGAGTGAGAGAGACAGACAGAGGAAAAAAAAAAATTGGATCAAGTTCTGGATCAGAATTTTCCAGAGGTATACAAGATCCTATGGTTCAGTTCGATTATTCTGTTTGCTTGTATTGTGTGTTTTCTCCCTCATTCTCTTTTACCCACCACACAGATCTTCTTTAGATCTTTGATAGAAAGAGTGAATATTTTAAAAGTATAATATACAAAATCAGGTGATTTTTCACACTTTGAGAAGAAAGTTCAAGGTGGCTGCAAGTTTGTGGCTTTATGTATGTAACAGAAGGTTGCCACAGGATAGAATTAAGAAACAGAGTGAATGTCATAGAAAGCATATCATGACAACCTTTATAACTGTGTTATGCTTCATGCCCCAAATTTTGTACATTGCATCTCTAACAGGCTCCAAAGGAAGAAAGGAGACTCTTTTAGGTAGAAATGACAGGTCAGGTTCTAATATTAATTGCTTTCAAGCTTATCATGAAAAAACAGAAAGAACTGGTTTAATAGAACTGTATCTGAGCTTCTATCTGTTATTAGAGAAGTTTACTATGAAGTAAGCATGTGCACATGTAGACACACATGCTTACTTCACAGTAAACTATGCTAACGTGAAGGCAAGCATCTCATGTAGACACGCCTAGTATGTATTATCCAATAGACCACTGACACTACACAATAATGTAATGGATATTTAGTTTGTTATTCTGTTTGAAAGTAAATACCTGCAAAGGCTGCCTAAAGCGTGCTCACTGGCATTCTAATTAGAACGCGTCGAAGCAGACTCAATCAAGTCTTCTCCATGTTCTAATTAGGACACTGAAGGGTTGCCACAATGTCATGTGTATTAAGTCCTCACATACTTTTAAGTGGCCATGGGGTGTTATAATTAAACCTTGTCAAATGAGGTGTAGATAAAGTATCCTGTGTGAATGTTTAAATGCAGAGGGGCTTAATGCATGTACGGGTGAGGTATTTGAATTAGAGCAGCAGTCCAAGAACCACTCTAATTAAAAGGCCCTCCCCCAACTTTTGAGTACATGAATAGGCAGCCAAGAGCAATTCTGCCTATGTGATGTTGGGTTAATGCTCTAGAAAGCCTCAGCATCCCTAATGATGTGGTGAAGGTATCTGCACATATCCAAGGGATGAGACAGAACAGTCCCAGAAAGGTCAGTGAGAGACTTTTCAGATGTTACAACCTGAAAACAGGGCTGTCCAACCTCAGAGTCACCTACAGGCCATATATTTGGGTCACACACCCACAGGGTTACACATATACATGTGAAATGCCCCTCCTGTATTTTTCCAGTGCCCCTGTGCCCTGCACACCACACCATAATAATATTCCCATCCTATATTAGATCCCAAGGTTCTCCCCAATTCATAGTATCATAATATCATAGTGTCTAGGGTCAGAAGGGGCCTAGAGCAGGCCATCTAGTCTGACCCCCCACCAATGGCAGGAATGAATGCCAGGGTCACAGGACCTCAGCCAAGTACCTATCCAATCTACTCTTAAAGACGCCCAAGGTAAGAGCAAGAACAACTTCTAGGAAGCTGGTTCCACGTCCTAGCCACCCTAACTGTGAAGTAGTGCCTCCTAATGTCCAACCTAAACCTGCTCTCCAGTAACTTGTGACCATTGGT
>JAGPOW010000261.1:126153787-126164334 GCA_030014935.1 Caiman crocodilus
TCTGAGCAGCACCCAATAGAGAAGTATCAACTCCTTGGTTCTGTTCGTCATGCATCTGCTGATACACGATAAAGTGCCATTAGCTTTTCTGATGGCTTCATCATACTGCCGACTCATGTTCGTCTTGGAGTCCACTACGACTACAAGATCCCTTTC
The DNA here is from genome assembly GCA_030014935.1 of Caiman crocodilus. Taxonomy (NCBI): domain Eukaryota; kingdom Metazoa; phylum Chordata; order Crocodylia; family Alligatoridae; genus Caiman; species Caiman crocodilus. The sequence continues at coordinate 126,153,944 of JAGPOW010000261.1, forward strand.
CGCTTCCGTGCCTCCAAGCAGGTCATTTCCTAGGCAGTAGGTATACTGGACATTTTCCTCTCTAGGCACAGCAGTTTGCATTTCTCTTTGTTGAATTGCATTCTGTTGTTTTCCGCCCATATGTCCAACCTGTCCAGGTCTGCTTGTAGTTGTTCCCTGCCCTCTGGCACGTCCACTTCTCCCCACACTTTTGTGTCATCCGTACACTTCACTCCCTCATCCAAGTTGCTGATGAAATCAGTGAAGAGTATCAGTCCAAGAACCGACCCCTGCGGACCCCACTGCCCACACCCTTCCAGGTCGATACCGACCCACCCACTACAACTCTCTGGGTACGACCATCTAGCCAATTCACCACCCACTGGACTGTGTAGTCACCCAAGTCATAGCCTCTTAACTTGTTCACCTGTATGAGGTGGGATACCGTACTGAATTCCTTCCTGAAGTCTAAGTAAACGCCTTCAACCCCTACTCCTGTGTCCAGGTGTTTTGTAACCTGGTCATAAAAAGAGATTAGATTAGTCAGGCATGATCTACCTGCTACGAACCTGTGCTGGTTTCTCCTTAGCATAATTTTCCCTACTGGGCTCTCTCAATTGTAAGCCTTGATAATTTTTTCAAAGACTTTGCCTAGGATGGAGGCGAGACTGACTGGCATATAGTTGCCCGGGTCCTCCTTCCTCCCATTCTTGAAAATGGGGACAACATTGGCCTTTTTCCAGTCCTCCGGGACCTGGCCTGTGTTCAAATATTCCTGCCAGTGTCTGTGAAATGACATCAGCCAGTGCCTTCAGTACCCTTGGATGGAGCTCATCCGGGCCTGCCGACTTAAACGCATCCAGTTCCTCCAAGTGCCTCTGCACCATCTCAGGGTCTATGCTTGGTAGTCTGGTGCCTTGCTGCTGCCTCTCCACAATCCCAGTGAGCGACTTGTCATGCCCCTCACTTAGGAACACTGAGGCAAAGAACTCATGGGGGAGTTCAGCCTTGTCCCCTCTGTCCATCACCAATGGCTTATTCCCATTTAATAGAGGTCCTATGCCATCCTGGGCCTTCCTGTTACTCTCTATATATCTAAAAAACAATTTTTTGTTATCCTTAACTTGGGATGACATCCTCAGCTCCATGGTAGCTTTGGCCTATCCAACTGCCTCCCTACAAGTGTGAGCAGAGGAGCTATACTCCTCCTTAGTAATCTCTCCCCATTTCCACTTTTTATATGCCCCCTTTTTAGCCCATAGACTGCTCTGGATTTCTCTGTTCAGCCAAGGAAGCCTCTTGGCCCCTTTCCCCCTTTTTCCCTGCATCAGGATCATCTCCCTCTGTGCCCAAAGGATCATTTCCTTAAGGCACAGCCACCCTTCCTTGGCTCCCAACTCTTCAAAACTCTCACTCTGCAGTGCGTCCTTGACTAAACGCCTGAGTTCATAGGAAAGTCAGCTTTCCTAAAGTCTAGCACTTTCACCCTACTAGTTACCTTACCCACTTGATGTCTTATGGTAAATTCTATAATTTGGTGATCACTGTCCCCCAGGTGACCACTGACCTGTAGGTCTCCTACCATGTCGTTCCCCATTGGCAGTACCAATTTCAGTAAGGCATTACCCCTAGTGGAACCATGTACCTCCTGCATCAGGTGGAGGTCCTGTACACTGGATAGGAACCTGCGTGAATGGTGGGACTTTGCTGTCTGCATCTCCCAGCAGATGTTTGGGTAGTTTAGGTCGCCTGTGACTACCGCAACTTCAACAACTGAGCAAATAGAATAAACTCCCACTAACTAAACTGCTATACTCTCATAATGATTCCCTTCTTCTGGTTCCCTGAAAGAGCAGGATGAAGAATGAGTTTTGAAAAAGCCTTTTTTTCCAAAAAATCAGAGTCATTATCAGACTCACTTTGATGCAGTCTAGTTAATAAGTTCTTAGAATCTGCATATGGTCTGCTTATCACAGAATACATTAATATGACTCAGTACTTCTACCTAAATCATCCACCTTCTACTAGTTGTTTGTAATCATACTTGTTTGTAATCATATTTTTTGCAGGTTGCCATATGTTATACCTTTTTCCTTTAAATGTCAGTGAGATGTTGCAAATTTTACTGTACTGTATAAATCTGACATAATTCAATGCTGTAAAGAAACCATGAAGTGTCAAATGTCAAACTTCAGAAAATGTCATCAAAAGGTCTAATTGGAAAACATAAATGTGAGTTAAGCATTCAAATTGCACCAATGCTTTTTTTTTTTTCAAGTAGTTTTGTTGTTGTGGAACCACCAAGGGGGTACAAGAGGCAACTGTAGGACTGAAATAGAATGTTCTTGCAAACCGCATATAGAAAGAGAACCAGTATAAGTTTAAATGAAATCTTCCCCCTTTGTATCTTTCTTCATTGCAAAAAGAGAGCCCAACTGAAACAGTGTGTGTAATAACCCAAAATAATAGAGATGTCCCAGATGACAATCTGAGGCGCAAAAAATAAAGGAGAAAAATAATCAGTATATATAGCTGTGCCCCCGCCCCCATGCTATACATCTTTCAGTAGAGAGCACAGATATTACAAAAGTAAATACAATCCAAATGCTTATTCTTGCAGTCCCTGCTCCTGGGATTTTCTGTATTTTATATTCAACAATCATTGGATAGACCATAAAAACATCTCTGGAAGCAAGAACTAAATCTTGGTACCCCTGTCTCCCAAGTGACTGTTCTAATCACTAGTTTACAGACTCACGCTCCTTTCTCCCTTCCTCTGATCCCAATGAATATTGAATTATTTTCTCCACAGTGACAAAACAGCAGTACCATCACCACCATTAGCATAATTTTAAAAGAAAGTGTCAGCCAGCACAGTTTGTCTGGAATCTGATTGTGTGTTATGTGAATAGGACCTGTCAGGGGATTTAAGAAGATGAACACCTTCATGGAGATGCTTATGGACACTTGTGAATGTTTAAAGGCAAAAAGTAAGTTGCTACAGAGTTTAGGTATGCATTTAGGTACTTCCAGGGTTGATCAGCAGCCAATCAGCAGTTTTCAGGATTCTAATTTTGAACTGGGTGTCAATATCTGCTGAAGTGCCTCTGTGATTTCACTCATAATCTTGTTATAGCCAGGTTTTCCCTGAGGATAAGGCCTAGCAATTTTCTGACAGTCTCTGTCCTGATAGGTAAAGCCTGGCTGCTCCTTGGTCACTCCAGAAGCTCCTACCTAGTCATATGAAACTGTTACAACACGTGTTATAACTATCATTAACGTTCTGTAGGTTATTTAAAAAAAAATCTCACCAAAGCCATTTATCTAATGTAACGTAATAATAAAACCCCACATGAGGTAGTTCTTGATCTCTTTAGTTGTTTGCCAACTGTAAATTACTCTTTTCACTTGCCTTTTTTTTTTTTTTTTGGACCAAACTAGTCAGTTTTCCATAGTCTCTTCCTTCGTGTCCCAGATTCAATATTTAGTATCCCATTTTAAATCCCATTTAAAATATGAAGACTCTTCACCTTTCCATTAAGCCTGATCCACTATGGTATTGGATAATTAAGTCCAGTGCTCCACAAACCATGATTTGATCATTGCCTTATCTTCATCAAAAATCTGCATGCCTTTACCCAAAATTTTGGTCATGGAGTTGCCTTCTGCCCTTCCATTTCACCCTCTTGGACTTCTTTCACCATGACCTCCACTGCTACCTGCTTTAAAAATATATGTATATTGTTGATTCCTTCTTCCTTACTGCTATCAGTCTGAGCTTTATAGCAGGGATCTTATACATGCTCATTTTTAGTTTCTCGTTTGCAGTTTTACTCAAACATGTCCTTGGTCCATATTCACAGAGAAAAGTTCTTAGTCTAGACTTTCCTGTATAGCTAATGTCCCACCCGATGTAGGTTTTGACTCCAGCTGTCTGATACCATCCCATGTAGGCTTTTGTGTTTAGATATCTTATCTGACTCCCATAATCTCCCAGCACTTATTCTGCAAGTGCTGCTTGAGACCAGTCATCTTGTGAGGAAAGGTCGAAATTCCTCTTGGTTTTATAATCCAGTTGTATTGAAAGTAGAAATCTGCATTGCCCTGCATTTCAGCAGCAATATCAAGGAAGTCATTCTGTCTTGTGCAATCCATTCAAAAGGTCCTTTTCAGCTCTTTTAGTTGAGCATAAAAATGAATGGTTTCATCCATGTCTTCACGTCCTTGAGGTTCTGTGACACTCTTTTTACTGCTGTTATCCACCATTTTCCATTCTTCTGTGCTTATTGCTTATCCTACATGCTGCAGTCATGCTGCCAGAAGAAGGCATGGTGGCGTGGTGACAAAGATCTCAGCTCAATAAACAAAGTATGCATTTATAACTAGAAGAGAAGAAAAGAGTCAGCATCCCTCCTGATGCTGGAACAGCTGACACTTCCATCTTTCCTCCAGCTAGGAAGTATTATCACTTGATCCCTTAGGTTTCTGAAAGCACTATTCTTTCTTGAGGAAGAAGCCTCACCCTTAAGAGATGTCTGTGGATGAATGAAATATGTAGACCCAGACAACACAGTTACCCTGTTACCTTGTCTTACTCACTCATATATTGAGTTATACTGCAAATGGGTTTTTAAGGCTTTCTTTTTCACTGTACCTAAACATATATTCAGCTACTTGTTAACAGGTGTAAGTGTGCACCTAACGGTCTCCCGTAGAAGTATAGATATATCAGTGAAGATTTTGGCCTTAATGATTATGTGATTTATCTTTTTGGTAAGATGACACAAATCTGTTTCTACAGGAGAAAGCCAGAAGTGACAATTTTCATCAACCTTCCATCTCCTGCCATTTTATTTCAGTCTGGGGCCACGTACAGACAATATACTTTTACTTGTATAAGTGCTCAGAAGCTGGTCTAAACCAATAACAGTACAAAAGTTCAGTGTGCACAGACTGGTTTAAAAATGGCGGAACCTGGATCCATGGATCGATGTGAACTCAAATGTAATAGATTTAGGTTAGACCAGGGAATCAGACTTCTGTACCAGATCTGCTGTTGAATCATGGTAGGTCACTGTCTGCTGACATGCTGGGCACCTTTGTAGCCCCCCACTAGCCCTCCCACTATGCCCAGCTGCTCCAGCCAAGCACCCAGCTGGCCCTGCTCCCAGACTCTCACAGAGCCAAGTCAACACAGTGACTGATGATAAGATTGAGGAAGGGTTTTTTTTTGTTGTGCCTTGTAACCTAGTCAGCTTTGGGGCTGTACCTACTTACAGTATCCATGGGACTCCCTAGGTGGGTGGGAACCCACCGAGCTACAGGGTATAGGTGAGTATGGGTGCCTCCATTTCCTGACCACTGCTGACATACCTGTGGCTGATGATGATGGAGGAAAGGGGATCCAATCAGGGGTGGCCTGGCATCTCAGCTGTGCTTGACTGCACTTGGAAGTCTCCAGCACCCTGGAAAGTCTGCTGGGAGGTATGCAGGAATACCCTCAACCTGCTGGCCTTGGCCAGTGCAGGCAGCCTCCTCCTGCCCCCCAAATGGTGAACATGTGTTCTGTTCACTCTCAAACTAACCTATGCTGTTTACAGAAACCTGCATAATTTTGACCTATTCCTCCTTGGGCTTTTTGAATGTCTGACTTAGCCTGGGTATATCTATGTGTTTTTCTCCAAAAGACTCTGTTCAGTACAGAGTCTACTTGCTGCACTGCTGCTTAGACTAGAGCAGAGATAACAAGAAAAAATGCTTTCTAGTTCATAAAAGAACTGGAATAGAGTGTTCTGTACCGTAGTAACTTCTCTCAGAGACAGAGGGGCAAATACAGGCATGAAATGCAGAAAGGTAGAGCCAGTGGAGACTTTTTTCCTTCAAAAATGCTTTTCCAGTTAAAACGATTATTCCATCAAAAAGTTTTTTGATGAAATATTTTGACTTTCTGTTGAGACTCTCAAGGGAATCATAGTTTGGTTACTTCATGACTCCATTCTGCCTTATGGACTGGACTGAGTAGCTGAATTGCAGGCTGTCTTTAGGTGGATTTATAGTTTGACTGGGGGCCAAGGCCATAGAACAGAATTAAGGTGCAATGCTTAGTCATTCACAATTGATCTTTTTAACAGATTTGTAAGGAAATGTTTGAATTCATATCAAATTTCAAGTGTTTATGTATATATCTGATTCAGTATTTCTGAGATTTAAAAAAAAAAAAAAATAGTTCATTATCTATGCCAAAAATATGTCATAGGAATTACCCATACAAGAAATGCCAAGTTTCTTCCTACTCTACAGATCAGCTAATCAGAAAGAAGAGCAGCTTTGTGACCAAAAGGGGACACAGATGGTCCTGAAACTGCTTATAACTTGCTGCTGTCATTTTAGGACTGGGATGCTGATTTTATGGAGAGGTGAAACAACATTTTGTGAGTTATTGAGAGACATCCAGGAAAATAAGGTTACTGCCCAGGGGTCTTAGGTTGTGCAGGGCTTTTAAAATCTAAGTTTCATATACTGTTTCTGTTCCCTGTAGATATCAAATCCCAAAATTGCAATTAGAAGTGGGTCTGCCATGTCCCCGATGTTCCTATCGCCTAACACAAGAAATGGTAAAATGAGAAAAGGATATAATGCAGGATCCCTTGAAATCCATCTTTCTGCAAGTATTAACCTTGGTTGAGAATTTAATTTGCCTCCTGCTGCCCCCAAGCTCTAAGTTTTCCCTTATTCCTTACCATGAAGGCAGCTCTAAATGGTTGCTATTCCTTTGTAGTTATAAATTGGCACAGAGTGCAAAAAAAGTGTGAAGCTCACTTGCATACTCTGTTTAGCTCCTTGAACACTTCTCTCACTTATGACCATGGACAGAGCTCTGAGTCGTATACCTTTCACTTTAATTAATTAAACTAAAAGTGCAGTGCTCAGGCCTGCATGGAGGTCTCATTCATACTGGGGTCTGTGTAATGGAAGTATGACACGTGGAAAGTAAATTGCATGCTTGATTTGTTTCCCTTAATATCTCCCCTTTTTCCAAAGAGAAACTTCTTGTTGTTTAATATAAAATACAAGCAGAAGGTTCAAGGATTATTATCTTCTGCTGGGTCATGATCGGCTGTCAGAAAACTATCGCATCTTCTCAATGAAAAATGCATACATATTACCTTTAAAATAGTTGACATTATTCAGGCTAATACAAATAAGGGGTGTGCACCAGGAACAGGAAATAAGCTCACTCTTTTTTTTTCTTTCTTTCCCATAGCTCCCTGTAGAAATAGTTTCTCAAACAATAGTCTAAAACATGTACCTGACCAGGACCATTTAACCAATGGCTTTTAAACCAACTTGGCATTCTGTTTGGCCATTGTGGCTGGAGCAGCCTGCCTTCTACTCTCACTATTTCATTGAAATGCAGTTTAATAAGACTGTATTTTCCCTTGGGATGCTCATTCAAAAGAGATACATAGTTCCCATCACTTGAAATGAATAAATTTTAAATGAGTAAATCTACAATAAATATGTAAAGGTGTATACAAACATGGAAAAATATAACTTCAACAATGTGAATGAAGAGGTTTATGTCTTTACCTAGATATCAACCATAAACATCGTAGTAGCAAGTTATGTACTTGTTTAAGGGTAATGTATTTTATTTTATGATATGACTTTAGCAAGAATAACCACAAGGATATGAAGGACATAATGTGAAATGCAGAAAAATAAGTGGGAACAAAGGAAGTAATTCAAGAGGAAAATTGAAAGCTTGCTTTTTGAGTTCTGTGGCCCCTGTAATTGTATTCAAAAATGTAAATGCATTCAACCTTTTTTGACAGAGAGATTTATTTTTAATAAAATTTACATCATGGAAAAATCATTTCTTTTTTGGTAAATAATGACTTTTCAATACTCCAATTTATGCCTCACATACCAGATAGTCTCATCTTTCCATTATATTTCATACTAGTGCTGAATGGTTTTCATTTGCTGGTCTTGCTACTGTAAATGGAATTCATTAATCTGAGGCAAAAGTAATTATAACAAAGAACATAAAATATCAGATTATTAAGATGATATCTTTCTCTGTCAAGATGGGTTACTTCAATCCATTCATCATTTCATAGAAACACTAAGTTACTTTAGGGGGAATGTGTTCTGAATTTAAATCTGGGGACATATATAATAGTGTGGGTTGTGGTAAAGAAACAGAAGTACTCAGTAATGATGCGTGCAGTGTGTTTGATCTATTAATAGACTTATCATTAAGACCCTTGAAATACATGTGGTGATATCTAGGCATTCCACCTCACATATTGTAAGTTTCAAATAAGGATTCTCACACTGAATCAAACTTCACAAAGGGTAAATTTTATCCCTGAGAAGATATTTCTGCCAGTCTGTTTCTAGCATTTGATTAAAGAGGTTGCTTCTTAAGAAATCTCTTGCCTCTGAACCAGAAAGACTCTAAGGCACCTTGCTTTACCTTCTGCTTGACTAATCAGCAAGCTACTATTGCTAACCATCTTTCATTCCTGAGAACTGTGTCTCCTACTGGTGGTGGTGGCAGTTCACTTTTAGTCTTGGGTACGTCAGCGGTTTGGTCTTCTAAGGCTCTCTCTAGGTCGTTCAACTCTGATTTGTTCTTCACATTAGAAGATGAGCTAACTTAATCAATTTACATCTCTGCTATCTAGGACTGTAGGACTCTATCACAGGTGAGCTGATTCCAGGAAATTGCCTCCAGTGTGCATGGACTATGCATAGTAGATTCATCTACTGCTCACCGGCAGTGATCATCTATTCATCATGTCAGTGTTGTATTATACAACTGTTCCAGTTTTCATTTCTTTTTCTTTTTCTTCTCCTTTTTTTTTTTTTTTTGGCTAGAGACTAGAAACAAAGTTTTGTAGTTTACTGACAGCTGAAGAAGACTGAAGAAACATAGCCAGGGTTCACCTGTGCATGGGTCTCAGAGAAGTAAATAAGACCATGCTATTTTGTAACTCCTAGTTATATAATTTTGAATCCAGGGTACTGAACTCACAATACCACAGTGCTCTGTATGTGCCACCTGGCACATTGACAATTCTTTTTTTCTCTGCTGAAACATCTTTGGACTGATAATAAAAAATAAATAAATTTAAGTCTTCTTTGTGACTCCTTCCAAGGCCTAAAAACTTGTATGTGGCAGTAAGTCTCTAACTCTTTCCTCTCTGATTTCTTTTGATCCCAAATATATTGAGTACTAGTTTCATATGATCTTTCTGTTTCTCCTGTATTTGGTATGATCTCAACTTTGCAAATACTTTCTCAATACAGCAGTAAACTGTTACTCAGGCTGTCTCATACCCTAAAAATCTAAAGCAAGGAAGAAACTCTGAAATCACTTTTAATTGCTTTTACCCATAACCTTGGAAAGAAAGCTGCTGCTGGTTCATTGGTGCCAGAATTAGGAAAATATGCTTGAATGTTGTACTGTTTGTGATATTTTTATTTACTCTTTCAAAATGGTGTATAGTTTTTTGCAGATGTACACACATTCAAGCAGATTTTAAAATTCAAAGTTTAAATCTTGTAATTGTCTTTGATGGACAGTTTTATAAGAAAGTCAGGAGTGGTGATCAAATGTTATTATTCTGTTGTATGGACTCAGTGCTGTTTCTAGTTGTTCTATTTGTTTCAAATTAGATGGCTGATCAAAAAGAGCTATCAATGCAGCTGCTGGTTTAGAAAGCTATAAACAACACTGTCTTTTAGTATTGAACCTATTTTATAACAAGGATGTATTTATATGGAGGAGACACTGAGTGGCAGCATATGTAGGTAAAAGGATTGCTCTCTAGGAGCATATAAAGATGCTACAGCATTCAAAAAATATATATAATTACTGTCCACTGAAGCATAGGCCCATCTGCTTCTGATGCAGGTTGCAAGTGGAAGCAGAGTTTATAAATGAAAGTATTGCCATCCACCAAGGATTACAAAGTTTGAATGTGGTTCCTGAAATAGTAAGAGTGGGTTAAGATTTATGATATTTAAGCAAAAAAAAAAAAAAAAGTAAGGGGGGGATCCTCTTTGTCTACAGCTTTTTGCCACAGTAACGAGGTCCAGAAACTTGTAATGCAACCATTGAAACACTCATGTTCATGGCATCAAAAGCTTTAAAGTAAACGTGAATATCATTTTACTTGCCACAAAAAAGGAGCCCTTAGATCTTCTATATGGATGAAATGGTCCCAAAGGAACTGGTTCCTTTTGAAACGAAGTATTTGCATTTCTACATGATCAAAATAGCCTGTCACAATAATTGAGGAAAGTAAATGCTGTCAGAAAACAAAGGAAGAATATTCTTGCTTCAATAGGAGCTCATTTTTGTCAATGCTTAACAGTGTTTTACATTCGGGACTGTTCTA
>JAGPOW010000261.1:126175377-126186130 GCA_030014935.1 Caiman crocodilus
AACAGCAAATAGGCAGAGCTCTTTTCTCCCCAGCACCACCTGGGGTGACAAGGAACAATGGTAATAAGCTGATGGAGAATAGGTTTAGGTTAGAGATCACAAGGCAATATTTTACAGTTAGGGTGGCCCAAATCTGGAATCAACTTCCCAGGAAAATGGTCCTCGCCCCTACCTTTGGCAAATTCAAGAGGAGGTTGGAAGATCACCTGTCTGGGGTCTTGTGAACCCAGCATTCATTCCTGCCTGTGGCAGGGGTCAGGCTAGATGATCTGTTCAGGTCCCTCCTGACCCTAGCTATGATGAATCTATGACACTATATATTCATATATATAAAGAAGAACTGGGGGTTATGTTACAAATGTAGGTTTGAGTAATTGGATGTGTAGGTGCACTCAGTGGCACGTCTACACATGCAATGAATGTACCTGAATTTACTGCATGCTAAATTCAGGTGCGTTAAACTGTTCCTTAGCATGTGTCTACATGTACGCTTGCATTGGGAGCACACTAAGGCAAACAGGCCCAGTGAGAAATCATTGTTTCCAACACTGACTACCAGGTAAAGTGAAACTGTAATAGAGTGATACTTTGCCTGAACTAATATAGGCTGCTTTTTGTCATGTTGATCATACACATAGAAGAAAGTAAAAAGGCGCCTAGAAGAAAGTAAAAACCTGGAGAAAAATATGAAGAGAAGGGATGGTGTTTCATCTGAATAAAGACTGAGAGATTTGAAGGGAACATGGGATGCTTTGGGCCCCTCCAAGAACATGCGAAGAATATGGCTGCAGAATTGCGATCTGTGCAGGAGTCTGACAAGGAGCTATGGAAAGAGGCCTTACAAAAGACCAGAGAGCTAACTTCAGAGGGACCGTAAAGAAATATGTGGTTCCATTTTGCAGAAGAAAATTCATAATGGCAATTGTTTGGTAGGCTATTTGTTTGGCTGGAGTAGTAGATGAATTGATGAGTGAATCTTGGACCATCAAAGGAAGACTGGGAGTTCCTACACGCAGTGTCCTGAAGGTAGGATATACCAAAAATACAAATACAACTCAAGCAGAGATTTCTTATATCTTGCTCCTTCCTTCCACCATAAAGTTTACTTTAAAGGTGCAAGGTCATCTTCCTTTATTCAAGGTGTAATGAAGTATAAACTCTCCTAATTTATTAATGATAGCCAATATTTCATTATAGACTATAATAATTATTATTATATTGCATTATAGACTATAATAATAATTATTAATAATTATAGACTATAATAAAGATTATTATCTTTCCTAATTTCTTAGCAATAAAGTTAGGTATTGTTGATGAAGGAAGCTCGGAAAGAAGCTAATAACATGAATCTTCACTTAACAAAGTCCACCACTGTCAGTCTCACTTTCTTGAGAAATAAACTATAACATGAATCAACCTTGTTAGCCCTATATTTCTTATTCAAATATCACACACAAATCAACTAAACTAGTAATGCAAGGACTGTCACAGTAAATGTTAACACTTTTCATAACACATATGTACACATTATATGAATCTTAAAATTCTCTTCAGACACCAGCAGTATCTCTAGAGAGTGTATTACACTTGATTATTCCACTTAAGTATTCATAAATATTTATGCACCAATTGATGTTCAAGATGTAATCTTTCAGTGTCTGGTACAAATATACCACTAAAAAGAACAGTGAGGGAATTTGCAATTAGCAATTAGTAATTCAAACTTATCACGTGGGAAGTTGAAATCTCAGTAGTATAGAATAAATATCAATGTTATACAGATGAATATCTGCAGTTTTCAAAAGAAGCAACAGGTACTACAAATATGCAGTTATGAAACTACCTTATTTTATAATACTGTACATGCCTTATATGACTTGGGACTTGATTTATCCTATCATGGGATCATAGTACATACAGTCAGAAGGGACCTAAACATATCATCAGGTCTGACCCCCTGCTTCAGGCAGGAATGGGTGCTGGGGTCATATCACCTCAGCCAAATATCCTCTTGAAGACTTCCAAGGTAGGAGAGAGTGCCACCTCTCTTGGGAGTCCATTCCAGAGCCTGGCAGCCCTAGCTGTAAAGTAATGTCTCCTGATGTCTAGCCTGAACCTTCTCTCTAACAATTTGTGGCCATTATTTCTAGTAATCCCCAGGTGGTGCCTGAGGGAGCAGAGCCTCCCCCAGTTCTTGCTGGTTCCCCCTGATGAGTTTGTAAACAGCCGCCAGATCCCCTCTCAGCCTTCTCTTATGGAGGCTGAATAGGTTCAGGCCCCTCAGCCTCTATTATTGGGCCTGCCCCACTACTCCTTGACCATGCAAGTGGCCCTCCTCTGGACCCTCTCAATGCTAGCCACATCCTTCTGGATGTGTGGCACCCAGGACTTGATGCAGTACTCCAACTGCGAACTGACCAATGCTGCATAGAGGGAAAAGATCATCTCCCTGGACTTGCTCGTGATACATCTGTAAATGCACAACAAGCTGTGGTTAGCCTTACTGATTCCTCGCATTGGCAGCTCATGTTCATCCTGAAGTCAACAATGACTTCAAGATCCCTTTCTGCCCCTGTGATGACATGAAGGGTGTTCCCCAGCCTATAGGTGTGCTGCTGGTTCCTTCTCCCTAGATACAGTACCCTGCACTCGTGTGTTGAATTCCATCCTATTCTCATCTGCCCAGCTCTGTAATTTGTCTAGATCCAGATGGATTCTGTCCCTCTTCTCCAACATACTCACCTCGTCCCACAACTTGGTGATCGGTGAATTTGGACAGCATGCATTCCACACCCACATCCAGATCACTGATAAAGATGTTGAACAGTACAGAGCATGGTTCTGGCTGACCAGGTACACTGGTTATGGGTGGCACATGCCACCCCTCTTTTTAGGTGCGGGCTATTTGACCCCAAGATCTGCTGTGGGCAACCACTCCTTCTCCCCCTGTGCTGTTGCATTGAAGCATGGGGAACACCTGATTATGCGGTGTGTGGTGCCGCACTACCTACATACCTCCAGGTTGAAAATGACCCATCCACCACCACTTTCTGAGTATGGCCATCTAGCCAATTTGCCACCCATCTGACTGTGTAGGCATCAATGCCACAGTCACCAAGATTTTTGGTGGTAGGAAACCATGTCAAAGGCCTTCTTAAAGTCCAGGAAGATGACATCCACCCCAACACCCTCATCCAAAGACTCTGTGACCTGATCATAGAAAGAAACCGGGTTAGTCAGGCAGAATCTACCCTCATGTTGGTTGCCCCTGTGCATTACCTCCCCTGCTGGGCCCTTGCAGATATGCTCCTTGATAATTTTCTCAATGGTCTTCTTAAGGACTGAGATAAGACTGACTGATCTATAATTGCTGGGGTCCTCCCTTCTCCCCTTCTTGTTAATGGGGACCACATTGGCCCTTTTACAATCCTCTGGTACCTGGACAGTGCCTCACAAATGTTTATAGAGCCATGCCAGGGGCCCCGCTATAACACCCACCAATTCCTTCAGCACCCTTGGGTGAAAAGCATCTGGACCTACTGATTTAATTATATCCAGCCCCTCCAAAAGTTCCCTAACTAGGTCATCCTTGACCCTCGGCATGGCGTTGCCTCCCCTGGGTCCATCTGTAATTCTACTGGGGAACATGTCCTGGTCCCTGTTCAGGAATATGGAGGCAAAGAATTTATTAAAGAGGTCAGCATTTTCATTTGCCGCAATCACCAGATTGCCAAGCCTATCCTGTAGGGGCCTCACCTTATCCGACACCTTCTTTTTACTTCCTATGTATTTGAAAAAGGACTTTTTATTATCCTTATTTCTGATCACTAGCCCTAGGTCCATCTCTGCCTTGGCCTTTTTAACAACCTCCCTGCAGTCTTGAGCAACAGAGGTCTAATCCTCCTTGCTGATAGCCTCTTGCTTCCAATGTTTGTAAGCCTCCATTTTTGCTCTCAGGCATCTCTGGGCGCCTTTGTGGAGCCATGGGGGCTTCTTACCTCTCCTGCCCACCTTGGTGCACATTGAAACTGACTCCCTTTGAGCTTGGAGGATTGTCTCTTTGAGGAACAACCACCTGTCTTGGACTCCCATCTAATTGAAGCTCCAAGACCCCAATGCCCTCCTACTAACCTTCTTAGCTTACAGAAGTCATCCCTCCTAAAGTTGAGGACCTCTGACTTGAAGCTTGATTTCACCACCCTGCACTGGATAGTAAAATCCTGCAGGCGATGACATGGTTGCCCAATGTTCAAGTACTCACAGACCCCTCACCAGGTCGTCGCCTGTGGCAAGGACCAAGTCCGGCAAGACATTTTCCCTGGTGGGACTATGCACCCCCTGGATTAGATGGAAGCTTTGAATCCTTGCTAGGAAACTATGTGAGTGGTCAGACCTGGCTGACTCTTCCTCCCAGCAGATGTCTGGGTAGTTTAGGTCACCCAGGACAATCACATTCCCTGACATTACAGCCTCTGTGAGCTGACCTGAGATTTCCAGGTCCAGCTCATCCCCCTGGTGAGGCAATATGTAGTAGATGCCAACTATCAAGTCCCTTCCCCCCCCTTGCGATTTTACCCAGAGTGCCTCATTTTGCCCCTCTTCTGACCCCATCCTGATAATTGAGGATGTGTATTACTCTTTGACATATAGCGCTACCCCCCAACTCTTTTCCCTCATCTGTCTCATCTGAACAGCCTGTATCCTTTGATGTTCACTGCCCAGTTGTGGGTAAAATTCCACCAGATTTCCGTGAGCCCCACTAAGTCTGAGTTTTTGCTAGCTAACAGGAGACCGAGTTCCTCCTACTTATTCCCCATGCTTTGAGCATTTGTGTAGAGGCATTTGAGGCCTCTTGTAAAGTGCCCATGCCACCCCTTGTTCCTAAGTCTGACCTGACCCCTGTCACTTACCTAGGTACTACCTGTGTGTGTTATCTGGCTTGACAGTGAAGTGTCCTCATGTTGTTCTGCATTCCTGTCCCCTGGCAAACCTAGTTTAAAGCTTGCTGTATGAGATCAGCCAGCCTGGAAGAAAAAACACCAAAGTTAGCCTGGAACTTCTTAAACTGTATTCAGATCTTTGAGGCATAATTCATTAATCCCCTTTACTTTGTCTCAGTCTTTTCTTCTGGTGTTCTAATTTACCCTTGATCTCTGTCATTGTTAGCATTCCACAGTGACCCTACTGAATAATCAAATAGGACCTTTGCATCCTCCTACATAAGAAGCATAGTTTAGTCCAGTTTATAATGTAATACCACTTACCTAGATAATGCAGAGTACAATTCTGGCTAATTATCCACTTCCTATTCCTCTTTTGTTTTTTCATGAACTTTGTCATCAGCTGGTTGATTTATCCATTGAAATTATGCCATTATAACCCCAATTTTATTTTTTTGCTTTTACGGAAAGGATTTCAAATCTATCATAATAGAAGGAACTGTAGGACTAATTATACTATCATTGTACTTATGTATGAGTACTGCTTTTTTATTAGAGTCTTTGAATGTATCATATACAAAACAATGTCAATGTTTCTTATATTATAGTATTGTGACTTGTAGTTGTGTGTGAGGGTATGATGGACCACCTGTGAATGCACACAACTTTTCTTCAGAGCTGGAGTCCTCTTCTCTCCCCCTCTTTCCTCCAGTATGTTCCAGGCAACCCAACCAGAACTAACAAAATGCTGCTTACTTCTCCTCTTGTAATCAGGCTTAAATATAGATCATAATATCTTACCTACAGGAAGATTGTGAGAAAGAGTAGGAAACTTCAAAAGCTATCTTTGTAGATATTATTCCTGATCATTCTGTTGGATCCCCTCCTTCATAGAACTGATCTGTGGTTGGCTCCACAGATCTTCAAGAAGTTCACAGAGTGAAGGCTTCCATGGTATCTCCAAAGTCTGATTATGACTAGGTGTGAAAGGCTGCTGCTCTGGGCCCATCCTTTGAACAGTCTCCCAAATGAAGAGGAGCTGTACATGAAAGAGAGTCTCTGATGCCACATCAGTGTGGCCATGCAGTATGTGGCACCAGAGACCCATCTGCAGCATCACACACTACACATTCAGGCATTCTCATGTTGCTACCTTGCAGTGTACAGTATTTTTTTTTTAACACCAGGAAATCTTAGGGTCAAAAGACCCATGTGGATAAAAAATAAGGTGGTGCACATGGTAATAGCACATGCTGCCCAAAACTAGAGCCTGACTGGCCAAAGCCACACTCTAGCTGCCTGTAGGCTCCCAGCTGCAAGAGCTATGTGGCTTCAGCTTCCCTGGCCCCTTGGACTCCAGGTGATGCTGTTGGGGCCATCACAGTTGCTGGTCCCAGTCTCTCCTATCCCACCTGGGGTAACCTGCCTCATGCCAGAGTGTGCATGGTACAGATATTCCCCAGGGACAAACAGCAGTGGCACAAGGTGCGCCACTGCTTCTTGTCTCTGGGGAAACAAAAATGTAATCTCATATGGAAATGGTCTGAGAAGCAGTGAGAAAATTAAATGCTCCTTGACATGGCTTTACAAATCATGGGGTTGATAACTCACCCAATCCTTGTTACCTCACCTTGCATGGGTGATCCCAAGGGATTCCCCTTTTTTACTATTGTCCTTCTATGAAAATGACTAACTTTCTTCCCTGCTCTGTATAGAGGACTTCAACTTCATAATAATTTGGCCAATGCTGTGGCTCTTGGCATGCAATATCGGGTAAAGTTACATGTTACACTTAGACCATGCTAAAGGCACTTAAAATGTGAGCGTCCACATGTTAAACTTATGCAAAGTGCCCTCTAAGAATCTCATACTACTTCAAGAGAAATTACCTTGGCTGTCTATCTCATATTAAGGTAATTTCAGTATGTTCCTCAGAGATCAAACAAGATATTTGCAGTCCTCCTACACACCTAGATGCATGCTTCCAGTCCCTTCTCTTCCCCACCTAACACCAAGAGCAGGGATAGAGCTCAGGTGTCCTGGCTCCTAGTCATGCTTCTGCTCACCAGCCCTCTATTAGCAAGTCAGAATTGTACAAGCAAGAAATGGTATTAACCTTTAACTTGTGACTGCTCACAGTATGTTCTAACTTTAAAACCATTTAATTTTCCACAGATTTAGTATGGTCTAAATGTAGCATGCAACTTTATCCTTAAATAATCAAGTTGTAAAATATGTCAGAATTTAAGCATTCAGGTAATTAGCTAGAAGAGCAAAAGTGTAGCTGAAAAAATAATGTATATATTTGTCAAATGTATACAGACTGGCAGTATAAATTGCAACAAAAAGTAATTTTTTTAAGTATTATAGGAAGAGGTTGAGCTCATGCTGTTTTGTCTTTAATCAATAAACAGATTTTTCTAACTGTGCTAAGCTTTTTGGCACTCTCAATTGCCCACCAGTCAATTTCTTGCTTGTTAACCTACATGCTCCTTTCGGTGTTCTCTTTCATTTGTATTGCATAAACATGCTCTAACAGCCTCTGTTATCTCTGCATGCATGGACAAATGGCCTTGGTACAAAAAAGTTCAGCATGTGAAAACCTTTGTTTAATGATGTTGGAGTCAAATTGGTTATCTTAAAATATGAATGTCTATGTCAGTTCCTCCCAGAATTTAAATTATAATCAGGCAAGATTATGAAAACTCATCCATTAATTGTTGAAACCTATCCCTTGACTCAATAGCAAAGAAAACTATGGACAAAGGAGATAAAGCACCTCTCCTTAATCTATGTGTTTCAGTGCATAGATGAAAATCTTCTAAATTGTTGGGATTTTGATAGGCAGATTTACCAGCCTTTTCATATTTACTTAGACTATGATGAATACATTAAATTTGGAACTTTCACATTCCAGGAATATGGCATTTGTTACTTGTATTAGTGAATCAGGCAGTAAATATGCAGGAGGAAGATTTTTTTTTGTTATAGCATGACTGAGTATATCCTGATCAGGGGTTCCCAGACTGTGATACATGCATCCCTGGGAGTACTCAAGACATCTCTGGGAGATAGATGGGAGAAATTATGTAATGATGGATTTAATGTCATTACAATTGTCATTTAAGGGGTTAAAATACAATGCATATGCTGATAGAAGTACATGGGCAGCTAGTAAATCTGGAAGTGGGTACACAATAAGAAAAAGTTTGGAAATCTCTGATGTAGATGTTTCTATCATCATTTTATATTTTCTTTGTTTTAATTCTTTTAACAATTAATTCAATGTGGTCTTTGTAGATGTACTTTGTTTTGCAGTTGTCCCTTTAGTTTTTTAAGATTAAAATACATATACTATTAGATTAAAAATAGAAAAACTATTTACAATTGTTTGCAGTCATATATTTACTATTGCAATAATTAGATATTGAGTAAATAATTTTTTTTGATAGCTTTGGTCTAAGCTCTCGGGTAGCTGCCAAAGGTAATTTCAGACTTGCTAGCTATCCTTTCTGAGAACTCATAGGCTGTGTCCACATGAATTTGTACATTTGTTTCTCTGGGAACAAGAACCAGTGGTATACTTTGTGCCACTTCCTGTCCCCAGGGATTGCCTGTGCCACGCATCTTCTGGTGCATGGCAGGTTACCCTAGGTTGGGTAGGGGAGGTTGGTGCCAGCAACTGTGCTAGCCCCAGCAGCCTTACCTAAGATATTGGGGGTCTTGGGGAGCTGCATCCATGGCAGTCCTGCTGCTCAGTTCCTAGCCAGAAGCCAGAGTATGGTTCTGGCTGACCAGGTACTGGTTTTGGGTGGCACATGCCACCCTGCTTATTTAGGTGTGGGTTATTTGACCCCAAGGTCTGCTGGGGGCAACCACCCCTCCTCCTCCTGTGCTGTTATGTTGAAGCATGTGGAACACCTGAATGTGTGGTGTGTGGTGCACAGATGGGTTTGTGGTGCCACATACTTCACTATTGTACTTGTATGGACAAAACCATAGAGGCTGGGTTTGGTGCCACATGACTGGAAAAGGTCAAATATAGTGCTTATCTGTATGAAAAGGAAGAACGAATAAATACAGACCAGTCAGCTTCACTTCAATACTTGAAAATACCATGCAAATGTGTAAATGTTCCTCAAGGAATCCATTGAGAAGCAACTAGAGGAGAACAGGCTGATTAGGAACAGCCAGTATTGATTCACCAAAAGCAAGTCTTATCTGACCAACCTGATTTCCTTCTTTGATAAGGTGATAGGCTCTACGAATGGGGTGAACAGGGGGGTTGACTGTGGACTGTAACTTGAATATGAGCCAACTGTGTATTTTTGTTGCAAAAAAAAAAAGCACAACAGCATTCTGGGTTACAGCAACAAGAGTGTCACTTTCAAAGCAAGTGAGGTGATTCTCCTACTCAGCACCTGGAGTACTGCATCCAGCTTTGGGCTCCACACTTCAAAAAAGATGTTGACAACTTAGCAGGAGTCCAGTACAAAATCTTATGAGGTGCCTGGGAAGCAAGCCTTATGAGGAAAGGCTGAAAGAACTAGGGTTATTTAGTTTGGAGAAAGGAAGGCTGAGGGGGTATTTGAGAGCAATCTTGAAATACCTGAAGTGTGATTACAGAGAAAATGGGCTTTTCTATGTGACCATAGGGGACAAGACTAGGAGCACTGGCCTCAAGCTTCAGCAGGTGATGTTTAGATTGTAGATAAGGAGGAACTTCTGGATTATGAGGGTGGTCAAGCCTTAGGACAGGCCACCTAGAGAAATTGTGGTATCTTCATCACTTGAAATTTTCAAGAGAAGGTTAGACAGATACTTGGCTGGGACGGGCTGGAAAATGGATGATCCTGTCTTAAGCAAGGGGGCTAAACTACATGACCTTGTGAGGTCCCTTCAAGCTTTACTTTCCTATGATCCTGTATGTCTAATTATTAGCAAAGTCACTCTGGTGAAGCTTGCTTTACCATTGCCTGTTATAGCAGTTTTATTGATAAATAAAAGACTTCAGTCTGTACATGTCATTAAAATGGAAAAAAGATCTCTGATGTTTCGTTTTAATTCTAATTTCTAAAGGTAATTAATAAATCTCTATAATGTATATTCATGCTACCATATTGATTATCTCTAAATACATTTCAATATTAGGAATGACGGTAATTTTTTTTCCATGAAAAAAATGTATTACACAGTGGTAAATAATCCATCTGAACTTCAATTATTTATCCCTATAATGTACTAACTCCATTTTCCGAAGAGCTGTACAGTTTGGGTGCACTCAAATGCCCTGTTTTAAAATAGGTTCTCATAAATATATATCTTTATTTTATTAAAACACAGTACTAAATATACACGGAACAGGATAAATCAGTTCTTTTAAAGGAATCAAAGGGAACTATTTATAACTGGTCTTTTAAGCCTCCTTCTACTTTTTTTCTTTCTATTTTTTATTGGGCGATATTTTTCATTGAATGTGAGATATTGAATGTGACTAACTAATAAAGCATCTGATGTTATTGCTAATATTATTCCAATATTAATTGGATACTTACCCTAAAGCGTCAAATGATGTTCTTGTGGAAACAATATTACAACTATTCTTCTAGAGTTAAACATTGGCAAACCTTGCTAGCTTTGAAGTAGGTATGAAATGAGCATATAGATCATTTACTTATTATTCAAAATGCATTAGCTGTTTAACAAAAACATATTTATACTCAAAAACAACATACTTTGATAGCTGATGGTTGTTAGTTATTACCATTTGTTTATCTTCAAAATATATTCATTGTATGGTTCTCAACAGT
>JAGPOW010000261.1:126195931-126207198 GCA_030014935.1 Caiman crocodilus
ATCTGGGGCGGGGATCTCCCTGCTTTTGGGGCAGGGGGATATTGTCCTTACTCAGGCTTCACCACCAGACTCTGTCCCAGCAGCAGACAACTCCTGGGGGTAAGGAGTAATCTCCCAGCTCCAAGGGCTGTCTCTTGTTCTGTGCTTTCTGCCAGCCCCTGGGGGCAGTGCAGAGCCAAAGAGGGCAGAAGCAGACTCCTGCTAGGAGCAGCAAATTTGCTACCACATCCCTGCACATGTAGCTGTTTGCTTTAGAGTAAACCCATCCCACAGCATTTCCACATGTAGACACACCCACTATGCATGATACTAGTCTAAAACCAAATAGCTCATGATCAACTGTATTATTCATTGGGCTGGGTCCCAGCAGAGTCAAGAGCATTCAAGCCATGATGACCTCAGAGCCCCGCACTGCTCAGTATGTGTGTGTACTCCATGTATCTTCCCCCAAAGGAATCTGCCCCCATGTATTATGTATCATGTATCTTCCCCCATGTATTAATTAACTCCCTGCACTCAATTTATATGCAGATAAGGCATGGGCCTGCCTGGTCCAGCTTCACTCCCTGGAGGATAAAGCCGCACCAGTCACATGCAATGGGATGAGGGAGGGAGCAACAGAACCTCTCATCTATATAGACAGTTGGTGGTGTTTTTCAGATGTATAAGGCTGATGAAGAAATAAATAGAAACAGAAAAAAAGGTTGGGCTTATCTGTGAGAAGAAAGAAGAAGTTGAAATGTATTCAGTGTTGCCATTCACCATGAGGTGACAGAGTTAGCGCTGAAGGGGACTGAGAACAATGAGCAATATACCTTATTCAGATAGGCTGCCCATACCTAGACTTGTGGTAGGTTTCCATTAGTAGGTTGCTTCTCAGCCTGTGGGCTAGATCCGGATGCTGGTCTGGTCTGGTTGGAAGGCTTAGCAGGGACAGGCAGAACGCAGAGTACCACTGGCAGGAACAGCAGCAATGTTTGGAATGGTAGCAAGGAAAGAGTTAGGATGGAAGTAGTATATAGGGTCTCTGTCCTTCAAGGCAAATGTGACAGCTGGGCGGGACCGGCAGTCCCATCCCCTTCGTTTCACCCCATTTCCCCTTTTATGGTGTGTGACGTCACCACACCACCCCCTGACCCCGGTCACGTGGTGCATGACATCAGCAACTCCACCCCTGACCCCAGTTACGTGGTGTGTGACACCAACACCACATGGTTCATGACATCAGAAGGACTACCCTGGAAGACCCTCAAAGCCTAGCCCCTCATGCTGATGCCAGCCTTGTTGCTGATGTCACAGCACAGAAAGGTAAAGAGCAGGAAGGTCTTTACACCTGAAAAACACCTGAATCTCAATAAAAGTCAGTGGGATATAAGCTTCTGACGTTTTTGGCTATGGGCACATTTTTCAAACACACCTAGTTGACTTTGAAACTTTGAAGCTTATGTCCCACTGACTTTTATTGAGATTCAGGTGTTTTTAAAAGTTCTACTGTATTACCATGGTAAATCCAGTAAGACAAATCTTCAGCTGGACTCAGCTGACAAACAGCTTAGAAATTTAAACCAAACACTCCTGCAACTAGCACTGAAGGTACAGGAACAGCACAAGTGCAAAAGGTAGCAGGCATGGTACTGGTGCAGAGATGAATACATCTTTAAAACCTTCCTGCTCTTTACCTTTCTGTGCTGTGACATCAGCAACAAGGCTGGCATCATAGTCAACTTAGCATCATAGTGAACTTGAGGATTATTTTTTAAACACCAAACATACAAGCTTGATGCCACCAGATGAAATTGGTGGGGATATCTAGTAGAAAAAGTCCTTTGAATAATAGTTCAGTAGCACTGGAAAGAGACCTAAAATTCATTAACAGAGAGGGAGAAGGCAGAGTGTACCCAAGGCTATGCAAGGTATATACTCTTAAATTGGTCCAAGAAAGGGGCAAAAGAAATACAGTTATCAAAGCAAACTCTTAGGAGGCCTTCAAAATATTTGAAGGGGGCTGTACACATTTTCAAGAATAAAAGGATGCCCTCTAAATTAAGCTCGAGATAAGGAGTAAACTTACCACTCTACCTGGTGGCTTCACTTTTGCCCTCCAGTGCAACAGATGTGGAAGGAGAATAGACATTGATACTGACACTAGTATCACAACACAGGCAGACATAGAATGGGCGTGGAAACGATAGCAACATTAACATATTACCAGTTCCCAGAGCTAACATCACAACTGCCCTTCTGGACTTGTGCCTGGCACCTGTGCAAAATGCTAGAGTGAGATAGTCAAGTTCTGCTCTATTACATTTTATTAAATGATTAATAAAAATTGCCCCACTACCCCAAAAATTTTTTTTTTACCTGAAGGTATTCACCATGGAACCAGCCATGACCCTAAAACAAATGGTACCTCTGTATTTAAACATAAACAAGCATTTAAATAAATATGTACGTATAAAAAAAGAAGTTCCCCTCCCATGTTAAGGAAGTTGTAACAAACAGAAATGCTGTTCAGAAAAAACTTTGTTCACAAACGTGGTCCCTGAAGTTTCAAGGCACTGTCTCGCTGTTGTCACACCACCTCATCTGCTTCCAAGCCATGTACTTCATAGAATGTATCCAAGATATTTAGCTGCTTTTCCATGGCTGGTAAGTAAACGCTGAGGTCTCTTTGCCTTCCATTATGAAAAGCTTCCTCCTGGTCTTCACACTGCTTTACAGATAGTGCTGCCACAAATTCTTTGTAAGTTGGAGCTGCCCTTAAAGCTAACTTAGAGAGAGAAACACAAGTTTAAATCCCCAGACTTGGATAAACGCAGCACAGATGGAGAAACACAATCATATACCTATTGGTGTCTAGCTCTATTAATTTTATGAAATCTTAAAAAATAGTTTCGATGATATTTCGTAAGTTAAGGCATTTTATTTTTTTAGTATTTACAATAATAATAAAATAACACACAAACAGAGATAGTGTAGTGAGTTAAAACAACATTTTAAAAGTAACGAGTAACCATTGACAGTTTAGTTTTGGGGCCCGTAACCCTAGACTGTCAAGAGGCCTCGTTTCTAGAAAGTGTTAGTACTGCACGTAGCGATTTTTTTCGATATACTTGAGACTAAAATAGTAACATTAAATTGATCCATAAGAATATTTTCAGGGGGAACTTATACCCAATTGTTCAGGGTGTTTATACTCACCACGAAAATCCACCCTCTTTTTT
The DNA here is from genome assembly GCA_030014935.1 of Caiman crocodilus. Lineage (NCBI taxonomy): Eukaryota > Metazoa > Chordata > Crocodylia > Alligatoridae > Caiman > Caiman crocodilus. The sequence continues at coordinate 126,199,156 of JAGPOW010000261.1, forward strand.
TCACAATAATCATGATCTTTCAAAGTGCTCTGCACACTTTCTGAGATGTATATACCAGCTCACATCACTCCAAATCTCCCTCTTTTTTTTTTCACAATAATTATGATTTTTCAAAGAAGGAGAAGGGCTCTCCTCTTTTTGTAAATTGTGTGAGCAATCAGTCCTGGGTTTCTTATTCACGGGGTTCAGATCACCTGTTTTGAGGGTGTGAATCCTAGTCTTCATACATACGACTTTCTCAGAGGTATGTGCCTTGCTTTCCCTTGAGGAATCATACCCTTCTGTTCTGTTCCATCGGTCTTCTGTTCCTTGGGGTGTTATGATCCGCAGACTGTGCATTTCTGGATTTTGGGGTGTTTTTGCTTGTGCTTTTAGAGGTCTCTGCCCAGGTCCTCGCTCTTCTTTGGGAGTGGTGAATGTGATCACTTAGGAAATATAAAATTTACGTCTCAGCATTGAGAATCCACTTGCCTCACACACTGCAAATTTAAAATTTGCTTAACCCCTACACACAGCTTCCCCTTCCACAGGAAACACAAAGTTTCAGAAGCTGATTTCAGAGAAATTACCTTTTACTACTGGATAAAAACATGACTGTATGTGCTTGTTCTGATTTTCTATTTTAGAAGAAGAGGTTCTATTTGAAAACAGACAGTTGTTATAACTTAGTGTGATTATAGCATCACTGCCACAAATAACCCAATCATTTTAAAACAATTTTTACCTTATCATGGTAAAATGGCCTGGGGCTTCCCCACCTGATAAGCTTTCTGTAATATAAATGAAATAATACAATAAGTAAGTGCTCTGTATTAAAAAAATAAATAATAGATTAAGGAAAATAGTGCATGTATAAAGTAAAATATAACTGTATTAAAATAGTCAGCACTAAAAGACAACCCACCCCCTTTAGTCTTAAAAAATGTGGCGATCTGGACACACCAGGCCGCTTGTTTTTTTATCTTTATGATACACACCCCCATCACCCCTATACCATACACAATCTGTGAGAATATATTTTTAAATTGTCTTTATTTCCATTAAAAACTTTTATAATATTTTATTAGTTTATTTTTTAAACCTTCTTCCAAGAAAGAACCATTTCTTATCATATCCAGTGACCATTATGCCTTGTTGGCCTTATTTTTACAGCAGGCCATGCTAAAATACATTAGATGTAGAAAACTGTTGTTGTGTTTTACAACCTCACATTCCCCAGTCTCCCACCAAGAACAGCAAAAGATATACGTCCCAACTCCATTTTAAACTTGTTTTGCTAATTATTTCTCTTCAGCAGGGTTTTATAATCTCTAGTACCAATTAAGCGTTCAGTATGGGGTATGAGTGTTTCATCTTTCTCAGTGATCAAATCATGAAGGGCTGCGTTAGGATCTTCTGCAGAATACACGGTGTTTAGAAGCTGTCTAACCTGAATTAGGTGTTTCCCAGTAATTCTGAGAATGTTCCTGGCAAACCCAATGATTGTAACAGCATTGAAAATGATATCAAGACATATTTCCTGACAAAGTTCCTGAACTATTTTATTTATGTCTTCATCTAACCAAGTAATACATCCGTGGGCTTCTTGACTCCCCCTAGGTCAAATGTGCACCCCTACCATAGGTCAAAAAGTCTCTGCCTCAAGCACTAGTTCGTTATGCCATAAAAGGAAACATGAACAAGAGACTTCAGGAAAATTTTACGTTCATGTGATGTAACAGCTTGCGTAGATTCGATGCTGAGCTGACTTCTTAACTCTTCAGCCTCATTAGGTCTTTGTTCTCTCCAGAAACATACACTTCCTTCTGGTGTACTGGTGAGTAGGTTTTCTGGTGTCATTAAAAAGGCTTCATCTAGCTGCAAAGGAATTCAAATAAAGGACTAAGATAGTTAGTTGCTGTTCGATCAGTCCTTAGCTATTTCCAAACACACACGTGCCATGAAGTGAACCCACACCACTACCCTCACAAACAAAATGCCCCCGCAATCATGCTCCAAGTCTCTTACCGGTCTCTCCTCTGCAGTGACCTCTACTTTGCATGCAGGCTCAGGCACAAAGATACCATCTTCCAAATTCTCAACATCTGCTTTGAGGTCCTGGGTCTCCTCCAATTGCCTGTTCATAGGCCCTACCCGAACAGGATCAGGTGTCTCAAAGAGTCTTGGGGCAAGGAGCCGGGTCTCCTCCACAAAACTATTTCTACAGTAATGCTTTCTATATGGCTGTCTTGGGGTTGTAGTGAGTGGGCCTACAGGTGTTGTGAAAGAATCCATATCCGCCCTTGCTTGCCTGGGCACAGTCTCAGATAAACAAAGGGATGTTTGGGAAAGCAGATAAACCTGGTGGGTTTGCTGCCTAAACCCCGATTCCCGCCCCCCCTCTGTACTCATTCCAATTGGTTCAGCATCATTCTTGGGAGGTTTGAGGCCTCTGAAACCTCTGCCAATTGGTTGGGAGTACTGGGGCAGGTTGTTAGGGGGGTCACATCACTACCCTGCCACCCCATAGGCCCTGTCTGTGCTCGGGCATGGGAGTTAGAGTGGTCTGGGACCTGATAGGTCATAACAGCTCCACCTGATCTGCCTGGGTTGTCCATCTGATGTCATGAACTGTGTGGTGTTGATGTCACATACCACCTGACTGGGGTCAGGGGCGGAGTTGCTTGTGTCATGCACCACATGACTGGGGTCAGGGGTGGAGTTGTTGATGTCATGCACCATGTGACCGGGGTCAGAAGGTGTGGGTGGCGATGTCACGCACCATAAAAGGAGAAAAGGGGTGGAGCAAAGGGGTGGGACTTCCTGTCCCGCCCACCTGTCACATTTGCATTGAAGGACAGAGATCCTATATACTACTGATGGATTACCTCTGGTTGTGGACAATGAATGAGAGGTGGGGGAGGAAAGTAATTCTGCATGAGGATCTTCAGAAGGCCAGGCTCTTTTAATTAGGTGTTTCAAAGAGAGAAATGACTCACCTTTGAGTCATTTCAACCTTTCACCTTTGAGTCACCTGGTTTTCAACAGGCTGATACTGCAAAGGATGCTGAAGGTTTGGGCACTTGATATAAATTGCCTAATCCAGATGCTGAGCAACCAAGACTGGGACGTAATGTTTAGGATTGAGACAGTATACTGATAATTCTGGAAGAACAACAATGAATGTTGTGATGGCCTTGTACTAGCATATTTTGATTTGGGGGATGTTAAGGACATCGAAGAAAGATTAGTCATAATTAAGACGTATACAGCTTTTACTAAAGAGGAGGATATAAGATGTGAGCTGTTGAGGCACTGTGAGAGATTGGAGAACATGGACGAGATCTAAGGCCCGGACAGGATATGGATGGGCCTAGAGAGCAGGTGGGATAGAACACCTTTCTCTGGAAACTGACTTGGGGCCCAAAAGGAACTGGTGATTTTCTATGGACAGCAACATTATGTCTGAGGTGCAAGAAGGAGGGCATTTGGAAATGGCCTGCCCATATACGAGTTGTATGGCATGTAGGGACAAGGTCTGCAGGGTGTGAGAGTATAAGAAGGAATGTTAGTGTAATTTATGTGGAGAGTTGGGTCACATGTTCTGCATGTGCCACAGATAATTTGCAAATACAATCAAAAGAAAAGGTGGGAAGAGTCCAGCAAGAAGAATTGGGGAAGCACTGCTGGGAATGCAGATAAGTGAAGAGGAAGCAGGTGAGACAGGGAAAAATGATAGGCCAGGGGAGATGGAGAGATGGGGCCCACAGAGGATGAGTTGGGAGGGAGAGAGGAGAAAATGAAAGGGAATGGGAATAGGGTATAAGGGAGAACAGGAAGAACAGGAGGAAGGGAAGGAGGGTATAGAAAGATGGGCAAAGGAGAGATGAGGGAGAGATAAGTGGAATAGAGAAGATGGAGGGAGCGGAAGGGCCAGAGGAAAGATGGGAAGACATAGAATGAATAGGAAAAGGGAGAATGGAGGCAGGGAGGGTTAAAGGAAAGGGTAGGAAGTGAGAGGAGAAGAAGGAAGAGAATGATCATATGGAGTTGTCTGGAGGATGTGTGCAGTGGAATCAGTAGTGGCAGGTGTTTGAGAGGAGGTGGAGTTGCTGAAAGGAAGAAAACAATATGAACAGACAACGGGAGTCTCCCTTTGAGTTAGCAGCCCTGCAGCTGCCAGTTTTATCAGGTCTTGCAGAGGGAAGCCAAAGCCAGGGTAGATTTTTTACAGGAAAGCAAAATACAAAGATTGTTGTGTGCAACAGACATGGTAAAAGGAGAAGGCAGAGGAGGAAGAATACAGGGGGAGAAGGAAGGATCAATCTTGGTTTGAAATCAAAAGTGGAGTCATGCCCAGATCTAGGCCTCAGTGCTCAGACTCGTCCTGGAGGGTGGTGAGCAATATCTCAGGATAAATATATCATTATACTAATACTGGTTAATGTAAGGGCCATTCCCAATCAAACAAAATAGGTGGAGATGGAGCAGTATTTGGTCCAGATGGAGACATATGTGCTTTGCTTGCAGGAATAGATTAATAGATGTTAGGGTTGGAAGGGACCTCAGTAGATCATTGAGTCCAAACACCTGCCCTGGGCAGGAAAGAGTTCTAGGGTCAGGTACCTGTCTAGCCTCCTCTTAAAGATGCCCAAGGTAGGGGCACCCCTGGGGAAGACCAGGAGCAATGGATACAAATTCCTGGAAGGCCACTTCAGGCTCAAGTTCAGGAAAAACTCCTTCACAATCAGGGTGTCAAGACTGTGGAATAAACTCCTTGCAGTGGTGGTGCAGTCACCTACCCTAGAAATATTCAAAAGGAGGCTGGACAGTCACCATGCTGGGGTCACTTGACCCCAAGTTGTCTTTTCCTGCCTAGTGCAGGGGGACTGGACCCGATGATCTACAAGGTCCCTTCCAGTCCCTAATAATCTATGAATCTAAGTCAGTTTCTTGTGGCCTAACAAGGCCACAGGTGTAGATGTGGGACATTTACTGCAGAGCTAATTAATCGATTTGCAATAAACATCTCGTGTGGACATGTCAAAACTCAAACCATGCTTCCATCAGCTTCCAGAACTTAATCAAATAAGACCAACAAAAACAGACTATTTATATATTATCTAAATGATTCCTTCCTTCCCCAAATTCACATTAACCCAGAGACCTGAACTCTTTCATTTCTTAATACTGCATTATTCCCTGCCATGTTCCAAGTTTGTCTGTTGATACCTATCACTCTTTATCTCATGTATGTCTTGTCTTGGCCCCTAGCATATCTTTTGTTTGCCAGCCTCAGACCAGTGGCTATAGCTTTGCCACCTCTCTGGCTTCATCATCTTTTCATTTGCCTAGATCTACTAGGTATCTCCATTTTCCTCTTTTCTATAAATTCACTGGCTACTTCTTACCTAGTTCTCTTGTGTCCCAGGAGCAATACCACTCCCAGTTGTTTCTTTCACCTCACATTCCCCAGTGCCTCTCAAAAACTTGCTACAGTTTTCCATACTTTTCCTCCATCCTTCCTCTGGGCTCTGGCCACACAGAACCACTTCTAGCATGAGTTAGCTCTTAGCATCCAGCTGCTGTAGGACTTTTTCTGTCTTCCCCCAAACTGTTCTGGCAAACTGACACTCCTGGAACATTGCTAACAGGTCTGGTCTTAATCCCAAAAAGTCTTGTAAAATTCTGCCAGGAGCCTGTCATTCCCAAGGGACGTCTCTGTGTTGAAGGTTCAGGATGTCTTGTATAATTCTTCCAATATCCACATCTTCTCCAGCTGCTGCCCCTCATTTCCTCCAAGCTCACCTGTAACCCCACCAAAAATGGGTCAAGGACTCCCTGATGCAACACTCTGCTGGAATATAAATTTTAGTAAAACTCCTTCAAACTCAGTTTCTCTTCTGTCTTTGTTAGCCACACTATTATCTTGTTCCTCACTAGTGCTGTTCTTCTCTTCATTCTTCTTTGGGCAAAGTAGGAGAACTTTTCTTCCCCTTCATGCAACCAGGCAGCCTTTGAAAGGAAGATCTTTCTCTGTTCTTTCTCTCTAAACCACTCCTTCAATAGATTCTTCAGGTCTCTACTTGCCTCTACCACAAATCCCTTCTCCTCTAGTTGCAGAAGATACTGAAGTCTCCACTAAAGTCTCATAAACATCATTTGCTTTTTGTAGGTCCACTGACAGAGTGCAGATTTTGGTTAGACATCAGGAAGAACTTGTTTATGGTAAGGGTTATCAAAATCTGGACTGGGCTTCCAACGGAGGTGGTGATCTCCCCGGTAAACAGCTGTTCACCGAGTTCTTGATGTACTCCTTTGATGTAGTGGTAAGCCACTGCCAAGTCCCCTCTCAACCTTTTCTTCTATAGGCTGAAGAGGCCCAAGTCCCTCAGCCTCTCCTCGTATGGCTCGTCTTACACGTCCCTGATCATATGGGTGGCTCTTCTCTGGACCTTCTCAAGTTTTTCCATGTCTGTGTTGAAGTGTGGCACCCAGAACTGGATGCAATATTCTAGATAAGGTCTCACCTGTGTGGAGTACAGTGGGAATATCACTTCCTTAGTTTTGCATGGGATGTAATGGTTAATTAATGCCAGCATGTTGTTTGCCCTGCTGGCCACAGCATCTCACTGTCGGCTCATGTTCATGAAATGGTCGATCAAGTTCATAGCAGAGTAGTACTTGTAAATACAAGTACTATGCTACTGCAGAGTTTTTTACTCTGCAGTACTGCACCTGTAGATGCTCACATGGTTGGCTGGGGAATGAGGGTACTTCATGTAGGGGCTGCCAGCCAGCTAGCCCTGCACTATAGCACCCTCATGCCCCAGTTAACCTCTCCACTGCATTTCAAGCCATAAGTTGAATTCTATCAACTTCATACTTGGTTTTTATTTCTGAGCACATGATGGTTCTGGCAGCACATTAGTGACTGGCAGTACATATAGTGAGAAGGTTTTCCTGTGTGCAAAACTAAGATGAGGGGATGCTGATGCTCATCAGGGGAAAAAGGATGTGTCTTGTATTTGAGTAAATACTGTATGTTTCCTTGCTAGGATACAGTGTCTTGTAGGTCTGCCCGGGTCCAAGCTGATTAACATACTCCATTGTCCTTATTTGTAGCTTGGTATGCTTCTTGCACTCTTCATGTAGCATCGTGTTCTCATAAGTGTTCACTAGTTATTATGAATGTCTTTTGTCACTGGATAGTGACACTCATAACCTGCTACCTGGAAGATACCAAACACTAGGCGTTCTTTTCCCTCACTCCTTCCTTTTTCCTATCCCACATCCAGTCTCTGTCAACCACAAGTAATTGAATGATGCAGTTCCTACCCATTCCTTCATCTTCGTTAAGAAGACTAATTGAGTAGAACTGCTTTGAAGAAATAGCATCAAAGTAGTGTTTGTTACCTTTCCAATCTTTTTTATGTGGCAGATCTGCTTAATATTCAGGAACAAAGAAGCTGATACTCTAGGTTCATGTAAAGGACAAAGAGCATTTCAACTCTCTGTCTCCACAAAGCTACTTGACAGTACATTATTCTTTTTTACAGGCAGAGCTGGAAAAATTGATTTTAAACAGAGTGTTGTTTATCCCTGGGCTATTATCAATAAGAACAGTTTCATATAACATGACTATTAAATGCAGATTTTTAATTAAGGTGTATTTGCACTATAAAAAAAAAAGTTTTCATCTGCAGAAAATATTCTGAAAACAATCACATTTCTGCCATTTGCACTTTTATTATTCTATATTGTTCTGGGGGGGTTAATTATTATATTCTTTTCTAATGAATTGTTATACTATATACACTTCAATAAATATTTTTTTATAGAATGTTTGGAGGGATTACAATTAGAGGCTAGGAACTCTTGACCACAACTAATATGGTGAGTCGTGTTATGTAATGTGGTATAAAAGGACCGGGTATTGTTTTTTTAATCGTAATAAAAATCCTGTTTGTTTAGCTTTGGCTATTTCAGTGCAGAACCACATATCTATCTATCTATCTATCTATCTATCTATCTATCTATCTATCTATCTATCTATCTATCTAT
>JAGPOW010000261.1:126210728-126221436 GCA_030014935.1 Caiman crocodilus
CACCACATTTCAATGAGCCCCACTATGTCTGGGTTTGTGCTAGCTGACTAGTTCTTCCTGCTTGCTCCCCATGCTGTGACCATTAGTATAGAGGCATTTGAGGCCTCCTGAAGATGAATGGACTGCCCCCTAATCCCAGCAGTACCTAGGCCCATGTCACTTACCTGTTTACCTGTTTTGCTTGTGATCAGTTTAAGCTAGGCTGCTCCTGCAGGCGATGCTTGGCTTGCTTGTCTGAGGCTTCCTCTGCCCACACCACCCACTTTCCCCAATGAGCCTAGTTTAAAGCCCACCAGAGGAGATCCACCAACCTAGAAGAGAAATTGTGAGTAGTGTTTGCAGTGAAGTAACATACATGACACTGTGTCACAAGTGACCTCCCTCTCGTATACCAGTTATTCTAATGGATTGGCTGGCTCCTTTAATGTGAAAAACCTCTGAGATAATGGTGTAAATTTGTTATTTTTACTCTGCAAACTGATATTTTCAGGGTGGATCTATGAGATGGTAGAATGGAGTGGTACAAGGCGTCTAAACCTATTGATACCTGTTTCCAATTATCCTGTGGTACCAGCCTACATAGTCTGCTTGTTAAATCATCAAACAAGAACCTTTATGTGTTTGCTTATCTTGCTTGTGGGAGGATCTCCCCATAAACATTTTCAAAGTCACTTCATTTTTATTCTTCAAAAGCTTCTGTAAGACTCTGTTGGCATGATGCTTACAAAAAAATTTTAAAAAAAATTGGTGATGGGTATACTGAGACTGTTGCCAGTCATGCTGACTAATATCTCTTTAGTACTAGCCATTAAAGTAATTTGTGCTTTGTGATTTACGTTCTCTGGGGTAGGATCAGTCTGTTCTGTATTTGTATGGCACCTGCAACAATGGATTTCTGGTATAGAGTTGGGTCTCACATGCTGCAGTTATACAAATACACTGCTAAGCTCTCCAGAGACCAAAGTCCTAAGTAGGCAGGGGGAATGAAGATAAAGTGGCTTGGAGAATACACTAACTTGGAGCAGGAACTAGGTCCTTAATCTTAGAACTGGCTGTAGAAGCATAGAAGTGACTTTAAAGATAAGTTCAAGCTTGCCAGGATCAGCTAGCCTAATTAGCATTGTTCTTGACAGGATGAACTTATAGTTTTCTTTTGCTCTTCACCTAATATTCAGAATATGGAGAAACCACAGTGGCAAGGTGGGTTCAAAATGTCCTTTTAGAAGTATGCAGCTATACCTCTCCTTGTGTAAACTCTGCAATTGTATGTCGAGGAATTGTTTGAGAATGAACGTGGAAGGTAACTTGGGTAACCATTACCATGAAATGTTCAAGAATTCAAGCTCCTAAGGAGAAGAAAGGAGAGTACCAAAACAAGGACATTGAACTTCAGAAAGGCAGACTTTAACAAACCGAAAAACCCCGGTGAGCAAGATCCTTTAGGAGGAAAAGGAGTCCAGAGGAGCTGGCTATACTTTAAGATGGTCCTTTAGAGGGCTATCCCCATGAAGTGGAAGAATGGAAGTGCAATAGGAGACCAGCCTAGCTAAACAGCTATCTCTTCAAGGAGATGAAACTTAAAAAGGAATCCTGTAAGAAGGAGAAACTTATAGTACTGAGAGTAAAAGAGTATTGTGTGGATAAGCAGGGAGAAAATTAGGAAGACCAAGGCACAATTTTAAATGCAGCTGGAGCTGACTTAAGAATTCCTGGTTTCAATCTTCTCCTTGGTTGGGTGGTCTGTAGTAGATCCCCACTCTTAAGTCCCTTTCTTCCATCACCCCATTCCTCCTGTCCCAAATCCACCTCCCACTCCCCTTGCTCCCAGTCAGCCTGAGCAAAATCCATCTCTCCTTCCACTCCCCGCACAAAAAACCACACAGATATAGCTCTTATCTTTTATGATGCAGTCCTCTGTTTGTAATAGTGTTACTCGAGTGTTAGGACTCAATCCTAAACCACTGATTCTGGGGTTTAAAGACCAAGCACCACCTCAGCCATCCACCAGGCCATAAGACACAGTGCCAAGCAAAGGAGTCTTCCTGGGAAAAGGCCTTCTACATCTAGCTCCTGATTGGATCCTGATTGCCCAGGGCTTCTGGCCCCTGTTTGGATCCTCTCATCCTGTTTTCTGGGGAAGCTCTCTGGATAATATAGCTTCTTCTGTTCTTGGACTGTTGTGTGGTTTCTGTGCCTTTGTGTCCTGACCTGATCACCTGTTGTTGACCTTGTTTGGACTTCTACTTCCACTTCTATAATGAATCTCAGATTGTTCTCACAGGTATCTGACCTGGCTTGCTGCCTGATCTTGTTGTCTGGTATTTTGTCCCAGTTTGGATTCTGACCCTCTGATTTTCATCCTGGCTACACCTTGGACTTAAACTAACAGCTTGTGAAAATCACCAGCCAGACCACCAGCTCATAACACTGATGGTGAGGAAGGTGTGGGCTGGGTTGTGGGGCAGCTGCCTGGGGATAGGATGGGGTTGTGGATGGGAAAGGGGGGTTAAGCATTTGGTATAGTGACTGCTGGTATACTGTGAGACTCAGAGCTGCTTCACTCTCATGAACACGTTTGCCTAGGATCAGGGGTAGGATTGCTCAAGTGCCATCTGCAAGCCTTTCCAGATGTTTAACATAGGAGTCAGTCTGGTTCCTGGACCTGTTACTATTTACCCACAGGTGTTCTGCCTTGTTATCAATACCTGTTTTGTAGAAGGATGGAAATCCTTTCTTGTTCCTGATGTAATGCAATTCCAGTGGTTCTGAGAACTTTGTGTTTTCATATGTCCCTGACCTATTGTCCCATCTATCACTTGTCCCCTTGGCCCTGAGGAGCATGGCAGAATGTGGAGTGTGGAACCCTGGCACCTATGACTGTTTTTTATGCTTTTTATGCAGAGTTAAATGAGTTTTTGATAATTTCCATGAGTTACACTGGGGGGTAGAGGGTACACTATTGCCTAGCTACAATGTGGGTGGTGAGGCAGGCCCTGAAATCAAAGTTGTGTCAAGAACACCAAGTGAGTTGTGCTAAAGCTGAATGAAGAGGGTTACCTATGACTTTTGCTGTGGTAGTAGGTGGGGGCAATACCACAACTCCCACCTCATGTGGTATTGTTCAGTTCTGCTTTTTGTGTCAACATTTGGGTTGGGTGTAAAGAGCGGTCAGCAGCTCTTAGAAGCTGAGGTTGGATGGCTCTGAGAGATAAGGGTGGGAAGGGAAGAGATAAGGGTTCCTTTAGTTTCTTGTTTCTCCTACTCACCATGGAAAATTAGAGAAGATGGACATACAGACCAGGACTTTGGAGCCTTGCTTTTGGAGTGAAGTAGCATTCAAAAGTGCTCCTTGGGAGAAAGAAAACACTGATTGAACTCTGAAATAGAACAGTAATTTAATGAACTAGTAGGGGTCTTGGTGCTAGTGCATGGGTTATTTTTGTCCTTATTCAAAAGAAAAGATATATACAAATACAATTTTCCCCTTTAAGTTTTCCTCCAGGCCTGAGACTAAATTCACTTTCTGCTGCAAGTCTGCTGAAAAGTGAAATTGGCTTGGCCTATGGACCATCCATGTTTACTCTGATCGTGTATATCATGTATAAATAGTATGGTGGATTTTGAGTGCTTTGTAAGTTTATGTAGGTTGTAGCCATGTTGGTCTTAGGACATAGGCAGACAAGGCTCTTTTGGTGAATTTGATATCTTGTTTTAGACCAACATAAAAAGTTGCGGGCGGGGGGAAATAGCAAACTTTTGGATGTAAAAATCCTTTGTCAGGCTGAAGAAGTATCTGTAGTCAGTGTGTACTCTTCCTGGATGGAATGAATAGTCATAGTCATTCATTCCATCCAGGAAGAGCACACACCAACTGCAGAGACTTCCTCATTCTGACAAAGGCTTTAGAAACCCCAAAGCTTGGTAAACATTTTTTTCCAACTACTGTATTTAGGTTAGTCTAATAAAAGATATCATATGCATCCAAAGAACCTTGTCTTGCAGGTTTGTGGCCTATACCAGAAATGAATATAATGCAAATTGGATAGATGAAAGAAGCTTTTCTTCTTCAAAGGGGTTTCAAGCTAGAGGAGGGGAAAAATAAAAACCTATCAGATTGTTGTTGGAATAACTGTAATATAATTCTATTCTGTGTGTGCATTTCCCCTCTTAATATAAGTAGGCTATCAGAGGTCAGGGTTATGAAGAAGTGGAATGTAGAGGAGGCTGAAGGACATAGACAGAGATCTTTCCTTTATGGAATTCTTATTTAACCACTTTACGTTAATGTAACATAAGTACACTTGACTGAAAGCACGCACTTCCTCTCTATGTGGGCAAAGATTTCTTGGCTTTGAATTTCTTGATGTTCCTAGCACGTTTTCTTGAATTTCTGGTGATGCATATGATGAATTTTCATTTTCCAAACTGTGCATAAATAAACTGTATGTTCTTAACATTCTGGCACTTCTAACCTCAGAAACTGTGACAATCTGTTTTTCCTGTCTTAGAAGCTGCAAAAGGTCACCCAGGACAATAATGTACTCACCACCTAAAAACAGAACATTATATTTTTTTAGTACTTCTTGAAATTTCAGGTCAATTAGTGACAGAATAAAATTATAACCCAGGCCCCTCTAATTCACAACTAAGTTTTGCCAGTACCTGACTGAAATCATTAACAATGACAAACTTGGTTAACACCTGCAATCCTACAGAGCAGCAGGAAAGGGACTATTACTATCCCAGTTGTCACAGCAGGGAGTACCCAACAAAAAAGGCCAGGGTAGTGAGGTCCTGAAAGGGTCACCCCTACTGGGTGCAGACACCACTAAACCACCTGGGGCCTGGTACTGACCTTCAAAGCCAGCTGTGGTGCAGACTAAAAAGCCTCAGGCACTGCATCCATCTCATTTCATTAGCTCATGCCGGCTGCAGATTGGCCAGGATGCTGGGGAAGATGTCATAGAAGCACACCCCACACCGGGCAAGAGAGAGTCGCAGGGCCATGGCAGAGGGAGTGTGGAGCCCAACTATAGGATTGACCTGGCAGAGGTGAAGCGAGAAGCCTGCTCATGAGACTAGAGGCTTGGAGGAACTTCTGGGCCTAGGGGCCTGAACAACCACAGGAAGGAGTGAGAAACGTGATGCGGGAAGTCGCAGAGGGATGTCACCTTACTCAGGGAGACAATGGAAGAGGTGACTGTAAGTTATTTCTAGAAGATCTGGGGGCACCCACTTCTCTGGTGAGAGGGAGGCAGAGCACATTATTTTTGAGTTCAGCATTCCTGTTGTTTGAGGTGAAGGCACACCAGACTGACCCACTGGTCATGGGTACTGAAGGCTAAAAAAAACCCTGTTGGGGGTTAAATCATTAAGCCTGGGTTGGGCTTGAGCTAGTAGCCAGTCATAGGACTGATGTAAAGGAGACACTATTTACTAGAGGGCCTCAGGGCCAGTGAAATGGCTTGTTGCTGTTAGGCTATGCGATGGAGGGAAGACCCCAGACACCCTGTCCATAGCTCAGGTATGGACTGCTTAGTCAGTGGGCCCCTTCAATAAGGATAGTGGCAGTGCCACATGTGATGAGGGGGTTATTCCCCAAGATTGACACAACTGTGTGCCTCCTGGCTGGTAACTTAACCTAAAGCTAGAAGAGACTCTTTAACTTACCAAGCCTATAAGACATGAACCAACGTGGCCAGTTGACTGAACCACTGGCTGCATTATTCTTCCACCAGATGACTGGGGCCTGGCTATCCTGTAAGCTTTGGCTGCCGTATAGACATTGTCAGGAGATAATGCCAGGTTATAATTTCCAATTAAATTACAGATTGAGTATCCCTTACTTGTCCTGTCATATGAACTATAGAGATCCCCTCACTTCTCTTTGTCACTGTCATCTAGAAAATCAAATTTTCTGTTGATTTTTCCCATTTTATTTTTTGTCTATATTTTTAAAACCTCATGTTCAGAAGCAGCCACCAAACCTTCCTTCAAAATATATGCTACTTGTGAGGAGGAATTGGGAGGAGGCTTAACCTCCAACCAGACAGGCCGGGGATGAAAGGGTTCAAGAATGTGGTCCCGTTTCTTACTCTTTCCCGTCCCACACGAGAGACTCCGAGCCGATATAGAAAAGAAATACTTTACTTACAAATTAATTAGACTGTAGACAAACTGCGTGAAATCACACCATGAGACACCTAAATGCCTCGCTCCGCTGTGAGGTACTTCAGCGCTGCGTACCTCACTCCGTGCCAGCAGTTCCCTTAAACTTCGCAGCCAACGCTGCAACCAAAAAGACCGTAGAAACTCGAGAGCTCTTAAACCGTTCTGCTTGCAGAATACCTGTAGGGATCGCCCAGGGGGAAAAGGGAAAACCGTGGGCGCAGGACCTCGGTGAGGGTGATCGGTCCTCCCGATGCTGTGTGCGGTCCCACCTTCCCTTTCCCGGGCTTTGCCCTTTATACTGCCCCAACAGCCAATCAGATCGGGTCTTTCATTCGCACGCTTTCTAAGAAGCAGGAGCCGGGGATCTTGCAGCATGCATGCTTCGCGCCGCTGTTTGGGCTGCACTCGCTGCTTCCCCTTGCAGTGAGCACAGTTCGCTGGGTTTGGTCACTTTTTATCACTACTTATTTACACACTACTATGAAAACTCCGAAGAGGAAGGAGAAGTTACTCAAATACTGTTTTTTTTTCTTCTTTAGTAAAATATAACTTCATTTTTTTCCATTTTCCATTATAATATTTACTTTCCATGGTTGTTGCTTTATAATCAACCCTCTCTGCAATTTCATGCAGATACAAATGTCTAAATTATCCCGTCTATTTGGATAATAGGAGTCAATTAAATTTGTACTACAGGGGTTCTTCTCTGCATACTTTTCTATTTCCTGTAGGGATTTAGATTTAGTACCTAAGTATTTTATTTATTTTATTGAAATAAATAATTCATCTGACCTATCTAATTCACAAGGAGTCTTTGTACAGAGAACTGCCACTCAGCTTGCTGGTAGCCTTATAAACCCCTTCATTCTCTAAGTGACAGTGTTTTTATCCCAGTACTCCAAATCTTTGAAAGAAGGCATGTGGTAAATGATCTCTTTTCTCATAAACTGTAATGTATGTTGTATTTTCCCATGGGGATGGGTAGGATAAAAAATCACAAGTAAAAGAATGGAAAGATCTTATCCCAATAGCTACATTCAAAACCATGTAAGAAAATAGTCTTACGAATATATGATTACTGTAAAAGAATTATAGGTTGCATTGAGCAATAATTTCAATAAAAGTACTGGTTGTAATATCTTTTTCTTACCTGTATCACCTCCATTCCAGACGAAAGTGATGTTTATTAACATTTCAATATGACAGTTTGCTCTATCTGGGGGCACGCTGTGAGCTTCAATTTACATAAGTAGAAGATCCAAAGTATACTAATGATCTTTTAATATTGCTGTAGGAAGTTGAAGGGTGCGTGTTTGTCATTTGACAGTCTGGAGCACAGAAAATTCTAGTCATACACCGCCTCCCATTTGTTTTACTTTGCTAAGTTTGTCAAAGTCATTTTCATGTAATCTTCAGGTCATACCGATATCTCTTGTGGAAGTCTCTTTTTGGTGTAGGAAGTTCTTTCTAGTTGCAATTAATTGTAACAAGAAACAGAAGGATCAATTTATTCTTTTCTCCCTTCCTGCCTTGCTTCTTTTATAGTCACACAGCCATCAATTTATTGTGTTTCATAATCAGTGTTTATTTCTTGACCAATATACTCAAACATCTAATTTTGAATAGTTTTGTTTGTGTAGGATGCATTTTTTGGAACTGTGTTCTCATTCTTTATTTCATTGCCACGATTCCAACAAAAACACAGAACACTCCAGAAGGACTGACTGAATCATTCTGATTTTTTCTTTGACCCTGATAGATTCAAAAGTTTGGGGCATGAGTCTGATGCAATGTAAGTGTTCTGGCAAGGATGTTCCCAAATATGTCATCCCACTGCCTCCTGCTTACATACTTCCAAGTTAAAATAGACCAGTGATGTCATCACAGCCGCTCACTAGATAGCAGCCGTCCGTGAGCTTGACAACAGTGACTGACGGTAATGCCCTCAAACAAACTTTCTGATGTATTTGTGGGCTTGGAGCAGATCAGCAGCAGCAAGACAGTGGGATTTGCTTGGGGCTGTTGCTGATACTGAAAGGTAGGCTGTAGAGTGAATTCCTCTGTCTCAGTTCCTGATACAGCAAAGTACTTACTGGGTGCATCTACATATGCAATTCATTTGACTGAATAAATTCTGACCTAATTCTTGCCAGAGTTTATCACTCCCAGGCACTGTACTTACACGTGTGCCCAGGACCACAGCACATTGACCCGGGTCAGAGCAGGCCCAGCTGACAAGGGACCTGGGGGTCAGCCTGGGATCCCAGGAATGCTCTGACTGGGCTCAATGTGCTGCAGAGGGGCTGGCAGGGACAGGAGAGTGCTTCATGTGGGGCCAGCCAGAAAGCAGCCTCTGTACTGAAGCACCCTCATCCCCCAGCCAGTCCTGTCATCATCTATATATGTGCCATTACATACTAAATAATGCCACTGCAGGATAGTACTCATGCTACATGTACTAACCAATGGAATCATTTAGTAGTTTACTGCAGCCTATTAGGGCTGCACATGTAAAAGCTGAGACTTACTGCAAGGCTAATTAGGCAACTGCAGTAAATATCTCATGGAGATGTACACTGAAGAAGAGCTAGTTTTGGCCTGAGAGAATGCAGTGGGCTGGATCTGGCCTGGGGCGTGAAGTGAGTTTGATACCCCTTTCTATAGCTTTACAGAGCAAACATAAGTCATGCAATTCATATAGAACTAATTTTATTGTTTCTACATACTACAGCTGATATGGGTGTGGAAATCAAAATGTCTCATTCCCCCATTACTGGGCTCCATGGCATATTTGCTGACTATATTTTGCTTTAATTATAGTGGTATAGTATTCAATTTTCTTGTGATTTGAGTGAATCTAGGACTTTGTTCAAATTCATTTGACATTAACCTAAATCACCAGCTTTTCTGGATTGTGGTCACCTTTCTAGCGCTCTAAAAACAAATTGTGTATAGATAGCTCCCTTATGTACCATAGAGTAAGTTGTTCTATCATACATTTGAAGCACCTTATCACAAAAACACACTTTATCTGTAGTCTCTCATTGTTCAGATAGAATAAAGCAGAATTTAAGTGTAGCTTAGAAACTATATGTTCATCAAAACATCTTAGCATTCTTGGTCACTAAGGTAGCTAGACAAACTAAAAATCAGTCAGAGTTGACAAAATAAAAAGGATTTTCTTTTCCAACATGTTTTTTAAACTTATTTTTGGTTTGCACGTGTCTACTTATTTTATTTGTATATTAAATTGTTTAGATTTTTTAAATATCATTTTTTTTAAATAAATATGTTCAGTAAGAAATTATTAAAGAGAAATACAATTCTATGACAGTGAACAACTAACTTGGTATCTTTTTGATGAAATAAAAAAAAAATAAATGCAAATGGAGACAATTTGAAAAATCTGACTCTCCTAGAAAAAGAATTTTTAAAATGAAACCTTATCATTATCCAAAAAAAAAAAACCTACCAGGAAATTGTAGTGAGATATTAGCAGCCAAGTTCAGCTGTAAATAAATGATGCACTAGTCTTTTTGAAGAATCTAAAAATGGGTTAACAAAGAAGGGTTGTGCAGTGAAACAAGCAAATTTTAATCTAGTTCATCCTGTTATTTAGATGCCAATTCAGTTCCTTACAATATAAAACCTTCAAAGAAGGTCCTAGTTGTAATGCTGAAATGCATGCAAGGGATAAAGATATGAGCAATTTTGTTTGTACCCTTTAAAAGAGTTTTACTACTTATGAAGTGAAGCAATGTAGACAATAACACAATTAATTCAAACAGGCCACCATAGTACAGACTCCTCTTAAAACTTGATTGCTATTAAATTAGCAAATAGGAAGCACAGTATAGATACAAAAGAGATTATTTTAAAGACTGGGAAAGGTAAATTGATGTTGCATCTTTATAAAAACAAAAGAAAGGAAAGGGACCATACACTTACCTTATAATGAAATAAGAACAAGGAATAGAGATAAAAGATAAAAGAGAGAGTGCTCCCATCATAGAGGATGAAGGTATGGACTGAAATCATCCTCTGCTCTCACAGAATATTAAGAAGTTTGGCAGAGGAAATGATGGAAATCCTGGCTCCATGAAAGTCAGTGGGAACATATGAGAAGTTCCCACTAACAGAAGTCAGTGGGAACTTATGCGATTAATGAGAACTCATTGTCCTGTGTTAGGCTTCGTAGTCGTTCATAGATTCATAGATGTTAGGGTCGGAAAGACCTCAATAGATCATCGAGTCTGACCTCCTTCATAGGCAGGAAAGAGTGGTGGGTCTATATGACGCCAGCTAGATGCCTATCCAACCTCCTCTTGGAGACTCCCAGGGTAGGGAAGAGCACCACCTCCCTTGGGAGCTCGTTCCAGACCTTGGCTACTCGAACTGTGAAGAAGTTCTTCCTAATGTCCAGTCTAAATCTGCTCTTTGCTAGCTTGTGGCCATTATTTCTTGTAACCCCTGGGGGCGCCTTGGTGAATAAAACCTCACCAATTCCTTTCTGTGCCCCCGTGATGAACTTATAGGC
>JAGPOW010000261.1:126226034-126238578 GCA_030014935.1 Caiman crocodilus
ATGTGGAAGCTCAATCACATTCCCCAGGACCCTGGCTGAATCTGTGCCATGTTTTCCACCAGGAGCATAGGCACATGTCCCTCTCCAGGTGGTGGTGAACATTGCAAGGAAGAATGGGCTTGCCCACCTCACTATCAAAGATCAGGTGCCTTTGCCCAATTCTCAAGTGTGCCTGGGGTACCATGTTGATCAGCAGCAGCAGGGCCTAGCAGATTAGGCACCCCTCATGTGTACACACAGCTCATCATGGAATGCCTGGGCACTCACCAGGGATATGCTTGGGTGGCAGGCCATGCAGAGAAAGGGTGGGACAGACCTGTTCTGGGCTGCTTGTCCAGAGATGCCCCGTGAGTGGAGGGCAGGATATCACCAGCTCCATGTCCTAGTTGGCCAGAAGCCCTTTGCTTTCTGAGCCTCGGAAGCAGGGGCCTAGCAGCACAAAAGAAGGCTGTCTGGCCTTCAGGAGGGTGGGTCTGGAGCACCCATGGCAGATGCTGCCAGGAGACAAGCCTGTTGTGGCCTGGGAAGGTGATGGAGAAGGCAGCCTGTCTGCAGCAAGCACCAAACAGCCCACCTGGGTTTGCTCTGAGTGCAGTGGCACCTACAGCAGCCAGGGCCCTCAGCTTCAGCATCCATCTCATGTCCCCCATCATTCAGCCCACTCACCAGCCCATCCCCCCCAGTCACCCATTTTTCATACGGCCTCTGCACAGTACCTGCCCACAGCAGGCCCAGAGCCATGCATGAGCCCTGCTGGCCTTGGTCCCATGCTGCAGGAGGGGGAGCCAGCTATGCTGGCAGAGCAGTGATCACCCTTGCCCCTGGCTGATCCCCCACCTGCTGGTCTTGCTGCAGCACGTACACCCACATTGGTGCAGCCAAAGAAGGGATGCTAAGCTCCTCAGAATCGACCCTGTAGGTGCCTCCAACCCACTGTCCCCCAAACCAGGAGGGTACACAGAGTGTACATAGTTTGCACAGGAAAGGAGGTGCTTTATTGGTCATGGGTAGGGCTGTTTGTGGTGGATCTCTGTTGTTCAGGAGGGAAGGGTTCTGTTGTTTGGGAGAAAGGGTGGGATGGGGTATTTGTCTGTAGAGAGAAATAAAGTGTTTTGCGGAAAACTGTCCACAGTGAGCGTGGTACTGGAGGTGCACAGCAGGCCAGAGTCTGTGGCCAACCAGCCAGGTGGCCTACAGTGAGGGGTGCAGGAGTAAGTGGTCCACCAGCTCCTGTCACACATGGTGCCCTGACCCTCACTGCTGGCTGTTCAGCTTGCCCAGGACCTTGATGTGGGGTGGCATGGGCTGTTACTGATACTGCTACCACAGCTGGCACTCCTGCTGCCAGGCATTATTTGCCTGCTGCACCTCCTCTGCCCATACTTATGAAAGACCTTCTCCTGGGTCTTATAGATGTTATGCAGCACTCAGACTGTGACGATACCCTGGAGATGTTAGCCTCCATGACCTTGAGGCAGGTGGTGAGGTGCAGAAGCATCCCTTCAGGAAATGAAAGGGGCACTCCACTAATGCACAGCTCCGGACCTAGCACCTGTTGAAATGTGCCTGGCAGGGGTCCAGCTGGCTAGTGTAGGGACTCATGAGCCAAGAGAGGATTGGGTAGGCATGGTCCCCATTAAGGAAGGGAAGGACTATAACTCACTCAGCTAAAGTCCAGCACTCCTGGGGTTAAGCAACCTTTCTCCAGCAGGACCGGGAGGATGCAGTTGTGGAAGACATGGCAGTCCAGCTGGCATAGATGTTGGTGAAAGCATCCTGGTGATTGATGACGGCCAGCAAAAAGCCCCACTTGCTGTAGTATGGGTGGTTGCCATGATTCAGGGAGGCGATAGGGCACGTGGGTCCTGTCTAGTAAATTACTGCACAGTTAACCCAAATAGCATTAATTGCATGAATAGAGGTGCCCATAGAGTAACTAAATTGGAGATGTATAGCATGAGCATTCATGGGCCCGATCTCGCTTCATCAGATGTTATGAAAGGAGATGCATATGGTGTCTATCAAATGAAGAGAGTGATTTGAATACAAAAGATAAGAAGGGAGGAGGAGGAAGAGTCGCAATTCTGGGAAAGGCAAACAAGCATTCACAAAAATTAATCCAGGTAATGGGATAAGAATCTGTAGTCCCTGTTCAGATCATATTTAACAGGAACCCAGCACAGTGGGAAGTACAGCTTCTCAGCCACCATTTGAGGTAAGATTTCACAGGTTGTTCTTGAGATTTCAAAACAGTTCCATCCAATCCTCTGTCTGATTTTGGCTTAAGTATGCATTTTTTTAAACTAGAAAATAGTCCTAATATTAGTTGAAAAGTGTCAAGTGTTGAAAAGTTGAAAAGTGTGAAATATTAGTTGAAAAGTGTCCAAATGCTGCTTCCTTGTTCAATCCCCTTCACACCAGAAAAAAAAACCAATCTTAATCTTTATGATTTCAGCCATCAAATATGGAGAATATTATCTGGTCTGTGAGCTATTTCCTTCCTATTGGTAAAAATCTTTCAATTAGCAGAGAAAAGGAGATGCATATTGCTGTAACTTGTACTGTGATGGTGCTTGAAGACGACAGTTAGAACCCCAGACAAAGAAAATGGAAACATTGTTATGCTAGACACATTAACTTATAATCACTTTTAAGGACTGCTACTGTAAAACCCTATTGAAAGAGCATATCCTATTGTTTCAGTCTGCTCATTGTGACTGGTAGTTCTTTTGGGCAGCAGGGACAAATTCGTACAGAGCCATCTTCAACTCCAGGGCATTTTTATGGAACTTTGGTTCCTTGAAGAAACAAAGCAATTCAAGTGCAATATGCCTCAAACTCATCAGAGTATTATTGGTAGTTGCTACAGTTCAGAATTCAAAAACCTGAAAATTTTTCACCTCTGCTATTAAATACTATTAAAGAATGACAATAATTACAAATATGTAAGAAGCTGATGGGGGGCGGGGAATTGGCACTTGAAATAAAAGACAAAAGATGAGATTCATACCTGTTCACTGTATGTAAATTCTTTGTTAAACAAACTTTTTCTAAAAATCACATAAACAATCCTCCTCCATTCCTGCATGTCTCGAAACAAGTAGCAGATGTAACTCCCATGTGCTAGCAAGGGATTGCCTAGATTAATGTCCATGGTAGAGATGTAAACAAGAATGACAAGTTTAATGAAAATTAATTACTTTCTTGAATTATAGCCACAGTGCCTCTGTTCTTTTAGAGGTCAAGTGAAAGTAAGGATATGAATAAGTGAAAACAGACTGCTCTCTAGCCTCATATTAAAAATAATATAAGAACAATAGAATACATTTATAAATAGATGGTCCATTTAATAGTGTTGAAATACACCAAATATGACTGAAATAGCATTATGTCAGCAAGGAAAATTCTAATTAGCATACTTGTTTCCCCAAATAGAAAAGAATGTGGTAATTTAAAGGCCAGCACCTATCACTTTAAGACTTCTTGGTGAATGAAGGAGGAGTAATATATGAATAGTTCTTTTAATGATGTACTTTTCTAAGTTACAATCATATATTTACTCGTTTTCTTTTAAAAAACAAGCAGAAAAAGACACTTCCATAACCAGATTGAGATTTTAGTAGTGACCAGTTTATAACATGTTAATTATACCACTTTATACATTCCTAAGTATAATGCCATGATTTGGAGAGGTCCCAACTTTCTTTACAGTCAATTTCCTGGTGGACTTGATATGATAGATTCTGTAAGTGGAAGTAAAGTAACAACAAACACCATAATTTATTACATACAACTTGTCACATAATAAGATCAGAAGATATAAGATGTGTTTTTGAAAGACAAAATGAAAAATAAAAGATCTTTCTTTGAAAATATTGCTAAGTAGCAGTAAGTAACTGAAGAGCATCTTCTGCAATAGGAACCTCTGCTCAAAGATGTCAGTAGTTAGGATGCCCCATTTGCACCAGTGTAGAGACAGGAACTGTTATTAAAATATTTCCTTTCCTATTATCAGGGATATTGGTTTTCTCAGATGTAAAAAAAAATCTCCACTTTTCAGTAAAAAAAAGGGTAACCCTAAATCCACATTTTTCCATGATTTAAATGAAACACCATTAATATACATGAAACTGTGCTTCATTTAAATCATGGGAAAATGTGGATTTGGGGTTACTTTTTTTAAACCAAAAAGCGGGGATTTTTTTAAAAAACAGAGAATACCAAGATCCCTGCTTATAATGCAGACCCTAATACCTGGCAGCTGAATTTGGGGGAGGGGAAAGGTGTGTGTTGTGTATGAGAAAATATAAGTCACATACTCCACAATATATCAACTGCTATAGCTTTGGGACCCAACAGGTCTCTTATCTGACTTTGAATGTGAAAAGTAATATCTGTAGGATCAGTATTAATAATTTGGTAGGTCTGTTGAACCCACTTTAATATTGCTTTAATTGATCCCTGTGAAGTAATTGGAACTGTTACCATTGATTTTAATACTTAGTGCTTTCAAAAATCGCAGTCATTTTTGTTAAATGTGTTATTCACTGCATATGTTAATATATCTACATCATCATAAAAGCCATTTTTCTGCATTCCTTGCTCAGGCAAGTGTCCCATTTAAAATCAGTGGTAATTTTTCCAAAGTAAGAAACCATATCTGGGGCTTCTAGATATTGATTTTGTATACCTTATACAGATTGATACAATTGCACTACATGATATTTTTTATAGATAGGCAGAGGTCAAGGTCATGCAATTGCCTGTTTATAGTATCCATACGTGTGGTATAGATATTCATTTTGGCAGTTTATTCCAAACTCCTATCTTTTGCCTGGTGCTGAGGAACTATCAGCAGGAATTCACACAGGAAATACTTCTGCAACATTAATGCAAGTTATTTACATGAAAACAGATTGTCCATTTTATTTCAGTCCTTCTTTCATACTTAAAGGCACTTCTTGCCTGTTACCCTCTGGTTATTTCTTGCATTTCACATGGCACAAGATTCTACTGACAATGCAGGCAAGCTACTCCCTGAACCAATTTCCCAGTTCTAAAACCCAGATTCTGGGCCAACCCATGCCCTTGCCATGACAAAGATAATTCAAGCTTATCTAGTATTACAATAGTATGGTGTCATAGATTTCATAGAATTTATAGACATTAGGGCTGAAGGGACCTTGGAAGATCATCGAGTCCAACCCCCTGTCCAAAGGGCAGGAAGTCATCTTGGGTCATAGGATCCCAGCAAAATAAGCATCCAATTTTCTCTTGAAGGTGTGCAATGTAGGTGCTTGAACCACCTCCTATGTCAGGCTGTTCCAGACCTTGGGGGCTCAGACAGTAAATAAATTCTTCCTTATGTCCAGCCTGAAACGGTCTTGAGTAGTTTGTAACCGTTCAACCCCATCATCCCTTGGGGTGCTCTGGTGAACAAACGTTCCCCCAGATACTGGTGGTCACCCCTGACAAACTTATAGGTGGCCATCAGATCACCCCTGAGCTTGCACTTTTCCAGGCGAAAGAGCCACATGGCACTCAGCCTGTCATCGTAGGGTCTGTTTTCCTGACCTCTGATCATGCATATGGCTCTTCTCTGGACGCTTCTAAGCTTCTCCACATCCTTTTTTGAATTGTGGAGCCCAAAACTGGATGTAGCACTCCAGCTGTGGCCACATCAAGGCTGAGTACAAGGGGAGAATGATGTCCCAGAATTTGCTTGAGAAGCATCTATGGATGCAAGCCAGTGTCTTGGTTTCTTTACTAGCTGCAGCATCGCATTGCAGGCTCATGTTCATCTTGTGGTCAATGATGACCCCCAAGTCTCTTTCTTCCACAATGCTAGCCAGCATAGCACTGCCAAACCTATAAGGATGCCACCTCCAAAGGTGGAGAACCTTGCATTTTTCAGTGTTAAACACCACCAGGTTCTCATCCCCCCGTTTGCTGAGCCTGTCCAGGTCAGCCTGGATTGCCCTCCTGTTTTCTGGTGTGGATGCTTTGCCCCAAAGTTTGATGTCATCGGCGAACTTGGCCACTCCGCTTCTGACTGGTTACAAATGGTATAGGTGAGTGTTCTAGCCACTGAATTATTGGACTAAAATGGAATGTGCCTTTCTTTTTTTCCCATTGAGGTTTCTTGTTTAACGACATTTTGTGCACTTAAATTTCAGTACACATGCTCTGCAGCTGTATGGTTGCTTGTGAATACAAGCAGTCCTCAGACTTACAATACAATTGGTTCCTGAAAACAGTGTCTTAAGTCAAAATGTTGTAACTTGGAACTGATTTTCCCATAGGAAATATAGGGGATTGCTTCCTGAACCCAGGCCCGATACCCTGTTTTCATCCCCCAAAAACTAGAATTTTGTACTCAATCAATTATACGAGTAATATAGCTTCATTAATATATTTCTATTGTAAATAGAAATCAAATTAATGTGGAAGGTCTTCTTTGAGGTGACTTTGCTGGACTTTTTGAAGGGTTCTTGGCTGGAGTCTTCTCAGGAGTTTTGGCTGCAGGTTTTTCTGGAGTCTTGGCTGCTGTCTTAAAGAAAGTGTCCAAGGAAGTTTGGACAGATGTTCTCCAGGGAGATGGGTGACACAACGACTTGCACTGGCATGGCATCACATCAGATCAAGCATTGTAAGGTTGAAACTGATGTCGGAAAGTTGAAACAAAGTGTCAATTTAGAAACGTTATAAGTGCGAAACATAACTCAAAACATTGTAACTCAAGGATTGCCTGTATATAGGATCACAAAGGCTTTTCAGATGTTAATCCCCCACTCCCTCCCAAAATGAGTTCACTCACATGATAAGCCCAGCGCATGCCCAGAAAAATCATTGCATTAGTTGTACCTGCCTCGCTCAATGTCTGTATAAATCAGACACTATAGCAGGGTCTTTTTAGTGTTTTTATCTAATACCTGACTGAATCAACTTTAGATAAAAGCACCTAAAAGCCCTATTGAAGCTGCTGATCTATGCAGATGCTGCAGATCCAGGTCCAGCTAATGTATTACATCTTTCAGTAAAGCAAGGATTTTTTTTTAAAGTTCTGTAAGTCGCCAAACTTGTGCACATACAAAAAGCAGCATTTACATAGCTGGGTAACTGCTACTTGGGAGCACAAAGTGAAGTAGGATCCTTCCTTATCAATATCCCTATTTCATATTTTATGTCACTATTATGGCTTTCTTGGTCAGCCACTCAGTGCTTTCTACCATTAAGTTCATTCTTAATTGTTCCTTTTGTCTATGAATAAATCAGAAAGAAAAAAAAACAACCTTAAGCCCAAATCTATTCTTATTAAAGTCACTGGAAACTTCCATCGATTCTAATGGTGACACCCACTGTGATGCCCACTTGCATGAACAGCCAAAATATGTATTTTGGATTGTGAGAATTATTCATTTTGGAATGTGGCATCTTCTTTGGTTTAATCATACTTCAAGAAGTAGTTCTGATTTAAGATTACTAATTGCTTTATGACACGAACTCAGTTTGGAAGTACCACCAAAGCCAAATTTTGTGACTTTTTAACATTTATACTCTGAGAGAAATAAACAGCTGTGGTAAGCATTAGACATTTCAATATGTTTTATTTATGTACACAACTTTAAGCATATGTCATATTGATGACATTTACATCATAATATATGTTGTTTCCTATAGCTCTGAAAATTCATCAGAAATTGTCTGAATATCTACTGAATGTTAGGACAGGAACAGCTTACCAAACTTCCTTTCTCCATCTGGTTCGCATCCTGCAGGCTCAGCTTTTCTACACAAAGCACAGTTAAGGAATTGTACATTTTAAAAACATAATGGCCTTCCTCAGAGAACAAGTGTTTCCTTTTCTTAGTCCCAAAGAAAGAAGAAAATGAAATAGATGTGAGAATTCAATATGTGCCAGCAGTTAAAACAAAGGAAATGGGAGGAAAGTGGCCATTGGGAGAGATAAGTACAAGGATTCATTCTAGACTAAATTGAAGACACTGGAAAAAGTGTTTTTGTGCAATAAGTTTTTGTAAGCAGTGTATTCTTATTTCCGTAATATAGTTTTATTATAGATCAACATATAGATAAAATATATTAGAAGATACTTCAATGTGTTTATTAATACAAAAATCTTCTTTTTGGATATTAATAATGTATACATACTCTAAACAATGGGCATGACTGTTCATATTTTCCCCAAGCTTACTTGCTGACCTGCCTTGCTAATGAAGTATTATCTCAGAAAGTTGCCCTGTCCAGAGATAATCACATTTTAGTGAAAATTGCATGAGCCCAAGAGAGTTGTAGAAGTGATTCATCCAGTTTCCATGTTCAATCCCTAAGCATCCTCATTTCTGCTTGTATAGATATTAGTTCAAAAAGATATGCATAGATTTACTTCCCCTTCCTTCTCCCCCCCCCCACACTAGCCCAAACAGCATGGAAGGAAAAAAGTTGACCTGGGGAAGAAAGCAGCTCAGCTCCGACTTGTGCCCTAGACTTGAGGACAAAGCCAGAGATGTGCCATCACCTGCCCTGAGCCAGAATGGCTTGTTTGGCAGGGGAGGGGGCATGTAGCTGACAGGAGAGCAGAAGAGGGTATGGCAGGGGAGGATGTGAAACCTTTTCCTTTACCCCTTGTCCTTTGTAACTATGCCTATCCCCCAAACCCCTGCTTCCTGCGCCCTCCCCTTTATTATCTTCTGTTTTGACCCAGCTGAGCTGGGAGCTGCCACCACTTCTCTCTGACCAAGTTGTGCTGGGGCTGGACTGGGGCTTCACTGTTAGTGATTGCATGTGTCAGGGGTTTCATGGTAGAGAGCAGGAAGCAGGTGGGGGAAGACACAGAGGGAAAGCTACAGGCTTGGGGGGGACAATGAGAAGAACTGTCTCCTCACCCTCCTATCACCCCTTTCCCGTCCATACCAGTAGGAGGAATTGATTTAAAACATGAGAATTATTCTGCTTTATTTGAGTTGTGTAGTGTTGCAGACTCATTATAAAAAGGGGAAAATTATAACAAATGTATAATTTTCCATGTAGAGATTATAATTAATGAGAGCGTCACCTTAAATTCAAAGTTGTTTTGGATTCATGTGAATACGGTACTAAAAACATTTGTTTTGAAGTGTTATAAAGTGCATGACAAGTAAAACAGAAAGTATTTGTATGTTTAAATGGCAACATAATTAACCACTCTGCAATATCCCTGTCTATTAGAAAAGTTACAGTTCATAATTGTTCACCTAATACTAAGAATAAAACAGACAACCTTTAAGAGACTACTTCGACAGATGAAGCTAATAAGTAGTGATGAAAACCATAGCAACATTTGTCAGTTTATTCTCATGTAATATGAAGTCATATTATCCATACTTTTGTTCTCCGATGGAGAAACTGTCAAAACACTAATAAATAACTCAGTTTGCTTTTGACTTTGACCACCTAGAAAAGTAATAGCTACATCTCATTATGGAAAATATGACAGATCGGAGATATGACTGGCAAAATGCAAACCTACATATAAGACAGAATCTTTTATTTCCAAAAGTTAAATACTATTTACTTATTGCCTGGCAATGTTAAGATTTCAGAGATTGGAGATAATATATACAAATGCTATTCAAAATTGTCTGAAAGTATGAATCATCTTAAGCATTTCATTTTCTCAGGGTAAGTAAGCATTATGATATGTTCAACACCTGATCCATTAGATAATTAGTATTAAAAAAAATAACATTCCTGCCAAAATCTATTTGTTAGGAAACACACTAGTCATTTGTCCTTAACTCTAGAGAAGTTAGCCATCAAATCCTCCTTGATTTTTTTATGTTTGTAATACAACTTTATATCATCCAGCTGCAATTTTAAGATTGCTATCTTTTTCAATCAATGAGTCATTATCCACTTCAATATGCAAAAATAAAATCACAAAAGGATTGGCTTCCAATCACGTGTTAAATGCCTCCAGTTTCCCTCCTCCAGCAATAATCCCAAATTATGTCTGGTGTTTTCTAAATTCTTAAAAATAAGAAAGGAAATTAAAAACAAAAATGTAAAACAGATATGCTTCAAGAATTTGCTTTTGCTGGACTAGATTCTATCTTTCTTTTTATCCTCAAACCCTATTCCTGCCCCCACCATCTTTTCTTCCATTAATAATCACAAGAAAGGGCTGCTTTCAAAATTCCTTAATAAAATGGAGAACAAGATGCCATCAACAAGGGAAGTGAAAATGAACCTATTGGCTATTTCTACACATACAATTAATGTGAAACAATAAATTCCAGAGCAGTTTGAGTCAAAGTAAACTACTCCCATGTACAGCATCTACACATATACCTGGGACAGCAACTGGGGTGGAACAGACTCAGGTTGGCTGTGGGCACAGGGAGCCACCCCAGACTGCAGGTGGCAGCATCAGGTGGTATTGGGGCTGGCTAGGACATAAGGGTGCTGAAAATACAGAGTTGTGTGGTAGGCAGCAGGCAGGAGTCTGATCCGTGGCTGACTGGGCTGACCAAGCATAATTTATGCCTGAGGTCAGTGTCTAATTATATATTTAATCCTCGTAAATTACCACAGCATAAAATAGTATTGTCCCTGACATTACTATCTTACTGTGGTGTAAATTTGTTTACTGAGGTCTAATACTGTTGCATGTGTGGATGGTGATGCTGTACTCCACAGCTAATTAGTCTACTCAACTGTGAAGTGCATGTGGACATGGCCACCAGACCAGATTCTTGAGTCCCAGGTTTTTGGGGGGTTTCTTATGGAGGGATCTGTTCCCCTTTTGTAACTGAAGCATAATTAACCTTGCCACAGACAAAGCCTTTTAGATACAGATATGGAAAAATGTATACTGCTCTTCATAACATAACACCAATATCAGAAATTTATCCTGCACTGGTTTCACATCAGAAGACTGGTTTAGCTGTCCAGGTTATTTCAGATTATAGGACTATTGAAATCTTTAGTGGGACCTAATAAAGTTTGGAGAATGATGACACTCTTGTTAAATATATTAGAAAAAAAAGAAATTGAAATACATTCACACCGAATTTTACATATAACTGTAATAAAAAAAAGAAGCTGGATAAGAAATTTCAGGTGAAGAGGATACAAAATGAGTTTTGATACTAGGGAAATGAAAGAACATGTAGTTGTATAAAAAAATATATATTTTACAAAAATAAACAGGCTCTTCTTTATCCTTTTTTTTTATAATGCAAGTGCATCAAGACATTTGATAAAATTAAAGGCTTATATATTTAAAGCTAATAAAAGGAAACAATGTGTTTGGGAACAATTATCCTTTGGAAATCCTTTATATCAGACAGCATGTGGTCCAGACCAGGTACAGACATTACACTTTTACTGATATAAGAGATTGGAAACCAGTCTATACCCATAAAAGAACAGAAGTTCTGAACACAAAACCTATAAGAGAACAGAATTTTGCCCCACATACGCTGATTCCAAAATGGCAGAACTCAGTCTAAGATTTCCCCCTTCCTCCAGCTGCATAAGAAAAGAGGACAGGAAATGCGTAACCACAAAAATAATAGCTAGCATCTACCAAAAACAAAGACCTGTCTTGCACACGGGGGAGTGAGGCCATGTCAACTTTAGTTCACCAGTGAAGTGAACAAAATAAAAATCAATGAGTGACACACAAAGACACATGAATAAAGGGGTATTAACAACAACAGTGTATTAAATAACAATAACAAACAACAACAATTAATCAATAACAGCTTTATACAAGGTAGATAGTGATGTAGGGTGTGTCCACGTATGCAAACATGTGCAATTGCTGCAGCTCAAATAGAAGCAGTGCAAATTTGAGGCAAGGCTTTTTGCCTCAGCACACGGACATGCACTTTCTTGTGGAACAAATTGTGCCACTTGGGGCAAAATAACCCTGCCTGGCTCCTCCTGGATCTGCAGCCAGAGGGAGCTAGAGCCCGGGGCCAGCACTTCTGCTGTCCCCAGCAGGGTAGAATGCCACCCTGGCAAGTAGCTCAGGGCTACCAGCTCTCAGGAGCTTCTGGGGCCCGGCCAATTGGTACCTGGGGACACTACTCTTTGTTCCAGCTGGACTGCTGAAGCAGCCCTGAGTGTTCCCTGCACCCTCTACCCATTGCAGGGGTCTGGCAGTGGGGGCTGTGACCTGCTGTGCACCTGCCAGACCCAGATGGGGACTGCCCAGTCAGTAGAGGCATCTGCCCCTCTAGGCGAACTGCCAGTGGGCTGTGGCTGCAGGGTTGTCCTCTGTGTGACACTACTTCCATGTGTGTCCCCTACCCAGCCAACGGGGCAACTATCTCCTGAAAGATGTTCTGGGTGTAGTGGCCTGATTTGAACTGTCAAAGCCTGTCCTCCTGGCCCCAACTGGTCAGGTCAGCCACAGCCAGCTGGGTCCAAGGTGGCAGCTCTGACCAGGCAGGATCCTAGTTGGAATTCTGGTGTTCCATATTGGCAAATTGAAAAATCCCTGATAAAAAAAAACAAAACAACCCAAAGTAAAATATCC
>JAGPOW010000261.1:126250286-126279751 GCA_030014935.1 Caiman crocodilus
TTTTTTTTTTTTTTTTTTTTTTTTTTTTTTTTTTTAATCCAGATGAGAGACTTAGGATAAGCAAGCATTCATGGGACCCAGCTCAGGTTTAGGTGGCTTAGTTTAGGTCACCAAAACCTGAGTTGGGATTGCTATATGCAAGCATACAGTGCTTACCAGGAAGAGGCACAGACAGCTGAAGGTAAGTAAGTTTATGGGTGGAGGAGATGGTAGGCCTATTGTGGGGGCAATTGGTTCTGCTGGGTGGTTCAGCATGTCGGGGGGAGGGAGGGGACCTGGAAAGTCTAAGAGAGATTAATGGGTCCATTGGAGTGGGGTGAGGGTGGTCCTGTCTGGAAAGGACTTATCAGGGCATAAAAATCACCTGGTATGGGTCTGGGCATAAAAACAGCACAGACTCAGGGCTGTGGAGATTGGCTGAGCTTTTCCAGCCCCGGCACTTTGCCAGGAATGTGCACAAACATTTCTTGGGTCAGGTTTACCCATTCTAGGTTGGGTAACCCATGTTGATCTTAAGGTAGTTCTCATCTTTGTAGGGCCACCTAAGCCTTGTGAACACTTATATACGTGGGTTTTTAGACTGCCCTAAGCTTAGTTAGGGTGATCTAAATGGCATGCTTGTGTGCACCCCAAGTCTATTTACTCTTTCAGATTCTTTGGTACATGTGTCATTGGATTCTTTGACTAAATAAGTTGATTGAGAGTAGGTTCAGGCTAGACATCAGGAGGAACTTCTTCACAGTCAGGGCGGCTACTTCCAAGGGAAGTGGTGCTTGCTCCTACCCTGGGGGTCTTCAAAAGGAGGCTAGACAATCACCTAGCCAGGGTCATTTGATCCCAGCATTCTTTCCTGCCCATGGCAGGGGGTTGGACATTATGATTTGCTCAGGTCCCTTCTGAGCCTATCAACTAGGAAACAACTATTAAACTATGAAATCGCTGTGTTCGATACCTTGCTTCAGATAAAAGACTTTTTCCCCCTCCCCCATGTTCTAGCCCTGACTGGTGCCTGGCCATGCCCCCTCTGCTCCAGCAGGGAGGGGTAAGAGCCTTGGAGGGTGTCTCTCTTCCCTCCCCTTTGGCAGTGGCTGGCAGGTCCGCCCTAGTGGCCCCTCAGCTTCTGGCTTGAACCACTGCAGACATGTGCCTGCATGTCCTGGTTTAACAGAGAATGTCTGTCCAGCTATTAATCAGCTTAAGCTGCACATCTTAGACTATCCTGCAAAAAGTGAATCAATTCAGGCTTGAGCTTTTTGAATATCTGTCCCTACACGTGCTTGTTCCTGTCCCAATGTCCAAGACAATTCTTTCCATACACTGCCCTACTTATTGTGCACTAATCTAAGAACCAGGTATATGCTGGTTTAATCCTAAACTGAAATGTGCAGAACAAATGTTATATGCTGTCAAAAATGGAAATTGTGTTAAGTCCAGAACAGGATCTTTACTACTTAGTTCAGAATCCCCTGGGCAGGTCCACACATGAAAGGGCATGTTCTTGTAGAGGCATAAATAATCGCAGCAGAAATTTGTGCCACTGCTTTTTGTCTCATCACACGTCCCTGCACATGTTGACCCACCCAGACGATTCTGAAATAAAAAAATAAAGACCCTGTTTGGTGCTTTAGGGATAAAGGAAGCTGGGGCCAGTTCCCATGCCTGGTGCAGCAGGGGTGCACATCTGAAAGCACAGAGCCTAGGTGGCAGCCAGAGAGTTGCTCTGGATCACCAGGCCTCCATTTATACAGCACATGTCAGTAATGTATGCTGGAATACCACGTTTTCCCCAAAATTTTTTTTCCACTCATTTTCATGTTCCCTGTGTACAGTTTGTTTGCTGCAAGCCATACGCCCCTGCATGTGGGGGCCTTCCCTTTTAGTTTAATTTTTCGGATTTGTTCATTTTCAAAGAGCCCTGATTTTGCAATCCTTATTCATTCCTTATTCAAAGAAATTCCTAATGGAGACTGGTGGGAGTTTTGTCTGTGTAAAAAGTGCTGAATAGGGACCTTGAAATATAACTCTGGAAATGTACAAAAATAGCAAGCCCTTTCTCTAAATCATACTTTTATCTGTCTATAAAATCCACCCAGCACATTTAACATGTCCAGTAAATAATTTCAAAGATAACTTTATAATAAACTGTGCTTGCAAAGGGCAGGCCATTAGTAAAAGTTTACTTTAGGCCTTTAAAATTCTTCTCCTATCGTCCACTTGTTCTGACTTTACAACCCCAGGGGAAGTAATCCCTTAAAATGCAGCTCATCTTCAATTAGCAGAAAGAACATATGTATGTTCTTCATTAAAATCCCCAGGTACCATGCAGTGCAGTTCACTTTAGATTTTATAGTTAATTAAAGCGTCAGACACGTTTTCTGATTGTCTCGCTGGCATTGTAGAGATTTATACTTAGGCCACTTTAGTTATTACACTGCTGAAAAGAGTGATAATAAACATTAATGGCTACACAGCTTTCATGCTATCCAACCACTGTTATGGGAAGTTCATAATTATAACCTTAACTCTCCTGTCACAAAAGGAGACCTGGAAAGAACATGGGTAGAGGTAGAGGGAAGAACTTGAGTTGCCTTTTTAGGACCACCCTTGCTCAGCAGTAGTAATCAGAATTCATTGGAAAATTGCAGCCTGAAGAGACTGAGGCAGAACTGACTCAGTGAAATTTAAAAAAACCACACATTTTTTAGAAGTTTTACGAAAGGGAAGAGAGTACCTTGTCACCATATGCTACCAACCATATAATATAAACTTAGAAAGAAAAGTCCCTTTTTATTTTGTGTTCCATGTAATAGACACAAATAAAAGACTCTCTGGTTTCCTTGCACCACAGCTGACCTGATCTCTCAGGGTAAGACTTCAGGGCTAAGCTTGTCTGACAGACAGTCGCACTATCTGTTTCTCTTCAGGTGGACATTTCTGATTATCTTTACTTCTGACTCCTCTAGGCCTTTACTCTATATATTAACTAAAGCTGATCCCTTTTAGCTGGCTGCTTTCATCTTTCTGTGAGTCTCCCTTTTTTCGCCCATTGCTTATACTTTTTATACTCAGGTTAGTCTCTCTTCCAACATGCTCTGATGAACTGTCAGTGTAATTCTGTTTTGAGGGCTATATAAAAATGCCATTGGACTAGGTTTTTCCATGTCAATAGTTAGTTACTGTCAGGTCAAATTTTCTTACTCTAGAAACTACAAGGTGTGTTGGTTTAGAATCGTAGGGATTGCAAGGGACTTCATGAGGTCAACTCTCTAGACAGGATCACCCCTATCTAAACCATCTCAGCCAAGTGTCTAACTTGCTCTTTAAATGTAGCAAGGATAGAAATGACACAGCTTCTCTAGGTAGCCTGTTTCAATGCTTTACCACCTTCCTAGTCATAAAGTTCCTCTCAATCTCCAACCTAAATTTCCTTTGGTGTAGCTTGTTTCCATTCCTCCTCGTCTTCTCCCCTATGCCTACACAGAATAGTCTATCTAAATCTTTCTTATCATCATGCTTCTGGTATATGAAAACTGTTGTCCAATCCCACTTTAGTCTTTCCTTCTCCAGACTAAATAATCTGTTGTTTTTTCTCATGAATCATGCTTCCCAGCACTCTAATGTCTTTTGTCAGTCCCCACTAAACTCTTTTTAATCTGTCTTCATCGTTCTTGAACTATGAGGCCCCAAACTGAACACAGTACTCCAGGGGAGGCCTCACCAGCTCTGAATGGAGCAGAAAAATCTTCCCTTGCTTTCCAAAAGATACTCCTGTAAATATAACCCAGCATGCCATTGGCTTTTTTGGCAGCAATTGGCTCACATTCAGGTTATGGTCCACCGTAATTCTCAGGTTCTTCTTTGTAGTACTGCAGCCTAGCCACTCATTCCCTAGTCTGTATTTGTACATGTAATTATTCCATTCCAAGTTCAGGACTTTCACTTGACTGTGCTAAATTCCATCTGGTTGATTGTGGACCATTTTTCCCCAGTCTATTCAGGTCATTCTTAATCCTAACCCTACCCTCCAGTCCTGCTCTAACTAAATTGGTGCCATCCCCCAAAATTTCTAAGGGTGTACACAAGAATATAAGAATGTAAGAACTGCCATCTATCGGGTCAGACCATAGGTCCATCTTGCCCAGTATCCTGTGTTACGTAATGGCAGAGAGTGGATGCTGAAAGGGAGACTCAGTTGGTTATATGCAGGGTTTTTTCCATCTTTCCTGTCTCACTTGCATTCTCTAGCATCTATAGTTCTCTCTTCATAGGCCATATCCCTAACTCCCATCCTCCAATTACCTAAATCATTACTAACAATGTTAAACAACACCAGACATAGGACAAACCCCTGAGGAACCCTATTTGATATCTCCTTCAAACTAGACTTTGTTCTTATTGAACATGATGATCCTTCCAGTTTTGTATCCACCTTACAATACATCCATTTAGTTTATATTTCCTGAGCTGGTTAATGAGAATGTCATGGTAGATGGTACAGGTAGTTTTGCTAAAATCATTATATAAGGCATCTGCTGCTCCCTCCACGGAGCCTCAACTTATCATGGAAGGAAATCAGGTGAATCCAGTTGACTGTTCCCGATCAACTTGTTGTTTTCTAGATGTTTCATAATTGAGCCCTTGAGAATATTCCTTTTTATTAAAAAAAAAAAAAAAAGAGCACTATATTTGCCCTTTTTCAATCACCTGGGACCTTATTTGACCTACGTAAGTTTTCAAAGAGGATTGGCTCTGGGATTGGCTCTGAAATTACCAATTCTTTCAGTATCTTAGCGTGTATCACATTTGGGCCTGCTGACTTGAAAGTATCTAGCTTTTCTATGCAATCCCTAACCTATTCTTTCACTACTCTAGGATGTTTGTCTCTTTCCCTAGATTTTCTGCCAACTGTGCTCATCATTTGGTAGCTGACCTTATCTGTGAAGACTAAAGTATAAACAAACAAACAAACAAAAAATGACGTACTTCTGCCTTGTCTGTATCATTCATAATTAAACAGCCTTCTTTCTTCTATAAAGGATCTATGGTTTCTTACATATGCTTAATACTTTTGACATACTTGTAGAATCCCCCTCCCACAACTCTTTTTTTCACTTTTAAGTCCCCTTTCAACTGAATCTTAAGTTGTACCTTCCTAATTTTCTCCCTCCATGCCCATGCAATATTTTTGCACTCTTCTTTAGTAATATGACTGCATTGCTACTTTTCATAGTAACCCTTTTTTTTTTCAACTCATTGAAAAGATTATTGTCTATCCAGCCTAGTCCCTTATCTCACTTCTTGTTCTTCCAGCATGTCAGGATATATGCTTCTATATGCTATATGCCTTTAGAGGGTCTCTTAACCACAGCCAGGTCTTGTCAACCTTTACCCCTCAGAAGTACTTCGAAGGGGATCCTGTCCACCAGGTCCCTGCTAATCTAAGATCCAGTGTTGTTATTTTGATGGCCTCCTTCCTTCTTCCCTTTAGGATTTGAACTCTATCATTTTGTATTTACGGTCACCCAGGTACCTTCCACCTTCACATTCTCAATCAATTCCTCCCTGTTTAAAAGAAGCAAGTTGAAAAGATCCAGGACATATCTCCCCCACCCTGCTCCCTGGAAAGCGGGAACTTGGACCTCTAGAATCATAGCACAATACCTAGACCATTCTTCTATCACATTACAAGAAATATATTGCACCGCTGTAAAACTGAGGTAATATTATGGTGAATAAGACCTCTATTTTGCAGAGGAAAACGTAGAATTTTCTCTTTAGAACTATTTATTTTGTATCACATGTCAGCACAGAAATTTTGTGTGTTTCAGATGGAATGTATAGTGCTTCCTTCCATTGTTTTCCTTCCCAATGGGCTTTTAAATGAGTCTGTAATAAACTTGGTAAGCATTCTTGATGCGCAGTGGAGGAACTTTAACAATATACATGTATACTATTGTATGGCTTTAAGAAATATATTTTGTATGTATCTGTGTATGTGTATATATGTATATATACACACACACACACATATATGTATATGTATATGTGTGTGTGTGTGTGTGTGTGTGTATAGATATAAATACAGGTAAAAAGCTGTATGATTCCAGAGGTGATCATTTACTTAAAACAATCTTTTAACGTAATTATAAGATTATTTCTTTCCAACTAGTAAAAACAAAACAAAACAGTTGAAATGTGGCCAATTGTAGTAAGTAAGGTGAACTGAGTGTCTTTACCTTTAACAAAATAACCCCATTTTAAGATTGCTGTCTCTACAAGGTGAGGTAAACAAAAAAATGCTACAGGAAGAAACCATATACACTTTCTTAAAGCCATATAATACTATACATGTATACTGTTACAGTCCCTCCACTGTATGTCAGGAATGCTGAGCAAGTTTATTACAGACTCATTTAAAAGCCAATTGGGAAGGAAGACAAGGGAAGGAAGCACTATACATTCCATTTGAAACTGGTGTTTTTCTGCTCACTCATCTATAAAGTTATTGCTGAATAAAGGGAAATTGCAGTAAGAAATGTATTCCTTCTCTATCAATCCATGACAACATTTCACCTGAATGTATAAGAGTAGAAATGCTTGCTACAGCAGTTTTCCTATTAGTCATCTTTTATTTCTTTAGATTCTTAGGAAAATATGAGCTTTTTTCCTCAAAGGGTCTTTTCAGAAATTTGTGTTCCAAGGCAATATCCACAGTTGATGTATATTGGTCCAGCTCATTTAAAGTGGAACTACTGATTTACACCAGATAAGGAACTGAGCCCTTAGTTAGTTATACAAAATATTTTGTATATAAGTAAATCTTAAGCACCAGGTTAGCAAAATTAATATATTTAATACATTCAACTTTTCACTGTGTTATTTTTGTGCTTCATTTTCACTGCAAGTGAAATTACTGAATATCTCAAAAGATACCCCAACAGGACTTAAGTAAAATAAATTGTGAAGAGAGCTTTCTATGTCCCTTTAAAGCTATTGCTGCCATGACTTCCTATGTAGGTAGTATGTGAGTGAATACTCAGCCAGTGAAACCAGGGAAGTCATCCTCCCACTTTACTCAGCCCTGGTGAGACCACAGCTGAAGTATTGCGTCCAGTTTTGCCCCCCCCCCCTTTAGGAAGGCAGTGGAGAAGCTTGAGAAAGCCCAGAGGAAAGCTACTTGTATGATTCAAGGCCTGGAGGAAAGGCCATATGAGGAGAAGCTGAGGGACTTGGGACTCTTCAGTCTGGAGAAGGGAAGACTCAGGGGGGATTTGGTGGCAGATTACAGTTATATAAGAAGGGTGCATCAGGATCTGGGACAAGAGCTTTCAGCAGAGTTCCCCAAGGAATAACAAGATCTAATGGTGATAAAGTCCAGGAAGGCTGATTTAGACTAGACATAAGAAGAAAGTTCTTTATGGTGCGAGTGTCCAGGGTCTGGAACAAACTCTCCCTAGGGGTGGTGCAAGCACCTTCTCTGGACCCTTTCAAAAAACATGTGGATGTATTTCTTGCTGGGGTCACATGATCCCAGCTGACTTCCTGCCTATGGCGGGGAGCTAGACTCAATGATCTCATGAGCTCCCTTCCAGCCCCTAATAGCTATGAAATCTATGAACTCTAAAAGTTCAGGTTATGAAACCATAGTCTTAATCAAGGATTTTTCTCCTGAGGCCATGAAAATTGTACATAGGATATGGACAGTCCAACTGGTTCTATGATCTACTGTCCATTCTCATAGAAATAGAGAAACTTCCCTAAACTGAGGGAGGTAATGGAGGATTTGTAGTTCAAATTTTGGCCTGTTTCAAATGCTTCCATGCTCAATGCTATGTGTTGGCAGCCCTATGAACTTTGTTCTTATACTTTGTAGTGTCTACAAGGCACAAGAACATAGGAAAAGGAAGGAAGTTTGCACTGACTCTAAGGAAAAAAGAAAAAGTTAGAAAAGAAAGTAAAAATCCCAAAACAAATAAAGTATAATGCAGAAGATAAGCCAGTAACCAACTGTGAATAATGTATTTAATTAATGTAACCCAACACCATCCTCAATCCTCTATTACATATTTGTGTTCGTATTTATATGAGATTTTTGTAAGTGGGAGAGAGTAGAAAAGTGTGTGTATAACTTGAATGGCCTTGGTAATATTACAAATATAATATGTTAAATATATTACATTTGACAATAACTTAGAAACAGTGTTCCTCTCATGTTCAGCTGAAAATTATACTGTTATTTATGGATACATCTTTAGATTCCTCAGAGATATTTACTATTGTCATCATTTTTTATTCTTGTTTTCCTGTTTAGCTCCCTTTTTTACATTATCGGAAGCCTTTTCATAATTATTTTGACTGGTATTTTTTTTAATCTCAGGATAATAATATACCATTTGTAAATTATATCCAGTATTTTTGGAAAGTGTAGATTTTATTTTGCTTTATAATTCATCACAAGGCAGTCAAAGCACTTCCCATTGTTTTGCCATAATCTCAGTCTGCACAATATAATGAGAATGATACATTTTCTTTTTGATATCAGTTGATTGATTGGTCAGTTGTTTGATCCAGTGCTATTACTGATCTTCTTCTACCACAGTATGTACAGTATGACTAATTTGACAGTTGTGTCTGCCATAGCATATGTGTGTGTGCAGTATTTTTAATAATGCTTAAATAAAAGGAAATACACTTTATTTCCTAGCGATGTTAGCCCTGAAGGAGACTAGATAATAGGTAGGCTTAACAAACGTGTCAGCAAGTTTAGATCATAAACATTAGTTACAGTGAATAAGTGGAGATTCTATCTCATAAAAATTCTAATGTTTTTCTCTTGTAAATGTGCCAGATGTTGAGTCATATAATGTGGGAGGTATAACAT
This sequence comes from Caiman crocodilus, assembly GCA_030014935.1. Classification (NCBI taxonomy): domain Eukaryota; kingdom Metazoa; phylum Chordata; order Crocodylia; family Alligatoridae; genus Caiman; species Caiman crocodilus. The sequence goes on from JAGPOW010000261.1 coordinate 126,259,168, forward strand.
TAATTATTCAGATCATTTGTCTGTCGTTATATTCCCTTATGTCATACATATTTGGAGCTAATAAATATACATTTGGAGTGTGGATCTAAAGTTTGTTCAGAGTGAAAAGTTCATACCATTGCCTTCTGTATCTAAAATGCAACACACCTATTCTGAAGATATTTGAATGCTTTAAACAGTAGGTGTTTTAAGAATCATAGAAGAGCACAACTGGAGCTGCTTAATTCTGAGCTTTGCTTGGTTCAGGTCCTGAGGACTAGATCCAAAATGCAATGAAATGAATGAATATCCTCCAATTGATTTTAGCAGATATTTATTCTTATATTCTTTGTTGGATCAGGGTCTAAGTGGCTGGCAATTTGCAGACTCAAAAGTTCCATAATATTCCTGTTAACTGACCTGATCCAAATTCCATAGAAGTCAATGGGAGATTAGTACGTTATTGTGCCAGGGCAATGGCTTACATAATATGACATGCAAAAGGGAATGGAAAACACTGACTGTACAAGAGATATTTGTCACAGAATCAAATAAAAACTGTAATAGATTATGACCTTGATAATTGAATGAGGTATTGCATCAGCGTTTTTCACCAAAATCCAAGCAAAAGAAAAATTAACAAATAAAAATTGCTTTCTATTATCGCTCCCAGAGTATACACCACAATAAACTTCTACATCTGCCTGAAATGTGTGTATTCAACTATTCTTCAGTTTTCTTCAGTTTGACAAGCTAGTTTGTTACATGAAAATTTTAGAATTGGCATTGATTGCTATACCCACAATAATTATCTAACAGAGAGTGCATCTACACATACTATTAATTCTCAGAAATAAATTCCCAGAGTTCTAGGATGCCAGAGTCACCTGCTCCTGGGAGAAGCTCTGGGTTGGCAGCAGGCTCATGAGGTATGCCCTGGGCTCCAGGTCGCAGCATTGGGTGGTGAAGGGGCTGCATGGAGCATGAAGGTACCTGAAGAGTGGAGCCATGTGGCTAGGTGGCTGGCAAGGGTCTGGCTCACTGCTGTCTGGGCTGACTGGGTAGAAGTTATACCTGGGTCAGTGTTTAAACATGCTTTTAGGCACAGCTATTTTAACCACTTTAAGATAGAATTATCTATTTTTGAGATAATTATCCTGGCCCATATCCATGAGGGGCCAGCAGGGGAGATTATGCTTAGGGGCAACCAACAGAGGTTCATTAGAGGCAGGACCAACCTGTCAGACCAACCTAGCGGCCTTCTATGACCTGGTCACAAAATCCTTAAACTCAGATGTAGCATTGGATGTAGTCTTTCTGGACTTTAGTAAGGCCTTTACCACTGTCTCTCACCCCATTCTCATTAAAAAACTAGGAGACTGTGATGTCAACACCTACACAGTTGAATGGGTCACTTACTGGCTGGAGGACTGCACCCAGAAAGTGGTGGTGGATGGGTCTTATTCAGCCTGGAGGGATGTGGGCAGCGGGGTTCTGCAGGGCTCGGTCCTCAGGCCCACACTGTTCAACATCTTCATCAGCGACTTGGACGAGGGGGTAAAAAGCACCCTGTTCAAATTTGCAGATGACACTAAGATGTGGGGAGAAATGGGCATGCTAGCAGGGAGGAATAGGCTGCTATCAGACCTAGACAGGTTACAGGGTGGGCGGATGAGAACAGGATGGGTTTCAACATTGACAAGTGCAAGGTGCTGCACTTGGTTAGGAAGAGCCAGAAGCATACCTACAGGCTGGGGAACTCCCTTCTCATCAGTGCAGAGGCAGAAAAGGACCTTGGTGTCATTATTGATGCCAAAATGAGCATGGGCTGACAGTGTGGGGACATGGTCAGGAAGGCCAACTGTACTTTGTCATGCATCCACAGATGCATCTCAAACAGGTCTAAGGAGGTGATCCTCTATGCAACACTGGTCAGTTGGAGTATTGCATCCAGGTCTGGGTGCTGCACATTAGAAGGAATGTGGACAACATGGAGAGGGTCTAGAGGAGGGCCACCCACATGATCAGGGGGCAGCACAGCAGATCCTAAAAGGAGAGGCTAAGGGACCTGAACCTGTTCAGTCTCCACAAGAGAAGGCTGAAGGGGGATCTGGTGGCCATTTACAAACTAGTCAGGGGGGACCAGCAGGCATTGGGGGAGTCCTTGTTCCCCCGAGCCCTAGCAGGAGTGTCTAGAAATAATGGTCACAAGCTGGCAGAGAGTAGATACAGGCTAGATATCAGAGACTGCTACTTCAGTGTCAGGATGGCTAGGATCTGGAAACAACTTCCAAGATAAGTGGTGCTGGTTCCTACCTTGGGTGTCTTTAAGAGGAGGTTGGATGAACACCTTGCTGGGGTCATTTGACTCCAGTACTCTTTCCTGCCATGGCAGGGGGTTGGAGTTGATGATCTGCTCAGGTCCCTTCTGACCATACCAACCGTGCAACTATGAAACTATAGTACCGTCCCTGATAGTGCTATGTTGTGGTGGCAAAAATTATTTTGCTGTGGTCAGATACTGTCACATTAATAAACTGAGTATTTACACTCCAGCAAATTAATCTACTGTGCAGTTAATTGTATGTGTAGATGCACCCAGAAAGTAACAATGCCTGGTGCTTCAGTTAGAAAATGATTTTAAATGTTATAAATTACTAAATGCATGTATAATAAGATTAGCCTCATATTCTAATAAGCACCACTAGCCCAAGATAAAGAGGATAAAACATATGTTAGAAAAAAAGCCCAGCATCAAAAAGAAAGGAAAGAATCCCATTCAGCTGTTTTTGTGCTTATACTTTTATTGCCTGTCTTCTAATTTATACAGAAGGAGTGAAGTTAGAGACAAAGAACAATAATATACCTATTACAGAATATATCAAAATCCTCCAGAATCCAGAGATAAGGCTTACGTAAAGTCACAGAATAATCTGTTTTTAAAATATTCCTCCCTTTCTCCTCTTAGATATAAATCAAAAAAGGAAAATGGATTATCTGGAACGGTTTCAGATTCCTTTATTGGAAAGTGAAACATGAGTAGGAGTTTCAGTTGGATGAAAAACTAAAGGCCTACTCCCACTGAAGTAATTAGCCCAACTGTTGTTGACATCATTGGGAGCTAAAGAAGACCTTAAACATATTGCAGTTATACTGTTCCAGAAAGTGAGAATGATAATAAGAAGTGAGACTCAAAGCCTATGTAAGGTTCATCAAAATCGAAAATGTAAACAATGAGAATCAGAGCACAGGGTGTTTCTTCCCAAATTTAGCTTCAGGATATCAATTTCTTAACTGGATTCTGAGATACAGGATATTAAGTAGCATTGGCATGGGCATGACTACACAAGGCATTTACTGTAGAATTGCCTAATTAGTGCCAAGGTAAATGTCTCAGGACTCCTATACATGTGCAGGGAGTTGGCCCAAATGCACTGGGAATCCAGCACTTTGGAGCAGACTTGATTAATTGAGTCTGGAACACAGAAATGAATGCATTCCACCAGACTAGTGTCACAAGTATCAGTGTCCCCATGCTGAAAAATGGCAAGGAGGTGCTTTGACCTAAAGTTCATCTAATGAGCTTTAGTTCAAAATACCCTACCCTCATTTTTCATCGCAGGAGACACTGATCCATGTGATGCTCAGTTGCTTTTATTTAGCACACCTCACTGATTAAAGCACCCTCTCCCTCACACCTCCTGAAACGTGTGTAAAAATGTCCCCAGAGTCTATATGTTCAATGCTTTTAGGACAGAGTAAACAGATTAGCTCCACAATAGATTAGTACTTGTAAACATAATTACTATCCTCTGTCAGAGTTTTTTGTAATGAAAACCAACTATGAAGTTAATTAAATGCAGCCAAGAGCATATAACACATGGCCCAAATGGGGCAAACACATTGATGGGAACCTTTTATTATTATTATTATAATACAACTAAAAATAGCTACATTAATATAAAACTGGACAACCTCCCCTACAATACCATTAATCTTTTCACCATTAACGCAGTAATCCCTCATGCACCACCCCAACCCTAGGAGGACACAACTTTCACTCAATCCCTTTGTCCTTTTGAAAAAAAAACCCACCATTCTTCTTTCCTTCCTCTTCTCTGCCTTTTCCTTTCTTATCTCATCTTCATTTTGATCAACATAGTATTTCAACTCATAAATTGCCAACTGCAAATATTCTCTTCTGCTGAAAGCCAGTCCCTTGACCAACAGTAGGTTTCTCACCTTACATTTGGTACATTTGCACAAAGTTGTATGGTTCTCAGTCTTCTGTCTCCAGTTCTTTGGTCATTTCCCCATACAACACCATTTCATACGTTAAGTCACAGTTCATATCGTTTATCCTCAAAAAAGTCACACTCCCTCCCATACCCCTTGCATAAAAGAGCAGTCTCAAAATACATGTTGTACAGATTCTTCAGCCCCACATCCCTCTCTGAGGTGCACCACAAATCTTACTCACCTGTTTTTCCATCTTATCTCCAAATATTATCTTATCCTTCTTTCTTAGTGGTCTCTCAAACACTCTAATCCCACTCCCTCAAGTTTATTTACTATTACAAAGCTCTCCATCTTTGCATAGCGGGCTGGTGGCTGCCATGTTCATGGCTTTTTCCATTTGCCCCTGTACATGCTACATATTCTTAACATTTTTCCTGCCAGATAATGGCAGTAACATGACATCTTCCCTTCATCTATTATCTTTTTACATTAACATGACATCTCCCCTTCATCTATTATCTTTTTACAGATCATATAAAGCAGGGGCAGGCAAAATATGGCCCACAGGTTGGATCCGGCTCACCAGGCCATTGTATCCAGCCTGTGGGGACCCTAAAAAATTTAGAAAATTAATATTTATCTGCCCCTGGCTGCCTGTCTAAGATGACAGGAGCCAGGGGCAGTAAGACCCAGAGGCAGCCAGTGGCAGGACTAAGCAGCAACAGCAGCAACTGTGGGCAGGCCCAACCCCTGCCTCCCAGTCTCAGCACCAGGCTCTCCAAACCCCCATCCAGAAGCCTGTGCCTAGCAGAGGTTTCCGGCCCGGGGTCCTGGGGCTGTTCCTGCCTCCTAGAGCAGGAGGGAATTTCAGATAAGAATGCTGGGGGGAGAGAGGAAGGGAAGGACCACAGGCAATCACTCCAGTCCTCAGGGCCAGGCCAGGCTGACCCCTGCAGTTCTGGTGATGCAGCCTGGTACCAGGTGGTGTTGGAGTGGCTGGTGGGCAGAGTGGGAAGTGAAGAAATGACTCTGGAAGGTTGGGGGAAGGAGTAGCAAGTGCTTTGCCGAGCACAGCAACAGCTGGGCAGGAGTGTGGGGCCTCTGCTGGTGTCCTGAGGGCAGGAGTGGCATGAGCACAGAGCCCAGGCTTGGAGGAGTGCTTGGAGGGGCTCTGCCTGATGCTGCGGGTGGGGTCTGTAGACAAACCCTCCTCCTCCATACATGCCATAACGCTCCCCAGTCACCCTTCCACCACACACTCACAATCCCCTATAAATCCCATACCCAACCACACCACACAGCCACACACACCCACATGCTTTCCAACCCCACATACACACACCCACACTCCCTGCCTATCCAACCCCCACAAAGCCCATGCCCATGCCCATACCCCACCACCCCAACACAATATACAGAAGTATGACTTCATTTAAGCTACTGTAAAATCACCTCTATGTAAACTACACAAACACATGTAAATCAGGACAAAAATATTTTTTGAAATGAAATTAATGAATGTTGTAGTACACATTTGATTTTTAGACTGTAATTTGGATTTTTCTCACTCTGAGATGACAGAACTGACTTGCTGAAAGGAATACTGCCGGGGGTCATGGGGAGCAACTTTTGCTGGCAAAGTTCAGGGGTTGGGGGCAAGACTTCTGGTCCCAAGACAGCAACCAGGGAACAGGGCACCTGTCAAGGGGCAGGGCTACCCTTGCAGCCCTCAATGGCTTGCCAAAACTTGGGAAGCAGCCATCCACCACAAACAAACTGCCTGCCATGATATAAAGTAAATATACACAAAGCTTTCCAAATCAGGCATTCCCCAACCTCCCTAGTCCCTGGCTTTGTATTGCTCCATTCTGGCTATGCTTTCTCTTTTACTTCCCCCACAAAAAAAATGCATATCTGACTCTGTACTCTCCTTATCCGTTGCCATGATGGTACATACACCATTCCTATGTCAAGAATGATCAGCAAGAGTAGTGTTTTCACCACAGCCATTTTACCCCTGAAAAATAATGTTCTACCACTCTAAAATCACAATATCTCTTTCACTCATATCTTTAAGTTCTTCCATGCCTTTGTTATTTTCCCTTCAGCATCCTTTAAGATTCCCAAGATCTTGAATACACCCTCAACCACCCACAGCCCAGACTTCTGTAGATTCTTCCAATTCCCCACCACATCAACATATTTTTCATATTATTTAATGTCCATGATACTTAACCATAGTCCTCAGTATGCTTCAGTACCCTCTCAATTGATATGTTTTCCTGAGCCATTATATTCACATCATCCAGGGAAAACGGGGAGCCAGGCCAGGTGGCCACATGGTGTAGCAGAGCCACTAGGGCTGAGGCAGTCCCCATGGTGGGCCAGTAGGACCAGCACTGGGGCCAACAGGAGTCCAAGGTGGTAGACATCACTGCCAAGGCCAGGGGCTGGAGCAGCTGTGGTGCAGCCAGCAGAAGTGTCGACAGAGCCACCACGTGCTGCTACCGTGCTCTGCATGCTGCTCTGCATGGAAGCAGGTGGCCTGGGAGCAGTATGAAAAAATACCTTTTAAACATGGCCACCAACTGCAGGCAGCTGTGGCTCTCACCTCCATCTCCCTTGGTGATGGTAGGGTGTCGATGCAGGGGCTCAGGAAGTAGGAACAGACTGGTGTCACTGGTATTTACTCTATAGTAAACCCATCCCAGAGCAAAAAAAAAAGTGTTTTCAAATTTGCCTCTCACATCCATGTGTTCAGGGAGAGCATGGTCTCATAGTAAAAGAAGGAGTGAGAAGGGGCTGCAGGAAAAAGATGTTGCTGGTGGGGGGCACAGGGTAGAGCTTTGGGCAAGGTGCATCTTGACCCCTTCCCCAGATCGGTTTTCCCTACTATTTGTTTTCCCTCCAGTGGGACAAATTCAATGCAAACCTGCAATAATTAGATTCTGTATCTGGCAAATTATAACAAATGTGTACATTTTCCATACAGAATCTAATTATTGGTGGTGGTTGGCTTATAGCCAAATAAATATGGTATCATTTGTTTTTCAAAGTGAAAGGTGATAACATCAGAATAAATTTGTGATATTCTGGAAGTTAAGTACTTCTATTATCCACATTCTCTACAGTTTATCTCAGAGGTCTCAGGTGCCACTGTAGGTACTTTGAGCCTTTTATGAAAAATCTATTTGATATAAGCAACTCATATCTACATAGTATATAAGACGTGTTTCTCTGTGTATCCAGCATTTCCTCAATATGTGATTAATTAAATATATGTATTATGTTCACAATCCTGCACACTTTTATTCATTTGAAAAATACCACTGATACTAATAAAGCTATCTATGTGATTAAGAATCACTCATGCAATTAAAACTTTGCAGAGTGGGATGCAGTGCTTGCAACTGTAAGGCTTTGCAGACAAATGTGAGAGAGAGGAACAGTGAACATTTACTCACACATGCTGTCCCATTGATCTTAATGTTGCTAATTAACACATGTGATTAAAGACCACGAGATGGGGCTCTAAATTTGTCACAGATAGATTCTCAGAGCCAAACTTGAAAAAGTCTTTAGTGGGTGTTATAGATTTGTCAATATTAAAAACATTACTTCTGCTGTTCTACAAATAGATTATGTTTGCTTTAATTAACACCGTAGTCTGATGACAACACACCATGCTGTCCATATGCTCCATTTTGACACTAAATGAGGTACTAACTTATTTCCTGCTTGTGGTATCAGTGCAGCTGCCATTCATGTTTCCTCAGGCCCTCTGCAGGCTGCTAGTGTTTTTTGGTGTTAATGCAGACTTTTTAAATAGAGTATTCCTGACTTAAGCACGTACGGAGAGAAAAAGTAAAAAGAAGGCTGATCTGATTCTGAGCAGACAAAAATGAATTATATAAACATTTAAACTTATATTTCAGTGCAAGGAGAGAAGTGTCCTTTTCACCCTTATATTGAATGCATACAGAAAAATATCCTCATTAAAACAAAAGCAAAACAAGGAAAAACAAATAGAAAAAAAAAATCCCAAAGGGATGCATGTGTTTGAAAGCCCCAGGCCTTCTAACTTTCTATTCTTTGGGTTTTTTTCCTTTTTAAAATTTTTTTTGGTCATTTCACTGACAGTTTAAAAGGAAGTAAAGCTTCTGCAACATAATAATCGCATTTTATCCCCAGGGCCCCAAACCACCTCCTCCCAGCCTTTTGTGCTGGGACCAAGGACCCATGGTGCCCTGTGTGATTGACCTAGCACACAGGGCTATGAGGAGCCCATAAGACAGATAACATGGTGCCAGGGCTCAGATCTGGCCTATGGACTGGAGATTGAGCACCCCTGCATTATGTCATCTGAATCTGTGCTGCTGAAGCAGAGGTAATACTAGCAGGACATTTTTTGCTATAATCCTTTTAGGTCAACAAGGAGATAGAAACTGAAGCAAAATTGCATTAAGGAGTGGTAAAGAAATGAACAAAATGTAGGATAGCAAGGAAAAAAGCAAATAGGAATACAAATGCCACTAAATGAAGTGGGAAGCATTTTAAAGCTAATATTTCATAGTGTAAGATGCTTATTTCATATTATGTTTCTGCTTTAGTGATTGTCTGTCAAAATAAAATCTGAGAACAGTATGCTTTGAGAAGATTACTTTGAGCTGACTGAAAACTAGATCTTTTTTTTTTTTTGCAAAATATATATTTTTTAAATTTTAAAATTTGATCTTTTTGTTTGGGGCCATCTTCAGTAATAATCTACCTAGTAATCCAGTTAGCTATGCACAGTATTGATTACTCTCCTTTTCTATAAATTCCTAATTAAATCACTTAGCAAACTGTTTTCTTATGTCCTGCAGAAAGTAAATATCAAATATTTGTGTTCTGAAATAATTAACACATTGCAGCAGATCCCACAGAATTTGTATGGAGGGTATAAAGAGTAACGTTGTTTATTCTTTAAAATGTTAACAAGTATACACTGTAGTAGCCCTAAGCTTTATTTCTTATACTATGGTAACTAAAGAATGAAGTCACTGAAATCTATTGTTCTGGTCCTGCCTGAAATCTCTGTGGACAGAGATTTGTACATATACAGAGCCTCAATGACTGTCAGTGGGATCCCTGATGAGCAGGCTTCTGCTTCATGGTCTGCTCATTCTAAATCCACTGCAAGAAAATAACCTTCACAATGCTTAGAATTCATTATTTCTGAATTAAGATGTATCTGAAATATAGGGCATTATTTGTCAGGGTAGAGAAGGATTTGGGAAGGGGTGGCTGTTACATGGCAAAAGAAAGAAAATCCATGGCAGTTATAGTAAAGTAAGTAAATGAGATTCTAAGTGAAGTTCAGGGACTCTCCATATGTAATGAATGATAGCAGATATTACCAAAGGCAGCATTAGGAAAGGGAAAAAGTTCTAGTCTTAAATATATCAATCCTATTAAGTTCTCCATCAAATCACTTATATAGAGTAACATGTTTTGAACTATTGTACCTGTCTTTTGGAGATTGGACAAAGGCCAGACCTCGGTAAGGTGACAACAAAAAAGAGCCAGCTCTTGTGCTGCTATTTAAATTTTTTACCAAAAATTGGATCAATAATGCCAAAGCCAATAGATCAGAAATTTTATCAGAGGGTTCCTCTAGTAGCCATGCATTTAGCACAGTCCCAAAATGTCCATTTATTATTGACATCAACTCACCAAAAAAAAAGGTCTTTCAGAGCAAGAGCCATTCATTAGAACGAAAAGCTAAATGTCAGCAATAGAAATCCATTCCCTTACAGATTTATGACAAAAATTTCACCCCTTTTCCCCCTCTTCTATTTTTAATATTCTGGGGTACCTGATAGGCTGGTTAACTTTGCATCCAGTGGGCACATCCAGACAAGTGCAGCCATGCAGTGTGTGGTGTCACAAACACTTTTGCAGTGCCTCATACCACACAGTCCAGTGTTCTCTGAACTGCAGGGGCATGCTGCCCAAGCGTGTGTTACTCCATTTTTTTTCTGTGGGTTTTTTGGACCCCTGATATCCAGGGGTCAAAGAAACCGTGGAAAAATAACTGAAGCAGTGCACACTTGGGCAGCATGCATGGCTGAAAAGCAAAGCTGGGCTGCCTGCAGCTATGCTATGGCTGCTGGCCAGGCTATGCCTGGTAGGATCAGTGTGGCTGCAGCCCCAGGAGGCCCCCAGGATCCCAGGTAGGGCTGCTGGGGCCAGCACAATGTTGGGCCCAGCCTCCCCTACTGCCTCTGTGATAACTTGCTGCATGCCAAAGTGTGCATGGCACAAGCGTTCCCTGGGGAAAAAAAAGATGCAGTGCAAAGTCCACTGTCCCCAGGGAACCAAACATCAGTGCACGTAATTGTACGTATCAATGCATATGTTTAAACTCTGGAGCTTATTGCTTCAAAGTATATTTCTCTCGGGTACATGTCTTCACATGCCCCCAGAACTCACAGCATGTTATGCTGGGGAAGAGCAGCCCCAGCTGTGAGGGATCTGGGGATCAGCCTGCCAGCCTGGGCCTCCTCCCCCTGGCTCGAGGGGATGGCTGGGGCAGCATCTGCATATGCACTGCTGAGAAGTAAAAAACACTGCAACAGTCTAAAACATGTGTTTGCGAGTACTGTCCTGCAGTGGAGTCAATTAATTTGCTCTAGCCTAATTAGGGCACACATGTAGATGAGAGATGTTTACTGTGCAGCTAATTAGTCAACTGCGCAGTAAAAATCTTATGTAGACATGCCCAGTGACATCTTCCAGTTTTAATCTTCAGTGAAGAAGGCTAGCCCTTTTTTGCTATTTAGAACACACAAAAAGACAACCAGAGCGATTTGTTTTAGTGTTTAGTGTTTTAGTGTTTAGTGGTGTTGAGTTTGCACAAAACCCAGAACTTTACGGAGATCTTCAGAGGCCTCCAATGATACTTAATTATTTCACAAATGGAAATCTGAAGCACCTCCATCTTACTTCTTTCCTGCAGGCTTCTTTCTCTTTTTCTTTCCCAGCATAGCTGGGCTCCTTCATTTACTCTAAAACCTGCTGTTGTATAATAGTGAGGAGTCACTAGTGGTCCTGCAGTTTTTATAGGAAACCTCTGAATGATCCACTTTACTTTTCTGACTCTTCTTGAAGCAAGGTAATGGTCTGCTTCTCTGGACCCATTTCTGTCAGGCATTTAGACTGATTCTGCCATCCTTCTTCTTATCTGTCTTGTTTCTTCTATGGTTTGTGAACATGGCTGACGTAATGCCCTTTGCCTGTTATTATCTGATCTAGGAAGGCCACACATGGTAGAAACCTGGGCCCCGAGCTAGCAAATGAGAATTTGCCACTACTGATAGTTGGACTGGGATTTCACCTGCACTTCTTTGTTTTAATTCTTTTCTATCCTTTTTTCTTCCTAGAATGTAATATTCCCAGGACATATTCCTTTGGGTATGGGTGACTGGTGTGTCCTGACTCTGGGGGGGCACCAGTAGCCGGTCACCAACTGGGCCGATGTGGGGGGCGGTCTCCCAGCAGCTGATCTGCAAAACTGGAAGTGCCACCAGAGCTTCTCTCAGCACCTCCACTCCCCAGATGGTGCTAATATCAGGGGGGGCACCAGCCAGTGCCCTCACTCCCTGTCCAGAGAAGGTCAATCTCGGGGTGGGGGGCACATGCCCCACCCCCAACACACATCACCTATGCCTTCAGGTTTTCCATGTTGCCTAATATCTGACCTTTCTTCTTGTCTTTAGTTTCACTTTTGGTATTTCTAATAGCTGTGATCAGGCTGTTTCTACCACAGGACACCTACTGCAATAGACTCAATGGGTGCCTGTAGATGTGCTGGGAGGATACTCTGATATGCTGTTATTACAGTGCATTGGAGCTCATGTATCGGGGTTCCCATGCTCCAAAATGGTGGCGGGGTGCTTTAACTAAAGCTTGTTCAATGAGTTAAAGCACCCCTGAAATCACTTTGAAGCATGGGGAGCTGAGGACTGAGGGTGCTTTAATAAGAGCAGCTCTCAAAGCTGCTCTACTTCAAGCCCCCTCCCTCCACCCCCGGAGACCATGTAAAAACTCCCAATATTATGTGTGTTTTTGACAAAGCACTCAAACTAATACTTTCACCTCTCTGTGACATCAGATTTGTATTCTGTTGCCAACTCTTGTGATTTATTACTGTTTTAGTAATTTTGGTTCCCTTGCCTGTTTCAGAAAATTGTGATGAAAGGCTGCTGATTCATAAAATGTCCCTTATTCAAAATGCTAATTATTTACCATTACTGTCAATGAATGGGTGTGAAACTAGTAAGATGTGTAACATTTTCCTAGTCTGTACACTTATTGAAGTGAATATCTTCAATGAAGATAATAGCCTTGCTGGTAATTTTCAGTTAAGTTAGGGCTCTACCCAAGAGACAAAATGGTTACCACTCTAGGGTTCACAGAGGAGCTAGAATGGACACTAGGACACAAGAAATAAGATGCAATAGAATGACTTTAAAAGGTGATTTGGATTGAAATACATATATGGAGGCAGGAGGCCAAGGAGGAGTCGAACAATTGTAATGGAATAGAAGTTGGACAGAATATTACTTTTTCACTCCGGAAGCAGTGGAAAGGAAAAGGTAGTACACTCCGAACATTGATAGGCAGGGGCAGTGAACAATATTTACTGCTGATTTTCACCCTAAAAGCTCAGATATGTTTTTAGGTAAAACTTTAGACATTAGAAGACAGATAAAGACCTTCATAAAGTTGTTTCAGGGAATCTCATGATACATTTTTTCAATATACAAAGTGGCAATACTGCTTCTAGTTTTCTTCTCACTTGAAAATCCTGCTTGTGGCCAATATTATAGAAGTGACCAGTTCCATTCTCTTAAGTAATAAATCAAGATAAAGGACAATAAATCAGAAGTAAACCAGATGTGGGCAATGGCTCAACAGACTTGCTAGACAGAATATGTTTTGCCATTAGTGTTTGTATAAAGCAACATTCAAAATCTTTCATTCTTACAATCCCTGGAACTCTATCCCATGTCTAACAGTGTCAGGTCCCTTTATCTCATTCAGGTCTCCACCTCAGGATCGGTAAGACATTTTTTACACCTGTTATGGGAATGCTAATGTTACATGTGTAGCAGGCTCACCTTTCAGATCCTGCTGTTTTGATTGGTGGAGCCCATCCACCAATCAGGAGGCAGCAAGAAAAATAAAGTCATACCCATTTCCTGAGAGGGGGAGAAGAGCTCCACTTGAAGACTGTAAACTGTCAGGTCTGGAAGACTTCAGGGGCAGAGCCCTGGAGTGTATAAAAGGAGATGCATGCCCAGCACGAGGGAAGATGCAGCATGGGACTCAAGAAGAGTGGAGCCAAGAAAAACTGGGGAGCTCTCCCCCAGTGGGCAATGGGCCCAAAGCTCCTGAAGCTGCCACTAGACGAGCAGCCTTGGGAGCAGTGCAAGACTGCTCGGGCTGTTGAAGATGCACGGGGACAGTATGTGGAGATCCACATACTCTGGGAGTGGTGTGAGACCACTCGGGCCCATCGTGGTGCGTGGTTCAGTGCATGAAGCCCAGGCTTTGGGAGCTGCAAGCAGTGACTTGAGCCTGCAACCCCAGAGGGCCTGGAGGCCACACGGTGCATAGGATGGCACACAAGGGAGTGGAGCCAGGGAGCAGCAGAGGCTGTTTGGGTTAGCCACCCAAGGACAGATGGCCAGAGCTTGAAGGGCCCAGCCTCTGCTAAAAGAGACCTCAGTGCTGAGTCAAGGTATGGGAAAATAGTAGTGCTGCTGTGTGAGGCCTAGTACCCAGGAGCTAGCAGCAATAGTACAGCAGCTCAGAGGAGCTGAGCCCTCAGTGCCCAGAGCAGGGCATAGGGTGGGGAGGAGTCCAGCAATGCAGGAGAGGCCTGGAGAGGTACTCCGTTAGAGGATACCCCAATGACCTGTGCCCTGATCTTTGCCACCTGAGGCAGCGTGACTCATTAGGCCCTTGGGTCCCAAATGGGAAAAATGTTTGGGGCAGGGAAGCCCAGAGAAGGGGCTGGGTGAGAAGCCCCTTTTCCCCTGCCTAGTCAAGAACCTAAGGCCCATGGTGTTTCCTGGACACTCCCCACCACAAGGGACTCCATTGGAAGCAGAACTATTTCTTCTCATGACTCAGGGACTATATTAAGGAATAGGTGTTATTAAGATTGTTCCTGTTTGCACCTTATATTTTTGCAATTTAAACGTTTTAATGTGATGAGTAAATAGTATTATTTAGGGTTTGACCTCGGTTATTGGTTAATGTTCATGGTTTAAATATATGTATATGATATTTAGTTTTATGATTATGTATATTATAACTCATTAAATTGTATATAGTTAAGAACTTTGGGCTTGAGCTAACTCTATAAAGAAAGAGGGATATGCTTGACATTCTGCAATCCCTCTCGCAGCACCCCCTTTTGCCTACCCACTCCATTCAGTTGAGAATAGGGCACACGGTTGGGTGTACCCAGGCTCCAGATGCTTGTTTCAATTGTCTTATTACCCTTTCTTGTTAAAGTGTCAAGATGTCTCATGCAAAAGTTAAACAGTAGGCCAGTTTTACAAACATTTTTGTAAAGGTAACACTGAAACATCATTTCACATAGTATATTTCTTCTCTATTGTACTATATGCCTCAGTTAATGAAACATTTCATGTAGATCAGTCTCCCTTGATGGGCAGTCTGTCAATTTCATTGTATGTAGCAAGATAGCATTTGCAGCATTTGTCGCAATAGACTTTAACTAGCCAGGCATCTCGTGGGAAGAGCACGCAGCCAAATCTGAGCGGTCACAAAGCTTCCTCTCATGTGTGGATGACCTGTATTTGAGAAAAAAGTCTACAGGCTGAGAGGTCAAGCGCTGCTCAACCTGGTACTGGCAACCGGAGGTGACCTAATCAACAACCTAATGCTCAAAGGGAAGCTGAGTGACAGCGACCACTAGGTGATCACTTTCACCATCTGCCATAAAGCTGGCAAGTCAGTCAGCAATACTAAAGTCCTCGACTTCAGAAAAGCTGACTTTGCCAAGCTCAGAAGACTTGTTGGTGAGGCCCTAACGGACCACAAACCCAAGGGGAGGAGCATTCAGGATAAGTGGCTGCTCCTCGAGGGAGTGATCCTAGATGCACAAGCTAAGACTATTCCATCTTGGAGGAAAGGCAGCAAAAGGGTACGGCAGCCCCCTTAGTTCAGCAAGGAACTAGTGGACCTCTTGCATCTGAAAAGAAAGACCTACAATGGATGGAGGACAGCATCTACCTCCAAGGAGGAATAATCTGCACTGGCCCTGACCTTCAGGGAGTGAACCAGGGAAGCCAAGCCTGCGACAGAACTCCAACTGGCTACTAGTATCAAAGATAATAAAAAGTCCTGTTTTAGATATTTGGGGAGTCAGAGGAAAAGCAAGGGCAATTTTGGACCCCCGCAAAAACAGATGGAACAACTGATGACCAACTCCCAGGAAAAAGCCAACTTACTAAATGGGTACTTTGCATCTGTCTTTCACCAGTCCCATGGGACACTTCTGCCCATCATGGGACAGGGAGGCCTGAGTGAGGGAGATTTCTTGTCCTCCATCAATGCTGACCTTGTGAAGGAACACCTTGAAAGGCTGGATACCTTCAAGTTATCCGGCCCTCACAATCTACACCCCAGAGTACTCAAGGAGCTGTCTAGCATCATAACTCAGCCCCCGGCACAGATCTTCAAGAACTCCTGGTGCTCTGGTGAAGTACCTGAAGCTTGGAAGAAGGCCAATAATGGTTCCCATCGTCATGAAAAGGAGGAAAATGGATCCGGCAAATTACAGGCCCATCCATCTGACCGCTATCCCAGGAAAGATCTTAGAAAAGATTATCAAAGAGGCCATTTTTAATGGACTGGCCAATGGCAACATCCTGAGGGATAGCCAGCATGGGTTTGTTGTGGGTAGATCTTGATCTTGCTTGACCAATCATATTTCCTTTTATGACCAGGTGGCCTATCACCTGGACTAGGGAGAGGAGATTGATGTAATTTATCTTGACTTTAATAACGCCTTCGATCTGGTATCCCACGATCACCTCTTAGTAAAACTGGCCTTGGTCCCTCAAGGCTCTGTCTTTGGACCCATATTGTTCAACATCTTCACTAATGATGTGGACATTGGAGACAGAAGCATACTGGCCAAGTTCACCAATGATACCAAACTTTGGAGGTAAAGTATCCATACCTGAGGACAGGCTGACCTTGACAGGCTCAGGAAATGGGTGGAAGAGAACCTGATGTTGTTTAATACCAAAAAATGCAAGGTTCTCCACCTTGGGAAGAAAAACCTGCAACATCCTTATAAGCTTGACAGTGCTATGGGTGAAAGGGACTTGGGGGTCATGATTGACCGCAAGATGAACATGAGCCTTCAATGTGATGCTGCTGCTAGTAGAGTGAGCAAAATGCTGGCTTACATCCATAGATGCTTCTCAAGCAAATTCCAGGACATCATTCTCCCATTGTACTCGGCCTTGGTGAGGCCGCAGCTGGAGTACCACATCCAGTTTTGGGCTCCACAATTCAAAAAGGATGGGGAGAAACTTGAGAGAGTCCAGAGAAGAACCACGTGCATAATCATAGGTCAGGCAAATAGGCCTTATGATGACCGGCTGATAGCTGTGGGACTCTTCAGCCTGTAAAAGAGCAGGCTCAGGGGCAATCTGATGGCCACCTATAAATTTATAAGGGGTGTCCACCAGGATCTGGGGGAACATTTGTTCACCAGAGCGCCCCAAAGGATGACAAGGTCTAATGGTTATGAACTCTTGCAAGACTGTTTCAGGCTGGACATAAGGAAGAATTTCATTATTGTCTGAGCTCCCAAGGTCTGGAACAGCCTGCCATCGGAGGTGGTTCAAGCACCTACTTTGAACACCTTCAAAAGAAATTTGGATGTTTATCTGTCTGGGATCTTATTACCCAGGGGCTGGGCAGAGGGTTGGACCCGATGATCTTCTGAAGTTCCTTCCAGCCATAATGTCTATGAAATCTATGAAAGAGATGCCTTCTTCAACAAAAGCTCTCTTCTGAAGTCGTATAAAGTTTCAGCTCTAGGGTGAAAAGGTTTATTTGACCCCCTTCCTCTCTGTGCATGTTCTGAATAACACCTTTATGGATACTAGTTCAGCTACTATTCTAATGATCCCTTCCAGACTGAGAAAAAAAAGGCTTGAGTGTATACCTCCTTGGTTTTGAGATGTTGCTAATGCACCTCAGGTGCCTCTGGCTACACCTACAACATTGTAGGCCAATTAGGAAACATAAACACATAGCATATAAGAGAAATAGAAACAAACATCTTATAGTAAATATATCAAAGGTACCATACCAAACTCTGCAGGTGGCATTCCAAACCAGAGAGAAATTTAAATTATCTGAATAACATTTAACAAATAAGACTTTCTTAAACAATACTGAAAATCTTTGAAGTAGCAACCTATATACAAACCTACCTAACTATATACATATATGTCAGTCAAACAAAACTAATATGTAAAAGAGATGACTCCAAAATGCAGCAACCTCTCTTCCTTTATGTGGGCAATGGTTGCAGAATTCCGACCCACCAGATCTCCACCTCATCATGGGATGAAGAGGTATGTGTATAAATGCCTGTGCACTGGCTCTCAGTAGATTTTCAGGCACAGTTCAAGGTGCTGGTTTTATAAGGCAAGAAGTGGTCTAGGCCCTACATATCTAAGGGACCCTCAATGTTCCCATTGATGTTAAAGCGTGATAGGATCTGATGAGCACTCAACAGAATCTCACCTCCTTCCATACCACACATGCATGGAAAGAGAAATGATTATGAGATCCAGCTTCAGATCTCATTACACCCCATTGCTGGTGCAGGGGGAGCCCAGGATGGTGATTCTGAGCTCCCCCTCCACTAGCAAGTAGCAAGCTCCAGCACCTGATAGGACAAGGAGACCCATGCATTGCCATGGCTATGAGTCATATAGCTGACAAAACTCCCAGCTGCATTAATGCATGGCACACCTGAGGATGTGTAGAAGGGTCCTGAAAAGAAGAGAGAAGGGTGCCTTCTCCCTTATGCCGCATTCTGATCCCTAAGGTCAGCCAAGAGCAACTTCCTACAAGTACCAGCATGCTCCAGTTGTGCCTAGCAAAAACACATGGTAGGCCATTTTCAGCAGTAGCTCCTAAGCTATTGAGGTCCCACACCTTGAAGTCTATTAGAGCTTGAGCCTAGATGTCTTTTGGAGGTGTTGTTAGACTTTCCTGTTTGGGGAGGCATTTAGCAAACAAAGCTAGTCTGGGATTTTGCTTAAAGGGAATCTGTTTTATGTTGATGTTCTAGTTTCCTTTTTAAGTTGTTTTGTTCTCTTCTTCGCCCTCCTGCTTTAAAAATGATTCTGTCCTCTTGTAAGTTTCTCTGAGCCTATTTTTAGGAAAGCAGCATATACATTGAATAAAATAAATAACAAATAAATTATTGTAGTTTTTGAGCATGATCTGAATATATAAAGCCAGGAAGTGCTAATTAAAGGATTTATGAAATGGGTGACAGTCTCAGATAGCTAGTATGCTTTTACCCTCTTTTTCCATTTGGTATTTTCTTTTCTGTTTTAAAAATGCATTTATATTTATTGCAAGTAAAATTTGTCATTTTAAACTTAAGACTAAGAAGACTGGATAATACTGAGAAGTATCAGCTTGTTAAAATTGTCTTACTCCCGCCTCCCCCCCCAATTATTATGCGCTTCATGGTTAGTAAACATTAAATATCAACTGAATTTTATTCTGTGGGTTGTTGTTATTTTGTTTTTTTTTTTATCATGCCACTATTGCTCAAAGTCAACCTGCATGAAGCAATTAAGAATGAGTACAGCTGACTGAGGCTGTGAAAGCAGGAAGGAACCATTTTACTAGGCTGAATGTTTAAATGTTTTTATTCTTTCCTCCCTCACTTTAACGTGACAGCTTGCATAAGTTTACCAATTTTACAGGAAGAAAGAAAAAGTGAGAAGCGGGCAAATCAACAAAAGGTCAATCTTGCCAAACTAGAGAAAAGCCTCTGGTCCTTCACACCATGAACATAATTAAGTAGCATATCTCAAAGCTAGTTAAAGGTTAAATGGCTGGAAAGAGGAAAAAATAAGTACTGAGAATTAAGAAAACAAAAATAAGCATAGAGGTGAGGAGTAGGATGATTTTCTGAATACATAACAACTCAGAGCAAAAATGTTTTTCACTAGAATTTATCATCTCACACAATTATTTTAAGTAGAATACACCTTCCAATTCAGAGAAAATATATTCTTTACAAAAATAAATTGTAAAGACATAGTGTACTGGTAGATTTATATCACATCTTTTTATTCTTTCAGAAAAAGGGTATTTCCTATTATATATATAATATCTAACTAGTGCTGCAACCGTAAATACAAGATTAAGATTCTCTTAATCCAGGTATTCAATGACTGGGAACATTTTTTTTTTTCTTTATTACACTGTTTTACATAATAATAATTATTACCTGCAAGCAATTAAATATGAACTTTTGTGAATCTTAAAAGTTCTTATTTTTGTATACTTGTAATGTGAATATATCAAATATAATATAAAATACTTATTTTAATGAATGCATTTTATGTTATACTTTAAAGGCACATTACAACTTACCAATGTAATTGTCACAGGCCAGCTGGGCACTGTGAGTATGTTCATTTGGATCAAGGAAGCAAGTAGGGAGTGGAATAAAGGCAAATTTACTATAGCTTACACACACACAACAGTTACCACAAAGATAAATGCGATAAGCAGATAAGGCAATATAAAAGAGCTAGTACTAAAATAATAACAACAGATAATAATAACAGATAGACAGATAGATCAATCTGTCACAGGCCAGCTGGGCACTGTGAGGGTATTAGCCACACTGGGGTGTTTGAAACAAATAGACGTAGGTTGGCAACTTATCGATAGTCCCTCAATGCCAGGTGCGCGCCAAGTGGTTCCAGTGAAGTCAGGCATCCCTGAAGATTGATGCTGTCGGAGGGCTGACCAGGGCAAGGGCCCTTGCTCAGGATCTGATCCTCACTCACACCGGGAGTCCGGGGTCCGGGCGTGGGACAGAAATGACCGCTCTTTTCCCTCCTTCCTGTTGGTTACCTGATGCATGTGGTTTTTATACCTAGTCTTATGCTAATCTGTTGGCTCTGTGCCACTCACAATCTTGCCCTATAGCTATTATCCTATGGGATTGAAAGGTGTCAAAATCATCATAAAAGGTTACTACCCAGACTCAGGTTTATCCAAT
>JAGPOW010000261.1:126279851-126295673 GCA_030014935.1 Caiman crocodilus
CTTATATTAACTAATATTATCTATTTAGGCAGAATACCAAATGCCTCCAAGAAGCACACATCATTGCTTATTAAACCCTCTGGTTCTGGCTGTCACAGTAATATAACAGGAGACCAATATCAAAACAACTTGATTGTACTTCTGTGGTGTTAGTAACTGAACATGTGGGTAGCTTGGGGTTTTTGGACTGCTTTGTATATCTTATCTGTGTGCACACAGCTTCTTGCAGGTCTGTAATGATCAAACTGAAATTGTCTTAATTTGATAGCTGATCTATACTCTCAGAATTGTTGGTAAACATGGTCAGGCTATTGAATTTGACCTGACTCCTCTAGCATATACATTATGACTACAAATGGAACCACTTAGGTCAAATAGCATATATAGATGTATATATGAAAGCATAAAATACCTTTGTAGTTGACCCTCAGACAATTCCCCTTTTCAAGGCCTAGAAAATATATACAACTGAAACCCACTAGTCTGTCTTTTTTTCTGTCTGTCTTTTCAACAATGATAAACAAAATGGTTGTGTGTCTGTCAGTGGTTCTTTAGTTCAAGCTGAAGCACATCAAGTTTTTAGTTGTGGAGGTTCCTACCCATGATTACATCCATTTTTTTTCTTTTGCTCCAACTCAGCTCAGAGTTAATGGGTACCTCCAGATGAGTATTCACATGCCTCTTGCAGCATCTCAAAGTACTTTGATTCCCTTTCACGTGCATGAACAAAAATGTTCCCCACACTGCAAAATTGGATATCCCTGGATATCTAGCAGTCAAAAAAAATACCCCAGGCAAAAAAAGTGGGGCAGGGCATGGTACAGGACCATGCCTTGAGTCAACCAGAAGCTTGGGTCCTCCACAGAGATGCTCTGGCAGCCAGCCTGGCTGTCACCCAGGGCCTGGCACTGCTCAGCCTGAGCGGCCCCAGCTCCCTAACAGTGCACAAAGCCATGCGGTACCATTTTGAACCAGGCTGAACCCGCGTGATGGGGCAGTGATAGTGTGGGTGCCAGGTGGCCAGGGCCAATCTCTGCTGCCTCCCGCTGCCCCATGTTCTGTGTGCGGGGAGGGGCTCTGCCAGGGGGCCCCAGTGACTCCAACAGGTGCTGCTACAGCCGCTGAGTGGGCTCTAGCCCCTGCTGGGGGAATGTGGCCCTGTAGGGGGGCAGTCATTAATTGAGCTGTGAAAGGGGGCTACACCCTGCAGGGGGCAGAGGACCCGCCCCTGATGACCAGCCCCCTCCCCCACAGTCCCTCCATGATCCACCCATGCCAACCTATACATCTCATGTCATTCAATTAATTGTCATATTTTGTTATCCGGCATCCCCCATTCCTGGGGGATGCTGTATAACAGAGCTTTTACAGTAAATCATCAGAAAATATTTAGGCAAACCAATAAGAGTGTTCAAAGAGTATTCTAAACTTAAGTGTGACTCTACTAGTTAAGAGTCATAAAAAATAGCTCCAGTATTGGAAATACGTTGCTTATGCCCTTTCAGTTGAAGGCTAGTCAACTGATATTTTTCTTCTTTTTATATATTAACCATATGGTCTACTTGGAAACATGGATTTCTAAAGAAGAGGTCAGGGACTTCTGTGACCGTTGTTAAATGCGATGGATGAGGAAAAGACTGGTTGGTGAATAAATATAGCTTTTATTAATTTCTAAGATACTGTGTAAGGCACTAGCACTTATTGTTAACAGTTAGTGGAGAACATATTAACAAAACCAGTATCATTAAAATTTAATCTATCTTTAAATTTAATGTCAATTTAATACTCGATATACCTACTGCAGAAAAGATGCTGAAGAAGCTTAACGAAACCAGTATGAAAGTCGGTCTTCACATCAATCGTGTAAAAACCAAAGCAATGAAGAAGGACAGCTGCGCGACCGGTAGCATCACATTGGACAGAGAAACAATCAAGTTCGTAGACAAATACACATATCTGGGTCAACAAATCACACATGACCACAAAATTGACGATGAAATCCGTAGGCGACGCAGCGCGGTGTGGCTCAGCTTCAAAAACATCCAAGAAGTACTAAAGAACACCAAAAATTCCAACATACGAGCCCAACTCTTCAAATCCACTGTCCTGTCCACACTCAACGACGGATGTGAGACATGGTCGAAGAGAGGTACAGAACAAAAAAAGCTGAAGACAACACAAAGAGCAATGGAAAGACATGTACTAGGTATACGGCTCCGAGACAAGGTCCACAAGAACGAAATTCGACAAAAAATTCAATTTAAAGATGCATACAAGGACGCTCAAATCGCAAGAGATCGAGAGGCTTACAGCCAGCGGCTGAAGGATCTGCTCTACCACAACAATGGCAGATGAACCAGATCTTCAAGTGTTCAAGTGTTAATACTTGTTGAAGATTATGGATTTGATGCTTAGTGGCCATGCAAGGTATAGTATCCTCTATACTTCATCATCATCATCTATATTGCAGTAGTGTCATATGAGATCAGATCCTTACTGTGCAAGCTACTGTTAAAGACATTGTTGGAAGAATCTCTATTTCAAGGATCTTACACTTTGCCTAGATTAGACAATAAGAGACTACTACCACCACTTTACAAATGAGGACAGATGGATAAGGTGATTTGCCCAAGGAAGTCTAAACACAGATCACCCATGTGCTGAATTAGTTTGAACTGAACCCTAATCTCCCATGTTCTAGTCCAGTGTCTTATCCACAGAACTATACTTCTTTTCATAGAATAGTTGTATCCTACGAGAGAAAGTGTCTTCTGCGTTACTGACTATATACTTCAAATTTGCCTTGAAAAGGCCATGTCTATAGGCATACTTTATACTTCGTTCCCATTAGCACTTGTTTTGTCAATTCCAATTATCAATACAAAAGTTGATTATAATTTATTATGATATTTGATTATTATTTGTGAGTATGTTTATGATGTAGATACTTGTCTACAGTCCAAATTATTCCACGTAAGTTATTTAACAAGCACCAATAGGTAAGTTTTGGTTGCTACCAAACCAGTACAAACATAGTTAATCTTTTAACTTGAATGAGTGTTACTTTTTTTCCTCAAAAGCCTTTAAAGCATGCAATCCATAAATTACAAGAGCTACTTTGAACACATTTAATACACTCATAATTTAAATGTGACAATTAAAAAATATATTAAGCTTCTAAATGATGCACTTCAGATTTGCATAAACCTATTAAATGCACAAACTGCTTTTCAACTGATCTCACTATTTTTAAACCTCCTCTTCTCTATTTTATCTGATAGTTCCAAACTGGCATCAAACTGGCAAAAATATAAAGATTAAGGCCAGGTACCAAAAGTTACAAGAAATTTTACAGGTTCCTGCTCTATTATAGCCCTGTTATATGATAGGCTTCACACTAGTCAAGACTGACATTAAGGGTACAGAGGCACTTCCATTTTAAATGTATCTTTGTACGTTTCTATAAAAATGACCTTTTCAAATAAAATTTCACAACCTAACAGCCAAAGAATATGTTTTTTTTTCTTTTTCCCTCAATGTCACTTTTTTTTCCAAATCACCCCCACTGCCCACATGCATACAGAATTTCACACTCGTCTGGTATGTAGGACAGTTAATATTGAGTCCTAGACTAGTGACAGGTTTAGATTTCAATATCTCATGAGCTATCAGGTTTAAAATGGATGCTTTATCACATTAGAAAGCTGAGAGTCTTCTTTTCCAACAGGAGGCAGCAATCGTTCCTAGATCTGGCAGGTTGGAAGATATTGGACCATAAAATCTTGACATTAGATGGAAATCTTAAATGAAATTTAGAGCCTTCTACTATTTCTTGGTAATATTTTTCTCTCCTTCTGAGCTCTGTATGATTGAACTCACAAGGCTCATTTGGTCTTGCTGTACAAGAGGTAAAGTAAAGATTGCGTCTAAAATTTAACAAACTTTCTAATAATTTCTGATCAATATATAACACAAAAAATAGTAAAAAAAACCAATTAAAATCTGAAGATTGTAAACAGCTCTTTGCCTAGTAGTTTAGGTATTAGGTAATAATACATTTTTCAAGCATATATTTCACATCACATACACCCAGGAGTTTTATGCCATCAGTTATCGTCAGGCAAGCCATGATGTTCCCATTTTTTAAGGGAGGTTTAGAGTTGAAAGATCTATATTTGAATATTAAACTGCATTGAACTATACATTGAGAACATTAAGACTGCACATTTAGTACTCAAAACAATGGCAAATTCTGGTTGCATAAGCAAGCGAGAGGGCAATCCTGCGAAGGAAAGGTACAGAGAGAGTGAAAAGCAGAGAGGGTAAGGAGAGGGAGTCAATAAGTTTTTGCTTCAAAGGAGAAAGTATTTGTGAAATGCACAGAGAGCTGCAAATCAAGAAACTCCATGATACTATTTTTAAAAATTCACATTTCAGATCGTTTCTAATGTTTTTAACAATTTTTAAAGCTCCAAACTATCCAGATGGACTTATACACACTTTTATTTTCAAGTGTATTTGTGGTTTGAGAACAGTTCTGAAATATCCCGCCCCCACCTCACCTCAAAGGATATTTTCTCCAATTTTTCAACAGTGGAAAACAAAAGATTAAGTCAAAGTGCTTTCTTAGCCGTGAATATCATATGGTATTGATACTGAACTTCCATAGAATGTACAATGTGCTTTTCTCTCTTAAAGTCAAAAGAAATTGCCACTTTTTCCACCATTAATTGCTGATATTTATTTATAAATAGATATTTGACAAATATAAGAGAAACTGCATATTCTTGCTGTATTGGCATAGATAAACCTTATGCAAAGTACTCTGATCACACTAAAATAAACATTCATTTATCTAGACCAATGGTCCTCAACCTTTTGAAACTCAAGGCATCCCTCTTTAACTCAAAGCATCCCCTGGACAATGCCAGTTCTTAGTTTCACTTGATTTTTCACCACAGAAAAATAATGCAACAATTCTTCGGTTGCAAAGGAAGATCACAACAGGTCTGATTTTTTTTTTTAACACTATGGATTTTTATTTGAAAAATCTGGTTTTATCTTGTGAATCGTGTTTGCACACTCTGGTTGAGAATCATTGGTCTAGACATTTTAATACACTTATTTGTACTTAGGCCAGGTACAATCATTACATTTTTACCAGAATAAGTGATTGGAAACCAGTCTATACCCATAACAGAACAGAAGTTTGGCACATGGAGACCAAGATTTCCTCCCCTCTTCCCCTTCCCCCTGCCGAAGGGCAAATGTGTGTTCTGTTCACTACTGATCTAAACTATGCTGCTTACAGGAAACCACGTAAAGTAGATCAATTCTGCCTTGGGCTTTTTGAGTTTCTGTACTAAGCCTTAGAGTAGAAAAGCAAACTGCATTAAACTATCATAAACATATACTGAATCAAATTCTGTTCCAAGTAAAACCAATGCACTTTCATTAGTGTAAATTTGAGCAGAATTTGGGCTCTATAAATATGTCCACTGAAGACTGATAAGGTAAATCACTTTAATAGCTCATTTGGAAAGTTCACAACCCCCTAATCAGATACCTTTTCCAAAAAGATTGTTAATGATGTAGTTCTGAAGCATACTACATTTCAAATCTGGATTGTGTGTGCATGAACTACTGGTAACTGATTTGCATTATAGTGCCAATTTTACAAATGAGCATTAACATCCACACATTTAAAGTATTTATTTTCATAAAGACATTAAGTGTTAAATGGTAATTTGATTATTCCTTTATCCCTTTTTTTTAATCAGAGGCCAGCAATCAAGAATAGGTTTGAAAAAACAAACCATTATTACAATAAAGATAGTGGAAAAACTTGAACCACATCCTTCTGTTATTTATTTTCAACTATTGGTTTGTTTTTTCTTACTTTACATTACATGCCACAAGCTGAAGTTTTCAACCTATCTTAGAGATGGTGCTCATCTGTCTGCCAATAAACACCATTAACTTTTATACTTTGGAGTAACTTGTACCATTAAATTGCATCTAATTTAGTTTCATTCACTTTGTTTTGTTTAAGCAAGATTGTTTAATGCCTGAGATGCCTGTGAGGTATGGTAATACTTCTTTGTGTTGAGTAGTCTAGGAGCCAAATTGGAGACTGCAGGATGTCACACTGCTCCTAGTGCTACATAAAGTAGCATTGTCATACCTTAGTGCATTAAGATTCCTGTTGTTGGTCCTATTTTGATTTCTCTAGCATTTTGGTTTTCTGATAAATGCTTGTTACCAGGACATTGTTGTTTCCCTCCTTGTCCACATAAGGAAGTAGGAAAAAAATAATTTGCCCAATCTTTATTTAAGTGAAAGCTTTTCTACACAAAAACATCACAAGAAACCTAAAGTAATATATTGTTTTCTTTTTGTATACTGGTAGGTGAGGTGAACACATGAAATGAATAGACTTGCATAACAAGAGACCAGGCTAAGGAGACTTGGCCTCCATCTTATTTGGTAAATTCTTCCTTGAAGAAATGTCTGGTGTGGATAACAACAGAATATGACAACAAAAAAGTTTGATAACATATTTTCCTATTTATTTTCTCTTCACGGGAGTGGAGAGCTACAGTTCTCAGTCTTTTCTTGTTGGTCTGATAAAGCAATGGATGGAAACTGAAACAAAATTAAAACCAATTTCCTTATAAAGTATAAATACAATATAAAGTAATTGCTGCCACATGTCAATACCTACTTATTGAATGCATTGTTTTATAAAAATGTTCAACCACTAGTCTCTCATATCTCATAGCTGAAGTAAGAGCATGCTGTTACTTTCAAAGTCCCAGTGGCATTGCTAGGACAAGAATGTGGAAGTTATATTGAATCCCTTAAATTCAGCTGAATCCAAAAGCTATAGAAAAACAATATAAATTTGGAATAAAAACTATCTGAGAACATATGAAATCTGGAATATTGGACTATATTTTGTTCAGGCATTAGCAGTCACATAAAGAGAACAATGTTTCTCCATGTAGCCTTAAAAGCATGCAGCTCTAGGCAGATGTTTAGACTAGGCTCAGTACGGTGTTATTTCCCTCCCATACACATCTGGGTAGAAGTACAGTATGGGGTCTAAGGCCACATGCACCTGCTCATGGGACACATTCTATGATCATTCAGCTTGCTTTAGCAGTATGACCATAGATCAGATCTCTGGTAATACAGGCATTTGCCAGTACGAAGAGCTGTGCTGGGAACACAATCTAAGTCAGCCCTAGGAAATGAGTGAGGAGCAGGATTAGAAGAGAGCTAGTGGATCCATGGAGGCAGTTGGTTAGATGGAAAGCTAAAGATAATCCAGTTTGGATTGAGGAGAGTAGGGAAAGAACAACCCCGGAGCTAGGGCATGTGGCTAGACTTTCCCAGCTTTGGGGATGCGCTCCAAACATGTTCACATGCTTTGTGGATCAAAGGCACACATTCCTAGGGCCTGTTCTATGATCATGCAGCATTAAACCAAATGATCATAGATCAGTTCCCACTACTGCACATGCTCATTGACTCCAGGACCATGATCTAAATAAATCAGGTTAGAAGGGATGGCTACTGGGTCTGCAGGGGAGACATTGGTATGGAAGGAGGGGGCAGAGTAGCAGGATCAGAGGAGCTGACAACTCTTCAGGGGTTGGTGGGTCCATGGGGTGCGTTGTCCGTCCGTGGGTTGTGGGGGTTAGGAATTAAAATTACCTCAGTCAGGATGCGGGTGGGTAGGAGAAACACAACCCCTGGGTTGGGACAAGGAGGTAGGCATTTTCCACCCCCAGGACTGGACTCCCAGAGTACTTGTACACAGGACAAAAATTGGCCATTTTTGCAATTTAATTGCCTAACGCAGTACACGTAAGGGAGTTTTATTGTGATTTAAACGAGTTTGCTATGTTGAAACTATACCACATCTGCATATAGTATAGTTTGCAACAAAGCTATTTGTAATGTTGCAGCCTTTGACAGCTCACTGTTTCCAACCCCCACCTCCACTCCAACCATGGGAGCGGCAGGCTGAAGCAGTGAGGGACCTAATCCTGGTTGGTTGGTTTGTTTTTTCATGGAGCCCGCTCATGTCTCCTGCAGCTGGGGGGTCAAGCTGCCAGTAGGCCCAGTGGTCCCTGAGTTGTGGAGGGCCCCAGTCTTTCCTTCCATGGTGTCACCATCCCTGGGGCTGCCCAGGTGGGCTGCTATTGGGTGGGTACTGCCCCAGCGTGGGCTTAGGGAATAGTAGGACTGGGCTGGGTGCTGCTTACAAGCTGGGGCAGCACTTGCCTACTAGCTGCCCACCCAGATGGCCTTGGGAGGTGCCAATGCTGTGCAGGGAACATTTGGGATCCCACACAGATTGGTAATTTTTCAAGGACACCCAAGCAGACTTTTTACTGTACCAACTTTCTCTACAGTGGACATTCAAATTGGTTATTCGTTGTTTATGGTATACAGACAGCTAGGTTATGTCGATTCTGATCTGCATCCAGGTATCAGCTTGGCATGAATGTTATAGGTTGGCCCTCAGGAATCAATTTATGGCTTCTAAATACTAGTCTGGAATTGTCTTAGCCTTAGTGGGAGTTATAGCAACCTTGCAGAAATTTTAACTTGCTAAAGAGCACGTGGACCTTGCCAAACTACACAGTACTTGAACATCTGGAGAGCAAAGAGTGGTCCTTAGCCACTCCTTGCTTCTTAAATATCCTTTTACAAGATTCAGTAGATGAGTAGCGCAGAAATTGGTTATGTCAGCTATATGCTACGTGAGAGATCTCCCCCATCAGGAGAATTGTTAGCTGGCAGTAATGATCATGTTTTGGTTTCTTTATATTGCTGGAAGGCATGAAGCTGAATGGGATCTGGATGAGCGTGTCTTAATGATACGTACCTCTGATAAGGTTTCAGCAGGTCTGGTTACTGCTATTATACAGATGTAACTTTGTAGTCTAAAAATAGTGAAAAAAATGTTTATTGAGGGGTAGATTTTCATAGACACAAATACAGCCTAATTGTCACTGATATTCAGGAGGATTTAGGAACCTAACTGCTAAGCATATTTTTGAAGAACTTTCCCTTAAATCCCAGCTGCTTAAACTCAAGACAAATGAAGCTCTCACAAGAGTTAAGGCAAGACATATGGGACATTTATCCTTCTGCTTCTAAATTCAGATGTGCCCATCAATCTTTCTAACATGAGACATGAAATGAGAAGCCCTTGCTCCAAAATCACATATTGCAAATAGTAGATAACCCATCTTTTGTTCTGAATACTTAGTTTTGTTCTCAGCTTGTTCTTTATCCTTGCTGTCATCGATATGTATTTTAAGATCTTGCATGGGATTTATTCTTTTTGTTTCCATAGTAGCAAAAAGACTGATTTTTCGGATATGGAAATCTCCATTTAGTCTAAGAAGAGTTTTCTGGCAAAATTTACTTGCATCTGGACCTGTCAATGAATGCAAGGAAGCTTTCAAAAATAATTGTTTTTATTGTTATTTTCTTATTTATCTATTAGTATATTTATGTCAAAAGGACAAAGGTATTTGGCTAGCTTACTGGCTATCCACTGTATGTTTTCCTTTTATTCATTTGCTCCTAGATAAGCATTATTTTGTATAATGAAATATTTTTTCCTATTAATTGCAGTGGTTGTGCTGGCTCTTGGACTTCCATTACCACTTCTTTTTGTTGTATTGCTTGGGTTAGCTTCTACTTCCCATGAGTTGAATGGGACTCCTGTCACTTATTTAATGGATCCAAAAGGATTCCACTAGCATATCTGCTCTGTACTGTATTTGATTGTTTTAGCTGAATGATGGTTGACTTTGTGAAGTGAATCTGTTTTTTTGGCTTTGTGAAATGCAATCAATCATATAACAAATGATACAGACTATATACATTTTATTATTCTGATGCTGGGTCTCCATTTTATTTTGCAAAGCTTGCTAGGCAAAAAAGTCCTTCTCTGTTGCTCTCCAACTCATGTGTGTGTTTTTTGTAATTCCTTCCAATCCTTGATTAAAGTGGAAAGTAGGTCATCCTGCCTCACAGCATAAGGAAAAGCAAGCAAGGCACCTGAGCAGAAAGAAATGTAAGTCAGGGGAGCTTCTTGGTTAAGGAATTTCATTCTGAAGTGAGGATAGGAAGAAATGGGGATTGGCACAGTAAGAAATGTATTGTCTAAATGCTACATGTTCTATACATTTGCATCTTCCTGCACCTTTTCTATATTTTGGGGTGAGAGCCACTCTACCAGTCTGACCTCTGAGAGAAAAATAGTTGAGGTTGTCAATGCCACTCATTTCAGTAGGGAAAAAAAAATTCAAATGGCTTGCTGAAGGAAAATTCTGTAAAGTACTATAATTAACCCATCACAAGAAACAAAATGCTCACTAATGTTTTCTAAAGTTTAATCTACTAATGAAGCTCAGTGTGTATTAACATTTTTCCCATTTTTATGTGTCACACATCAACAGTTAAACACTGATTACCATCAGTTTTATGTCACTTTGAAAGTCCAGGTTGGTAACTGTCATTAATCACAATCTGAGCAGCACACCACTTTGAGCATCTCCATTTCATAGCTCCGTCAATAATGATTCAACATATTCTAGTGAAGGCAAGAATTATGCTTTATCATTTCATATGACAATGTACTTTCTAAAATGAAGAACCTTTAAGCACTGTAACATTAAAAAGCCTGTCCATCTGTTTTGCAGTCAGGACATCTCCCTCCTCATGAACAATAAAACTGATAGCAACTAAAATGCCAATGGCTTCCATCATTCTTATTCATATAGTATGACAACAACAACAACAAAAAACGCTTTCTGAGCACAACTTTGTTTTGAATGGACAAATGATCATGTGCCTTAATATAATACATAATAAGACTATATACTTGTGCAAGTGCATCTATCATGAGTTTTTGGATCTATGTGGAAACCATTATTATGCCTCGCCACCAGGTGAGGGGAAGGCAGGTAATCACCTGTTTTTTTTTAGTAAATGGCTAGCAGAGGGTATGCACAGACACACGACACCTTGTGTAACTTGCTACAATAACATTTTACTTCTGTTTCTTTCAAGAATGATTCTCAGATTCAAGTCTCAGAATATCAGAATATTTGGGTTTTTTTCTTAAAACTATTAAATTATAACAGAAATGGGGCAGGGGGGAGGGCTTAAAAGGTATTATTAAAAAAAAACAATTTTTACGCCAATCTATTTATTTTTGGAATCCTTAAACATACTGAATTAACAGTACTGATTGAGTAACAATGATCAGTTGCTGTAGTCAAATCTGCCTGGGTTGGACTAGTGTAGACAGAGGCTCATTTATGCAAAGGTGGATCCATTCATCTGCAAGGATCCCCTTGTGTGCTTTGGATGCCAAAAATGGACCCAGATCTCTCCCTCCCCCAAGCAACAGGATGTTCACAAGAAGAATGCAGCTTCCTCAGAGTTATGTATATTTCAAACACACACATACACACATTTATATATTGTTTCCTTGTATGCTATCACTCGGTTACAGTCATTGGAATGGGTGCTATCTAATAATAGAGGAATGAGGAGTTTATAAGTTAGGACTATAAGCATAAGTTTGCATGGGGCACCCGGTATACTTTGAACATATCCTACAATAACTTACTGAAGGAAATAGTATAAATGTTACTGATAAAAATGTGGGAAGGCAAATTACTAAATCACTAAACAAATAACTCACTTTATAAAATATGTCAAAGAGATTTCTAAACATAGGCAGCAATTACTCTATTTGGTTCTAAAATGCTTATTTTTGAGGGTAGGAAAAATGTAATTCCCGCTACTAAGCACTAGTACTTAGATAGGGTGTGTGTTGGTGCAAGCTGTATAAGCCCTTAACACAACCAGCAGAACAACCTTTCAGATTGCAAAGCTTTATGGGATGAATTTATTGCATACCAAAAAAGACTGCAGAAGTAAGTGAAATAGGAACCCATTGCCCTTGAAGGTGTTTATAATAAGAAAACATGTAAACATGTCACTGTGGGTATAAGTTATATGGCCTATAATGAGTTATTTATTTATAAATCTCATATCTACAGATTGCTTTCATCTATTTGCAATAATTATTTTTATTTCCGAGAAGCTGATCTTTTCATACTCATTCGTGCAGACTTATTTCATTTTAACTGACTTAATGTTTGTATTAACATAAGACAATAACAAATGTAATGGCCTGTTATATACAAGAAGTTAAACCAGAACGTCTAAGTATCCCTTCCAACCTTAAAGACTATTAATCTATTCTTTTTATAGAGAGCGAGAGATGAATATAGATATATAATCATATGATAATATACACAATATAATATAATGGCTGTGTTATACACTACATTTTGAGGCTAAAAACCTTCTCTGACTGTTCCCCACCTGTATAGCTGTGACTTGCCACTAGAGGGCTGACAAGCAGAGGCCTGACTTAAGAGCCAAAGCTGTGAGTTGCCACTACTGGGTTGGCAACCAGTAGGTGGGAGTGTGTGACATATGGGTTGGCTGGGGAAGGGGCAGGAACATAAATCTGGTAGGTGGAGAGTTAATGTGATGGGGGGTGGTAATGAAATGGAAGGTGGGAAGGAAATGGGAATGGGAGAAGGGTGGTGCAATGAAAGAAATCAGCCCCCGAGGGATAAAATAAAACAAAGTGAAAAAAATAGTATTTAAGAAGAAATAAAGAGGGCATAAATTAAAGAAGGTCTTGCGTTTTAAAAATTTGAATTTGGTATTGGGGTATAGTGGGTATTGGTCATGCTCCCTGGGGTGGCTGGGAGGTGGGATCTGTGATGGAAGGTGCATTTTGGGGGGAGTTATGGCCCCTGCTTGTGTAAGGATGGTCCATCTCATGGGGAATCTATCTGGCTCCCCTCCCAGGACCCCATTCATGGACTGATCTGTGCCCTGCAACCTGGCTAGCTGGCATGTGTTCTGTAGGCTGTTTGCATGCAATTTCACCCTTGGGGATGGGAAGGTCACCCCCTATCGGGAAGGGGAATTGGTTTGGTGACAAAAGCACTACCTAGGCAGTAGAGTTCAAGGCGTGTAAAGAGGCCACAATAAATAGGAGGGTGGGGGATAGGACACTGTATCTTGGGATGGTGGAGGACTGCCACTTGGGTGGCTCATCTGTGGGGAGTGGTCACATATTAATGGCTGGGTAACGCAAATCAGAGATAAACTTGCCCTGTAGTGGCTTAAACATTAAGACACCTAAAATGTGCTTATAGCTAGTTTAGCACACTTAATTAATGTGTGGGCAACCCAGAGGTTAAGAGTTCCCAGAGCTGCCTAATATTAATGTGCAACAGGAGCCTCATATATATGTGTGTGTGTATGTATATGTATGTATTTATGTATGTGTCTGTCTATATAGCTATACCTATATCTATCTGTATCTAGAGACAGATATGGATATATAGATATACACACACAAAGTATTATAATAGCCTTGCTCATGCTGCTTCATCTATTACATTTCTTGTTTATCTAAGTTTATTTTGTCTGTCCCTAAAACCAACCCAGTGCATGAAAAGATCATACTCAGCTAGATCATTAAGTCCTTCATTTTTATGTTGCCCTTCCCACCAACAGCTCATTACAGCTAGTTTGGATGCTAAGGAGTTTTCCCGACAATGGAAAATTCCAGGGACTGCGTAGACACTATGAGTAGTCAATGTGTGTTGCGTGTCTTTCCAATGCCTCTTGTTCAATACAGTCATGAGCACCTCAATGCACTTGGTCTCAAATTCACTTTTTTCAGACAAAGAGCCGAGTATATTACATGAGTCCTTCCATTGCTTTAATCTGTATGGTAAGCAGCATGGTAAGCCCAGAATAGAAGAGTGAATCTTGTCCAAACCAGAATGGCACTCAGTTTTTAAACTGTGTAAAATTCAGCTGTGTAATAGCATTGTAAATTATAAGGATAATATCGATTTATTCAACTCAGTATGCCTGAATTTTGCTTTTTTTAAAAGGACTTTCAGTTTAAGATTCATCATTTTGAAAGATGACTGCAATCACTTGGAAAGTGGAGCATTCACTGGAAGAAGGTCATCTTCTCCAACTTGCCATTTAACTTTATTTGGATTTTACAGATGCTGGGCATTCAGCAGTCCATTCTTGTGTGCACAGACCTCTAATTGAAGCTGTTTCCAGAAATCACCCAAGTTTAAGATCAGATTCGAGTGCTGTATCTTTGGAAAAATCCTAATGATTCCTGTCTTACATTTCTGAGCATCCAGCTACTCTGTCCCAACTCATCTTCACTCCCTTGGTAGTCTGCAGGATGCCCTAAACTTTCTCAGTCAAAAAACATCCTTGTATAGACAGTTTTTATTAAACACAGGCACATTATTGTTTTCTCTTTCCTAGAATTTCACCTCTGAAATAGCACATGCTGCAAAAGGACAGAAAGGAACAGGTTTTCCTGCTGCAGCTGCTGCCAACCAACTGCTCATTGTATATTCTGCAGAGTGCAGTAGATGGAAAAGATTATATACTATGTTTTCATTCCTTCCCCTTGGGGTAACTGCCATCTGGTAAAAACTGATGGAAACACTGCTGTGTTAAAGTGTAGCAGATACCAGTTTTACTTTAGTTTCTTTAAAAATATTTATTTTTTAACAACTAAAAATACTATAGGAAATTCTGTGAAGCTGAATTAAGCAAACATGCACTGATTCATCACTTTACCATACATAGGAGCATGCATAACTATATTAATGTGGATCAACATTCATGGAGAGTCTCTCCTTTCAGGTCTCACTCCTTTATTCTTAGTGCATCTAAAACTCATTGATTTCCACATGAATAAGTAGCACAGCTTCACTTATATTATTAAGGTGTGATACGGTAAAGTAACATAATTAGCTATGTCAGTGCTAAACATTGTAACATTACTTATATTAATGTATAATATAGGCAGTAGTAAAGACAGATCTCACCGCATTTTTTTGTGCTGATTCACCCATCCACATTTTCAGGAGCAACTGTTATAATAGCAATACTATTTAGAGCATTTTTGGGCCTCAGGCAACATAATTTGTATATTTTATGACTGAAAGTC
The DNA here is from genome assembly GCA_030014935.1 of Caiman crocodilus. Lineage (NCBI taxonomy): Eukaryota > Metazoa > Chordata > Crocodylia > Alligatoridae > Caiman > Caiman crocodilus. The sequence goes on from JAGPOW010000261.1 coordinate 126,294,973, forward strand.
ACTGCAGGGTTTTTTTTCCCCCAGTCCCTTCTCTACTCAGGCTCATATATACGGTATCAATTGAGATGGTCTACTTTGTTTCCCAATGCCTAGAATGGCTAGCTTGCTTGTACATAGCTGGTGCCTGGGTATTTGTGGAAGAAGTTAACTTGGAGGTTTCCTATTACGCAGGAGAGGTGACAATAAACATCATGTGACAATAAATGGGAAAACATTTGGATTCCAGTGAGGGCTAGTGTTAACAACACACAGCTCTCAGTGGAAACACAGTTACTTATTCTGTATCTCCTGGAGCATAAGCAGTAAATGTATTTCTAGCATTGGCTGGATCCTTGTGACATAACTCCAATGTTGTTGAATCTCTGGCACTAATAGCAGAACAATACTAGTGCAATAACCTACATATCAGGCCATTTGTAGAGGGTAGAAAGTACAGCCACTGTACACCCAACACACGTGTGATTATACTTACCACATCTACAAATGTAGCTTTAAAATGGTCATGGATCTCAGTCCTCGTATGTTGTACTGTCAGATGTTTCATTAAACATCCAACGGAGCACTAGCACTGTATTGAAATCTACTATGGCAAAACTTTCATAGTATCATATTATCATAGTATCTAGGGTCAGAAGGGGCCTAGAGCAGGCCATCTAGTCTGACCCCCCGCCAATGGCAGGAACGAGTGCCAGGGTCACAGG
>JAGPOW010000261.1:126299515-126313064 GCA_030014935.1 Caiman crocodilus
CCACTGTCCTGCCCACACTTAACTACGGATGTGAGACATGGTCGAAGAGAGGTACAGAACAAAAAAAGCTGAAGACAACACGAAGAGCAATGGAAAGACATATACTAGGTATACGGCTCCAAGACAAGGTCCACAACAATGAAATTCGACAAAAAACTCAATTTAAAGACGCATACGAGGACGCTCAAATACGAAAGCTACGATGGGCTGGTCACGTCACGAGGAGAGAAGACAACCGTTGGTCAACTCGAACAACCTTCTGGTGGCTGTATGACCGTAAACGACCTCGAGGACGTCCACCGGATTGCTGGAGAAAAGAAGTTGAAGCAAAACTAGGCAATAACTGGCAACAAATCGCAAGAGATCAAGAGGCTTACAGACAGCGACTGAAGGATCTGCTCTACCACAACGATGGCAGATGAACCAGATCTTCAAGTGTTCAAGTGGGGTTCCGCTCTGGGTTCTGAATCATAGGCTACTACATTTTTAATTGTGGGTTTTTGGGGTTTGTGTCTGAGTTTTGGAATTTCTGGCCTGCCTGTAGATCTTGGGGTGCTTTGGGATGGGGTTTTAGTTTTTTATGCTGCAGGGGTCTGCCTTAGGGTCTCCAGTGTTCAGAGGTCTGGGTCATGTGCAGGGGACACATCTTTCTCAGTCCCCCATGTCTCCCTACAGCATAAGGTGGTGCCATGGAAAGGGTCTGGCTTTTTTCACTCCAAGGCAGCAAGCGGATGGGGTTTTCTCTGTATTCATTTGAAGCAGTGGATTGTAATCGAAGTGCCAGAGTGTCTTCATGGGAGGGGAACAGAAGCAAAGCATGCTGGAATGATGGAGGGCAGGGGGGTAACTTCTATCTGTAGGGGAACTGTAGAAGTATTCGTTAAATCAGTCTAACCCCTGTCAGTCTAAAGTCAGACCACACTGGATGATGTCCTACTTTAAATCTCATGCACAATTTTTAGAGTAGACTATGCATTGTGATTGCTTGTGCAGCTAGCATTTCTATCGCAATAAACTTAATTCTGTCAATCTAAATGTAATGCTTGTACGTACTCTTGGTGGGTGTTGCAGTGGAGAGTTTTCTTCTGATGCTGAGATGGAAAAGATTAAAGGGTTATTTCAAAGTCAGGAGTGGAAGAAATGTAGTTTGCAATTGTTTGATGACCTTTCTTATAGGTTCCAGTGCAGGATGATACATGACAACCAGGATGGACGTTTCCTTTTTGTACTGCAGTAGGTTTGTGTGGAGTACTTTGGTGGCTCATTCAAAGATACAATCTATTTTTTTGCTGGTTTACTTTTATCAACTAAATATAATTTTTACATTGGTGAGGTGGGTGTCACAAGTGTTCTCAGAGAATATCTGATGGTATCTGAAGGACTGCCTATAGATTACAGCTTTCTTGGTGTGCTTGGTTGATTTAAGGCAGTTTTATGGAGCAAAATATTCTGGTTTATGTCTTGGGGTTTGGTTTTTTTGTGGGGGTGTTTTTATTTATTTGGGGTTTTTTCCATAAAATTGTTTTTAGGTTTTTATTCTAAATTTGCAACATGGTATCAAGAAACTGATGTTAGGGTAAAAGTATTCCAGAGACATTTTGTTAGAAGGATAGTAGGTGTGCAGAAATTGATAAGCAAGTTTATAATAAGTTGTATATTCCACATAGTGAAAATGTCTTCTATAGCCCTCTACACATGCAGGGAAAAGCACAATTGGAATGAATGTGTGATCTACACAGCTGCCTCTCCAGCCATGCCAAATATGCACTTCAGGAGGCATGACCTGGATTGAAGGGTCTTTGGGTCCTGGCTGTCCACAGAGCACAGCTTGGCCCAGATCACCATCAGGTACAAGACTCTCAGTCTCTGCTATGCATGAGGTGCAGCCTGGACTAAGAGCTATGTGTGGACTTGGGGGGTTTCACATACCCGCACGCCTTGGGGGGTCACAGTAACCATGATCCCCAGGTTTCTGGGGTTGCACATGTGTAGGAAAGACCCTTCTAAATGTGCAAATTAAAGCTCAACAGTAACCGGCTATACAGTTGGTACACGTTTTTAAGGTCTAACTTTATAGCTAGTTGGATATGATAGCTACTTTGCATATGTAGCTGGTCTCAGGGTAATTGCACACTTAACCAGTTATTTTCATGATGCCTGTAATGTGTAGAGGAGGCCTATGTATTTAAGGTATAAGGGAGGTTTGGTGATTTTCATAAAAAAAAAAATCCTCAAAGTTGCTCATGAAAAGATTGGTGTATTAGGGGGACCATCTTTGTGCCCATAGTTTACAGGCAGTGTTCCTTATTTGAAGTAAACCTATTGATGGTGAGGATAAAATGGGTATGTTGTGCAATATGTCATGGTTATGAATCTGAGCACTCTCCATGTTTTAGATATTTTGGGGAAGCAGCAATGCCTACCTGGTGCATAAAGTTAGTGTGTAGACTAGTGACATCTCTTTTTGCATGGATGGCCTTCTCAGGAAGGTTGTTAAGGTTCACTAGTCTAGCCTGTTTCACTCATTTCTGGTGGTGGTGGGTTTACTATATTCGTATATAGTACGAAGCACAGCTTCCCTGGTATAGTTACTTGCATCCTAAGAGAACTTTCAAGATCCATGTTACTGCCCTCCCCACCACAGTTATATATTATTGTTATTCCTATACCATTAAAGCCCTAAGGCAGATAGAGACTTAGTTTCTAATCAACATCTACATTTTCATCTCAGTGTCATTTTTACATTACTATCCATAAGGAACCCATGGCCTGAGATTGTCACTTTCAGATGAGGAAAGGCATGGTCTCATATACCAGCATTTGTAACACTCTGATTGCACTGCAGCCTAAAATATATACTTGGTATTCTTCTATTGATCTCTTGTACTAATTCGTTGTTCACAGTGTTGATACACTGTGGCTAATCTCAGAATAAAGGTTGAAATGGCTGGGATTTCTCTAGAGACATATAGAAGTATGATGAGGATTGCTGCTGTTATTGTTATTATTTATATTACTGTATTTCTTTACTGATAACAGCCCTATATAGTCAGCTCCATTATACCAGCATCAAAATGTTTTTACCAGTATAGCTTACTTCACTCAAGGAAATTGTGTAAATGAGACTAGGAAAAACTTTTCATGCTGGCTTCAGCTGCTTCATCACTAGGAGTAAAAAATATCCATTACAAACCTTTTTTTGATATAGACCTAATCATAAGGGACGATGGCCCTGGGCAGAAGAGCTTTTTAAGTGGACAAAGACAAAGAAGGTACAACTAATCCTATTTTAGTGATGGGGAATTGAGCTACATTGTTTTTCCAAGGCTCTTACAAAAAGCCCATGTCAGAGGCAAGAACTCAACTTCTTAAAACCGAGTCCAGTGCCTTTATCACAGGGTTGTTTTTTCCTTATTTTAACTAAAAATATGCTTTTGATTAGCTGCATGAAAAAGGCAATTGGGTCAATACATGTGAGGAGACTGTATGATCCTTAATGAGTAATGAAAAAAAAAGTTTATAATAGCACACATTCATATTTTATGGTAATTCAAAAAAGTAGAGAGGTAGTTAGCCACCTTAAGCTGAGGTAAGGCAAAAGTCAGGGTAGATTTGGATCTCATAGAATAACTAAATCTGACATATAGGCTTGTTAGCCTAGGAGGGATGGGAGAGCCCCAAAGGGTAGGGAAGGAGACCAGGGGGATAGGGGCGAAGTCTAGAATAGGGCTGGGGTCTTCTTACCTCTCAGTCCTCTGAAGCAGGGTCAGTGCTAGGAGAGGCAAGCCAGCAATAAGCCTATAGGAACAAAGGGCTCACAAAAAGCTAATCCAGGCAATGGGATAAAGATCTGTGGTCCCCACTTAAACCATACTTAACACAAACCATTGTGTGGATGATTTTTTTGTCCCTCAGTTTCCTGTTCAAGTTGTTTTTAAGGTTTTGCTATATAAGAACAGCTACCTGAAGTTAGTCCAGGGACGTTTGTGGATTTTCCCACAGGGTTTTGTGCCTTTCCATCACTGATGTGATATTGACGTTCATTCACTCTCACATGTAGGGATCACTCCACCTGTCCGGTGTAGAGAGCAGAGGAGCACTGTAGCAACAGAGGTTAATACAATTATTTAATTCTAGTTGTTTTAGGAAATAATTATTAGTATCTTGGAAATTGCCATCTGTTGGAATAATATATGAATTTCATATACGTTGATAGACCTATGACTGTGTGTCTTATTTCATTCAAGAAAGATCTACAATAATTTGGAAAATTATTATTTTACACCTTATGGTAATACCGCAGGCAAATTTACTACCTTTAGTAGTGACAGTATCATAGAGGGAAGAAAGGCACATTGCCTGATTGAACTGACTATGCAAATCAGTTATACTCTCAGGCCTGCCACCCACTTCTCTCTTCTTTTAGGAGTGGAGGTGATGGACTATCCTAAGCACACATTAATAAGAGAGTTAGCAAGTATGGATATATTCTGTCTAATTCATCACTTTCTTTCCAGTGGAGTAAAATCTTGGAGGATAAATGCCCTGTCTTCATCAAATGAGGTATCATTTACAATGTTTCTTTCCCATCATATCTTGAGGGACAAGGCTTTTACAAGGACATACCTTTTGATTATTAAGCCTTAGACTTGCAAAACAAAATCAGTTATTTGTTAGACAGTTCTAATAGTCAAAAACCATTCAAAAAGTAGTCTTGTCTTGCAGTTATTATCTTCCCCAGAGATTATTTTCTGTTCAAATAAATACTTGATCATGCTTTTTATTATCATTTTTTTAAGATAAGGTCATTTCTCAGCCAAACATTTTTAAAAGTAAGGCTGACCAATATAAATATTTAATTTTGTTCTGGTCAGGACCCCATGTTTGCCTATATTATATGTACAATCGCACAGCATAATACGTTGTGTTATGCAATGTTAGATCTGCACAATTTACACAGTAAGAAGTCCTGACCCCACTGAAGTCAATGGCAAACTTCCATTTCTCAGTCCTGCCGGAGCTAAGATCTCAAGAGGGTTTGCCAAGTCTTCAAATAAGCATCTATAATAGGGTGGCCTCCCTGTTGGATCTCTACTGGGCATCCTGCTCCTGGGGTAACCACCTGCTTCGTTCTCCTGCCATGCCTTGATGGAAAAATATCAGAGTTGTTAGACACTACCCATTATTGGCCCTGTTGACAAGGACATTAATACTCGCTCTGACCTCCTCTCCATGGGTCCCATGCCTTACAGATGTTACTCTGTGTGTGACAGTCCTCAGGCCTATGGCCAGAGCAAACTGGGCACACAGTTGTAGCTCTTCTCTACAGCCCAGGAGGGCCACTCACATGCCACCCCTCTCTCACTGGGGTCCCATTTACTCCGCTGGCTCTCACACGGCCTCTTTCATATGACCCTCTCTCAGGGCCACACTCATCCTGCTTTAGGCTCACCTGGCTTCAGGCTTAGCTCTCCTTGCCTTGTTCAGCCCCAGTGCAGTCTGTTTGGCATCTCCCCCTTACCCCACCTGAGCACTGACTGAGCAATTCTACAACTGTGGGGGCCACTATGCCTCCTCACTCACCCACTTTAACAGGGCCGCTCTGTTTGTTGCCCCTCTCTCAGGGTCTCACTTGCACCCCCAGGTCCCTCCTCCAGCCTGAGACCTGATTCAGGGCTCCTTAATGAGCTGGGACTCCCCCTGCTCATTAGAACACTACCAGGGATGTGGGACTGGGGTTATAAAGTGCCCTGACCAACCTTCCACCAGGGAGGTAATTGGTCTGGCATTTCCTGGCTGCTCCCATGCCACTAGGTGCCCGCCCCACCAGGCCACCCTTCCCCAGCAGGGTGCAATTTTACATCTTACCTAGGACAAAGGGTCACCTCCACCCCATAGCCCATGCCCTTACCTCCTGATATTCACAGAGGAGCCTCTCAGCCTGATGTACTTCTTACCTTCTGTAGCAAACTGCAGCCCTTCTTATAACTCTGGATCCAAAAATGGCTGCCCTCATCAGGCACCTGACTGCTGCCTGTTTTCTGCCCTTAAAGTGGCAGGCGCCAAAGGTGCTGTGTCACAGAATCCTTTATGTTATTAAACAGAGTTTGTCCTAAAGGAATATTTTGGCTTTTTAATTCATGATAGAATTCTTGAATATGAACATCAGGGTGAGGGGAAAGGGTTTCAGCTGCATACAAATCCATCAGACCTTTCAGGAAGTCACTGCATAGTTAAGGACACTTCAAAGAATATGCAGATTGGCTTAGAAATCTATTACTGCTAACACTGCTAACATGGAGATGATACAAAGATACGTCGGTCATTTACAAATGAAATTCGTCCATTTCTGCCATTCGCACTTTACAGCTAGGGCTGGATCTTTTGTTAGTATAAATTGTCACAGACTCTAATGTTGTTTATTCCAGCTGATTTTTGTTTTATTATAATGTGCCATTATCCTGGATTTTTGTTAGTCTTATTCCTCTTCAAATTCCCTAATTTGTATTTTTTGATGATGGCATTTGAGCCAGGAGCAGTAGGATGAAAAATGCTACCTAATAAATATTAGCGAGTCAGCTCAGTGACAGTTAAAGCAACCTCTTGTGCTATAGATCTGAGATCCATGGTTTTAAAACAAATTGAATAATTCCAGCTCTCCAAGGGCTGGATTCTGTGTAAATTCCACCTGGTTTGAACACCACAGAAGCCAGCAGAAATATGCTAACGTGCTAAAATTGGATACCTGTCCAAGAAATGTTCCATAACTTGGGAGTCCCCACGACTGAGATAAATTTCTGCTGAACAAATGCATGACAGTATCAGAGAGATGTTTCTAACGCAGAACATCAACAAAGTGAATTGGAAAAGATGCTGACAATCACAGATTACATTATTCAGTTTCACACATGAGGCATTACTATCTCCATTATAAGCAAGCTGAGAAAATTAAAAAGACAGAATGAGGAATTGGGAGCTTATAAATAAAAGAATGACAAAGCTGGTAAAATTCTCTGCAGAGTAAATCTAATGGGAGATTTGTAATAGGTGATTTTTTTTTCCTTTTTTTCTTTAAGTTCCTCTCATCTTTCCATGAGGCTCCATGTATGGACAGGGATGTGTAAAGGCAGACCATAATTTGGCTCACTGTAGGTTTGTGTAAGCCCAGTTCTACAAGCCTTAGGATGTGTGCATGGATTACATGTACATCCACTTAATTAGGGGTAGGTCGATCTAAAGACCGAACTGTATATATGTTGGCTGAGTTTAGATTGGCCCCAAATGTCCAGCCTAACCTAACTTGGTTCACTGAAGGCAGTTCACTATGCAGACTAGGCTAACCCATGCCAAGTCTAACCTAATGGGTGTACACATTCAGAGGGCAGCTCTCAGCTGCTTGTTCCAGTCCAGGGACTGAACTTTTCTATGTGATAGCAGATTGGACCCATGCGTGTGCCCTTAGTCAAACAAGCCACCTCTGGGTGCTTAAGGAAGAGGCAGGGTAAAGTGGCACCTTAGACACTTAAATGGTTCAGAGAGGCATAAGTTTTCAGAGGCAACAGCCTACTTCATCAAATGCTATAATAAATGACTACAAAAGCTTATGCCTCTCTGAACAAAAGCTTGTGCTTCCCAGTGCCTTCTGTTTGACTTCATGCTGACACAACTAACTATCTCTACTGAATGATCAAATACTTGCCTGAAGCAAATGGGAAATACCCGCCTGAATGATAATTCATGTAACACCTACAAAAATGGATCATTAATATGCATTTTGTTTGTCAAGAAAAGAAAATCAACATTCTTTTTAATTCTTAATGCCACAAACCAATACTCCTTTATCTGAATTGCTTGTATTAAAGAACTACAATTTTTTTCCTGCTCTATTCAGCCATTTTTTATTGCATGTGCTTATGTGAAAATGTGAAGTTATTCCATTGGAATTTAGCTCTCTATTTGCTTTTTGTCCTCCTGACTTTGGGTCAAGTTCATCTCTGGTGCTACACTAAAGATTAATAACTTAGTCAGTTTAGTAGACTTACACTATGACCCCTGAGTGGCTCTTTCTTATCTCCACTTCTGCTGGCAATATTTTCCAAATATGGTTATACCAGTCTGGCAGACTCCACAAAGGGGAAAGTTGCAGAGAGACTTTATCTCAGTAAGTCACAATCATTGCCAAAGCACCATTGTGGAGATCATTCCTATGTGCAGCCTGGCCTCTGGCATGCTCTACAGCACAGGTGGGCAAAGTCTGGCTGCTGGCCAGATCCTCCATTTTGCCCACCCCTGCTCTAAAGACTGATCTAGTAAATGTGGGTATGTTTGTATGGTATGGGAGGGTTCTTATACACGTGATAGGAACCTTTTGGGAGGCTATGGAGAGGATTTCCATTACTGTACTTGATAAGTACAGAAGTTCTTTGCATCTCTCTCTTTCCATTGACACTTGAAGGCCTTGGGCAATATGGCTCTTAATATTCACTAGTCAAATCCCTTCTGAATATCCAAGACTTGTGATTCAAGCATCCACATACCATTTTGTTCAAAAAATAGAACCTCTTTGTCATCAGGGGTGCAGTTGGTCTTCTCGTTGATCCTTCCAGTCAGTGATCACCATCAGCATCAAGACGCCTGCATCTGAGAAGTGACCCTGTGGCTCCACAGTTGTGTGGGTTTTGGCTTCTTTGCCCATGATCTGCACTTCCATGAAAGGGGCATCCTGGGATGTAATGGTCTTCATCTGTCTTCAAAAGGTAAGAATCTGTTTTCTTACAGGTTGGCTGATCTCCTATGGATGGCTTTAAACTAGGTTTATTGGGGGATGAGGATGCAGAAGACAAAGGGAACCTAGGATCAGTGAGCCACAAGCCATGTGCTGGATCAGCCTAGGTAAGTACTAAGGGGCCCAATAGGTGTTTGGAAGGGGGTACCAAAGGCACCCATTAAGGGCCTTAAATGTCTATACAATAATACTAGGAGAATGGGGACCAAGCAGGAAGAACCAGCACTCCTGCTTTCAAGCAAAAATTTTGACTTGGTTGGGCTAACTGAAACCTGGTGGGACCCTACTCACAATTGGGCAGTAAGTATTGAGGGCTACAGGTTGAACAGACATGATAAAGTGGGGAAAAAAAAGGAGGGGGTGTTGCTCTCTATGGTAAGGAGCAATACACATCTTCTATAATCAAGATGAGATTACAGGAGGGACAAATTGAGGAACTGTGGGTCAGAATACAAGGGAGTTGGGGAAAAGGGACTTGGTAGTGGGGGCCTATTACAGACTGCCATACCAGGAGGATGAGCTAGATGTGGGATTCTCAAAGCACCTCTCAGAGGCCATACGGTCAAGGGACATGTTTGCTATGGGTGACCTAAACTACTCCGACAGCTGTTGGGAGGAGCAGTCAGCCAAATCTAACATCTTATGTAGGTTCTTAACCTGCATACAGAACCTCCACCTAATGCAGGAGGTATACAGTCCCACTAGGGGAAACGCTTTACTGGATTTGGTGCTAGCTACAGGGAAAAAACTCCTCTTAGCTGAACAGGGAAATCAAGGGAAGTCTAGGGGCAAAAAAAAGAGGTATATGGACTGTGGAAGCAGGAGGTAGCTACTAGGGCTGTCCAAAATGACTGTGTTTTGATTCGTTTTCAGATTCGGCCACTTTGGAGGACAGTGATTCATTCCAGTATTTTGGATCACTGTCTTGTTTCGTTTTGGTCAACTCTGTTTCAGAGATTAGGCTTCATCTGCCAAATCTCCTCTGAATCTGTTTTCAATGGGCTGCAAGCCTTACACAGCCCTACTGCCCAGCTGGGTGGGACTGCAGGGCTGGGGTCTGTAGGGCCCAATGGGGAGCAGGATGGGATTGTGGTTGGTTCAGCTGGGGGAGGGCCATTGCTCTCTATGCGGGCAAGGAGATCCCCATGTGGATCTCTGATCCCGGTCACACTGGGTTGTGGAGCAAGGAAGCAGCACAGTGCTGACCAAGCCTGCTGGCCCCTGCCATACAACTCGGCTCTGCATGGAGCTGAGATCCACACTGGGGGTCTTCTCATTGCTTCTGCCTGCCCCATGCTGCCCAAGAAATATGGGGCTGTGTGTGGCAAGCAGTGGTGGCAACAGTACCCCAGCACAGATCTCTGCTCCCTGCAGAGCCAGGTCGCACAGCACGGACCAGCACTGCCCTGCTATATGAACTGGCTCTGCAGGGAACAGCGATTTATGCTGAGGGTCTCCTGCCACCACTGCCCTGCCCACCTGCGCTGCCTCAGATCTCTGCTCTCTGAAGAGCTAGGTCATGCAGCAAGGACCAGAGCTGCCCTGCCATGTTACCTGGCTCTGCAGGGAGCAGAGATCTGTGGTGGAGTCTCCTTGCCACTGCTGCCTGTCCTGTAATTCCCCAGATCTCTTTTCCCTGTGGAGCCAAGTTGTGTGGGAGGGCCAACACTGCCCTGCCATGTGACGTGGCTCCACAGAGAGCAGAAATCTGAACCAAAGTTTTCTCATCGCCACTGCCTGCCCTGTGCTTCCCCAAATTTCTGCTTCCTGCATAGCCAGGTGTCACAACAGGGACCAGGGACATTTAGAGGGGCTGAATGTGTTTAAGTCAGCAGGCTCAGATGATCTTCATCCAAGGATTGTGAAGGAATTGGCCAATGTCATAGCAGAACCATTGGCATGACTGTTTGAGCATTCATGGTGCTCAGGTCAGGTCTCAGAGGACTGGAGAAGGGCCAATGTGGGCCCTATTTTGAAGAAGGGGAGGAAGAAGGAACTCGATAATTATAGGTCAGTTAGTCTCACCTCTATCCTTGGGAAAACTTTGGAAAAAAATTATAAAGGATCACATTTGTAGGAGTCCAGCAGGAAAAATAATTCTGAAAGGCAATCAGTGTGGGATCATAGAAGATAGATCTTGCCTGAATAACCTTGTTGCAGGAGGCAAGGTAGATATCCTCTACTACGGTTTTATGAAGGCCTTCAATACAGTATCTCATCCTATTCTTATAAACAAACTGAGCTGCTGTGACAGATGATTACATGGTAAGGTGGGTGCCAAATTGGCTTAAGGGTCACACCCAGAGAGTGGTGGTGGCCTAGTCCTTGGACCTGTGGTATTTAATGTCTTCATCAGCAACTTGGATGAGGGATAGAGAGCACTGTGTCCAAATTAGAGGGTGACACAAAGTTGTGGGGTAAAGTGAACACACTAGTAGGAAGGGATCAGATCTAGGTGGACCTGGACAGGTTGGAAAAGTGGGCAGAAAAGAATAGAATGCAGTTCAACAAAGATGAGTACAAAGTGCTGTACCTAGGGAGAAGGAATCGCCAACATACCTATAGGCTAGCGAATGACCTTTTCAGTAGCACAGTGACAGAAAGGTATCTCAGAGTCATAGCTGACTCCCACTGAATATGAGCCACCCATGTGATGAAGTTATCAGTAAAGCTAACTGCACGCTATCATGCATTATTATATTATCATGCATTAGCAGGTGCAACGCAAACTGGTCCAGGGAGGTGATACATCCCCCTATGTGGTATTGATCAGGCTGCAGTTGGAGTACTGTATCCAGTTCTGGGCATCGCACTTCAAGGGGGATGTGGATAACCTTGAGAGGGTCCAGAGAATGGCCCCTCATATGGTTAGGGGCCTGCAAGTAAGGCCCTACAAGGAGAGACTGAGGGACCTGGACCTCTTCAGCTTCCGCAAGGGAAGGCTGAGAGGGGATCTTGTGGTCATTTACAATTCATCAGGAGGGAGGGGGGGCAGCAAGAAATAGGAGATGCTCTGCTTACCAGGGCACCCCTTAGAATACACAGGAACAATGGCCACAAGCTGACAGAGAGCAGGTTTAGGCTGGACATCAGGAAGAACTTCTTTACAGTAAAGGTTGCCAGAATCTGGAATGGGCTTCCAAAGGAGGTCGTGCTCTCCCCTACCCTGGGGTTCTTTAGGAGGAGACTGGACAAGCGCATGGCTGGGGTCACATGACCCCAGCACTCCTTCCTGCCCAGGGTGGAGGGGTCATGCTCAATGATATTTTGAGATCCCTTCCAACCCTTAAAACTATGAAACTATCCCAGTGTGTGTTTTTCAGAACTGAGCCATTGTTGAACATGGTCTGTCTATTTACACAGAATGTTAGTAATATGGAGGAAATACTGCTATGTTTGTGTAAAAACAGAGGAATGCCTTTAAATTTACACTAATGGGATTGAGTGCAGCACTTACAAAGCTAGAGCTATGAAGTTTTGGCTTACAACTCATGTAGCCCTAATTGCTCTTCCATCTATCTGACCAGACTTTCATTGTGTGGTATGTTGTAAATTTTTTGCAACTTTATGTACATTTCAAGACACTGGTGCAAGTGATATCAGAATGGGGTTGCTTTCTCACTTTACCTGGATCTGACTGTGTACTCTGTACTTGCTTTTCTGAAGGCGTTTTAACTTAGAAATGCAAGCTATGTGTAAGTGTAATGCTGCAGTGTACCCACATTGTGGAGGGAGAGTTATGGGAGATGGGATTGCATCAAACCTGCATTTGCTTTAGGCTCTGTGGGACACTGAGAAACTTGTCAAAGCCCAGCAGGCATACTGAGTTTCAAGGATTCACAGGATATAAATGACTTGCTCGGGGGGAAATCAAGTGTGTAGGAGTCCCCTCTCCCTTCCCCTCCTCCCTCCAGAGTCCAACCATCTAATTAAAGTCAGCTTTCTTCTTGATCTTCCTTGTGTAAATATATAATAAAACATCAAATAAAATCATTCTGTTTACACATCATCTGCCAATCAGAAAGATCAGTGATGAGCACCAACATTTTATGTTTATTTGCTGAATATGTACATATCATCTAACAGATTTCTTTATGAAGATTTGGATCCTTGTATACAGGTTGGATGCCTGGGGCAGTTCTGAAGTCTTTTAATATGCCGTTTTTAATGGGGAGATGTTCACATTTTAGAGCTCTATAAAACCTGATTGAAGAGATTTAACTGTTTACACCTTGCATCCTGGATTGTTACAGTTTTCAATTATAGATACATATTCCAGAATCACAAATTCTAGGCAGGATTTCCTCTTTACATATACACAAGTTATTTTAGTACTGGGGACAGCTTTTTAAAATATGGACCAAATAACTGAAAGGAAAACATTTCATAATCTATTAACACCATAACACAAAGAGTGTTTATAGATATGCTCTAAGGGGCCAGAGGGGAGGAGAGGACTTGAATTAGCATCTGAAGCATCTCATGTGTCAGTGTCCCCATGTTGAAAAATGGTGGTGGGGCACTTCTAAACTAAAGCTGGTTCAATTAGCTTTAGTTCAAACCACCGCACTGCCATTTTTAAACATAGGGATGCTGGAGTGCGCTGGAACGTAGTAATTACCATGCTCCAGCCAATTCGATTAATTGAGTCTGTTCCAATACGTGGTAATTACAGTGCATCAGAACAGCTTCCCTGCACATGTATAGGAGTTCAAAATGATTAAATATTGTATAGACTGATTCAATATACTATACAATAGTAAT
>JAGPOW010000261.1:126313164-126324556 GCA_030014935.1 Caiman crocodilus
TCATTTTATGATCCTTCAAAAATGTATATTGTGCCTTTGTTTTAAAGTAGCACATTTAAACAATTCAGAAAAAAAAGAAGTTAAATTCATTTGCACTACAACAATACGAACATAGAAAAACTAGACAGGTCTAATGTAGCATTTTATAAATCAACATACTATAAAGCTGTTCTTACTTATGAGGCTTACACTCTACATGTAAAAATATAAAATAAGCATCCATTTACTGTGGATTCTCTCAGCGGTCTTCATCATATTCTTTATTACTTTAACTTCCTTTTATCTTTTAAAATGATTGCCTCATCTTTATCCTCATATTTGTAAAGTCCCATTACATATAAACAGGAGATTCTTTGTCCGAGCGCAACCTAAAATTTCTCAAAGACATGACAATCTAACAAGGAGCAGCATATCTTTTGAAGACCTACAAAGGCAGATATGAACTACAAATGATACGACTTAGATCCAATAACTTTAAAACAGTTTGAATATTTAAGAACTCGTAAAGACAAGATTATATTATTTGTGCCTGGTTTGTTTGTTTTTAACCTTCTGTGATTGCTCTTCATTCTCTTTATAACCAAAAAAATAAATCCAGATGAAGATCCACAGTATTTAGCATGTTTACTGGAGAGAACGTCTAGTTTTTTTGTTATATCCTGGTGTTTTAATTTTGGACAGGCCAACGTCTGACTGTGGCCAACCTCCACTATTAGGATCTTCACAATGACCCAAACTGTAGCTGTGGCAAAAGACATACCATGTCATATATTGTCAACGACTACCTGCTAAATTCAGCAATGCACTATAGGAATTGCGTACAGCCACTGATCGTATGACTCTGTGATTACACACAAGCTGACTGACTGCTATAATTTTTACTGGATTGTTTCAGTTCCATATCTTCTGTCATATTTTGACATAGCGCTTGTGCTAAAACATGGAACTGTTTTATAAAAGGGAAAAAGATTTAAGCTCAAGTATCTAGCACCAGCTATTGTCAAAGACAAAATACCCCCAAACCTGGAGTAGATGGACTATGATTCTAATCCAGTGTGGCTATTCTTATGTAATTAATTAAGCATTTCTGTTTGCTATTACATATACCTTTACAGTACTAGGGGCTAAATATACTTTTAGAATACATGCAATAGCTTAGCAGGAATGTTAGTGTCTTTTATTTCTTAATGAATAGAAATGTATAAAAGAATCAACATGTAATGGCATCTAGCATGAAGCTTTTAATTGACAACTCTTGTCTAACTGAAATAAATTTATTTACAACAAAGGATTTTGAAGCCATAAAAACAACCTCAAATATAGATAGCACACTCAAAACCAAGTAGTTTAATACCTAGTATTTATTATTTATAGGCCAGGCCTCCAACCAGGCTGAATGCGAGTCAACAGTATATACTGTTGCCAAAAAACCCCCAAACCAAACAAATAATAAAAAAAAACCAATAAAAAAACAATAGCATGCTAGGTTGTATTGACAGGAGTGTCACAGTCAAGGAATATGATTCTTCCACTTTGCTCAGTACTGGTGAGCTCCACACCTCAGAACACTAAATACAGTTTTGGGCACCATGCTTCAACCTATAATTAGATTGAAAAGAGTCCACTGGAGAACAATAAAAATAATTAAAAGTCTAAGAAAAAAAATGAATTTGGAAAAAATTACTGGAAGAATTGGATTATTATTTAGTGTGGAAAAGAGAAGAGTAAGTGGGGATTTGCTAACAGCCTTTACATAGTAATATTAAAGAGGATGGTGATAAACTAGTCATTGTGGCTGCAGAGATCAGGACTGAAATAATGCTCTTAAATGCAACAAGTGAAATTTAGGCTGATTATTAGGAAAAACTTTTGAACTATGAGCGTAGTTAAGCACTCCATCCTTGGCAGTGTTTCAGTGCAAGCTAGACACTTATGTAGGATAGTTTAGATGGTCTCCTGAATCTTCTTCCAGACCTATTGTCCCATGTTTCTATGGCTTCTGCCAGACATCACAGTTAAGACACAATTAACTAGTGAATCATGTCTTAAAACATAACCCAGCCACATGTTCAGGTAAAAAAGGTTCAATAAAATGACTGGGGGGGGGCGGGGAAGAGAGTCCTTGGATGGTGGTGTCACTGTGGACATAGTCTTTCTAGACTTTAAGACGGCCTTTGACACGGTCTGTCATCCCATCCTCATCAATACATTACGTGACTGTGGCATGCCTGCAGAGTTGGATGGGTAAATACTTGGCTGATGGGCTGCACCCAGAAAGTAGTGGTGGACGGGTTGTACTCAACCTGGCGAGATGTGAGCAATGGGGTACAAGTTGTTTACTGATAACACTAAGATGTGGGGCAAGGTGGACACGCTTGAAGGGAGAGAGAGGCTGCGACTAGATTTAGACAGACTACAAAAGTGGGCAGATGAGAATAGGATGGGGTTCAACATAAATAAATGCAGGGTGCTGCACCTTGGGAGAAGGAATCTACAGCATACATACAGGCTGGGGAATGCCCTTCTTGAAAGCACAGAGGTAGAAAGGGATCTTGGAGTCATTATTGACTCCAAGATGAACATGAGCTGCCAATGCCAGACCGCAGCCAGCAAGGCCAGCCAGACCTTGTCATGCATCCAAAGGTGCATCTCAAGCCAGTCCAGAAAGGTGATACTCCCCCTCTATGCAACTTTGATCAGGCCACAGTTGGAGTACTGCATCCAGTACTGGGTGCCACACTTCAAAGGGGATATGGCCAGACTGGAGAGGGTTCACAGTAGGGCCACCCACTTGGTGAGAGGGCAGCAGGACAGGCCCTCCGATAAGAGACTGAGAGACCTAAACCTGTTCAACCACAGCAAGAAGAGGCTAAGGGGGAACTTGGTGGCTGCCTATAAACTCATTGCGGGGGAGAATTGACAGAAAATATGTAGAGCCATTTTCTCCCCAGCACCACCTGGGGTGACAAGGAACAATGGTAATAAGCTGATGGAGAATCAGTTAGGTTAGAGATCAGAAGGCAATATTTTACAGTTAGAGTGGCCAAAATCTGGAACCAACTTCCCAGGGAAGAGGTTCTCACCCCTACTTTGGGCAAATTCAAGAGGCGGTTGGATGATCACCTGTCTGTGGTCTTGAGGACCCAGCATTCATTCCTGCCTGTGGCAGGAGGTCAGGCTAGATCTGTTCAGGTCTCTCCTGACCCTAGCTACTGTGAAACTATCATTTCGTGACTGGTTTCCATCATGCATTCAAGCTCAAAGGGGACTGGTAAGGAGTGCACAGGGGTGCACATGTCCCTCCCCAATGGGGTTGGTGCCCCCCCACCCAGCAGCTGACACTGATACTGTTGGTAGGGCTAGTACCTCCCCTTTGACAGGGCTGGCGGTGGCCCCCCCAGATTCAGGAGGCACCTGTCACTCATGTTCCATATGGCCGTGGTTCAGTCCCCACCAGATAACAATTAGCTAATCATTGGCTGGCTCTGGGGCCTCACTGGAGTTCAAACCAGTCCTTCTGTGGTCTCTGCCAGCTGACAACTGATCACTAATGAGGGCTGGTTCAAGTCCTAATCATAGGCAGCATGATCCCACACCAGGGCTGCCTGATGGAGTCCTGCTGCATTCTTGAAGGGCTCTGGAGACCACACCAGGGCTCAGTCTGGCCCCAGTGGGTTCCCAGAATCAGCTGATTATTTGGCACCTACCTTTCAACTTGCACTGGCAAGTAGTGTGTGACTGGGATCAGATTCCCAATTCCAAAACTGTACATCCAGCCATAGATGTATGATATGGCAGGAAGCATGATTATTAGCATCAGAGATCAGAACCCATTGCACTTTTAAATTGATGTCTTCCAGCTGCCTCAGATCCATACTGTAGTATCACCTAGAGGCCTCCATCAGATCAGTTTCTCTGGTTGATATGTGCTGTGCAAGCACATTGCAGAAGGCAGTTCTCACTAGAAAGAGAAAATATAAATATAAGCTACAGGAAAAGAGAAACAAACAAAAAAACCCGTAGCAAGTTATTTAGAAGTATTATTTAAAGTCCTGCCAAGAAACCACTAATCTTTCTTGAATAAATTTATTTAATATTCATATTACTAGAAGGGATTAATGATATACTTTATAAGATGTTGTAAAATAGTATTTTGAATTTCTTTTTTTTTTGGAGGTGCTTCTGGCTCTTATGTTGCTAAAAGTCAGTATTAAAACATCCCATTTAGATGACTGTTATGATTATAGAATTATTGGCATCTGTCCCTTATCTGAGTGCAACTCATCATGCATCAGGTTGTTCACCTTTACCTTTCCTGATGTGAAGTTCTTCTGGTGACTGTGGCATGCACCAGACCCCATGGGTGGCCATGAGACCCCCTGGTACCTGCTTTCCTTTTTGCCTTTCTGTTGATAGTTGGCCCCTGTTTAGATGCTTGGGCTATAAGCACACAGCGCTTCAACTGTTACAGTAGCCAGCATTCTTCAAATCAAAAACACTTCATTTAAATGCTGATTACTACAATCAAATACAATCACAGACAGTGAGAACTTTTTCAGGCACCTGCAGCAGATCACTGTTTACCACCCTATTTCCTATTAACATTTCTCCTGAATAATTACTTTTCCTTGAAAGAGAACCCCCTTTTCAAGGGTGGCAATCCTTGAGTCTTTCTTGGGTCTTATCCTTTCTAGAGAAAGACAGTTTTGTCACTTGGCTGCGGAATAAGTCTTGAAATCTTCAAAACAGCATTCTCTCTTTAAAACAAAAATCTCATTTGTATATAAGGAGAAGTTTACCTGAAGCCATTTGACATTCCTGTTTTTTATTACTTATAGCCTTATTGTATTGACAGGTATATGAATGATTAAAGTTGTTTAGCATTAATACTATCACAAAATATATTATTCAGGAAAAATGTATCATTTTTATTTATAAAATTAATAGTTGAGGGATTTTTGTTACACTTCCTGCCTCTGTTATAGCTATATTGAATGTAGTTTATGATAGCTCTAAAACGAGGCTCATTTCTTTCTTAAGTTTTGTTACTGCTGAATGATTCTTTTAAAATAAATAATGAAGTGCAAATAGTAATAATTATCATCATAGTAACTATTAGGGATAAAAGGGGTCTCTTTCTTCAAGTATCTGAACTTCTGATTGAAAAATGCTGAATAATATCTTTAATTCTCATTGCCTTCAATGGGTTTTGAGGTATTCAAAGTATCCAGTACCTGATTAATTCTGGTCTAGGGAATTTCATTTTCTACTATATGAAGCATTTTGCTTGAAGTGAATTAAGGTATTCCAAAGGGTCATTGTTTTGGCTTTAGATATTACCTGGGGTTTTGCTATTATAATTTAAAAGTGGACAGTTGAGAATGCATTCAATTATGCTTTGAACTTTTAGATTTAATCATTAGAAGCTGGCATCATTTGATGCTGTCTAACTACATTGTTAGTAGCTGCCAGTTCCAATTATCCATATGTGACCTAAAATATCTAGCTCAGCCAACTTTCAGCACAGGTAGGAAGCTGTGATAATGGACCAAGAATAAGAGTGGATGGGAAAGCCTGTCTAGAATAGGTTCTTGCGCAGGAATGCTGGAGGTTGTGTAATACTTAATTGTATCTATTTGCAATTTCCCCCCTATTTCTTATTTAGTGGATGAAAGCATTCTGAATTCAACTGAATTTTTAAAAAGTATAAGAAGGAAACCAATTCTGCACACATTGAAGTTTCTTCAGTTAAGAAGGTTTACTTTAGCAGTATCAACAGATATCCAGATGTTATTGGTAATGCATAGTCAGTTTAAAGCTTTAGGATTTACCAGATACTGCATACTTTGAACATTAGTATGTTCAAAATGGAAAAAAAAAAGAAAAAAAATCAGGCAGGGGCTTTATTCCAGCATAAACTATCTGTTTGATTGTTTCTTTACATGAGCCCAGCTGCCGAATTACATCTAACATGCAAGCAAGACAAATCAAATAAATCTGAACTTTTTCTATATTGAGTTTATGAAAGGTTTAGATAAATCCACCTGCTCAATAAACTCCTTCTGTCATGAGAATCTGAACTGGGAAAAAGATTTGTTAAAATGACAGGAAGAAAATAGAAAGTGGGGGGGAAATACAAGGTAATTGATCCAACACTTGCACCTTTATCCCAGATAGAAGGGCCAATGTAGCAAAAAGGGCACCTAAGCCCTTGCTTGAGATGGCAAGGACTGTCCAAAGCAAACACTACAGGTGGTAATTAGCAGGCGGTCTCCTGAACCATCTCATAATCTGACCTATGGGAGACATACTTATAAGTGCAATAGCCAGGCTCTTGATGCGGGGTGGCAGCTGGGCCAATCAGATTGATGGCAGTATGTGCAGCAGCTGTCACTCTTGTGTCCCCTCTATGTGGGCCTCTAGGGCTATTATCCCAATTGTCTGCTCATAGTTACGCTACTGGATGTACTACCGTTGGAGACAGGACTACAGCACAAGCTGTCCACATACTGGACAGAATATAAATTGCTTTCTCTAGGTTGACAGTGAATCAAAACAACACCTGGGGCTGCTGCAACCCCAGAAGCAAGCTGTGAGTTCTGGGGCTCTTAGACACTAAGGGAAATATCTTGCCCCTGAGGTGTCTTCCCACTGTGTAAACATATTCAATAACATTTCCAGGGTGTGTGAGAAAATAACCATAATAGACAGAAAGTTCAGCTAAGTGAAAATGGCTTAAGTAACAATGAAATAGGAAACAATACCCATTTTACATCAGATATAGGACCAAAAAAAAGAAAGAAAACTCAATAAGAAACGGAAAGGAAAATGTAGCAAAAATGCTCAGGAAAAATAAATAGCATTTGCTAATCTTCATGCTGCACAAAAAATAGGCCTGCTTTCAAAGTTGGAACTGGATCTATACTTATTCAGGGACTGAAAGAGAAAACACATCTCAAAATATTCTAATATTATTATGAGTCACCAGATGGTATTATTAAGGACAGACTACCAAATACTTTTTTAACACATTGATAATTAGAGTTATTATTGAAAGATAGGATGATGAGGATATAATTAGTAAAGTTTGTTTACTGTCTGAGTCTTACTAAGTTCTTCTGAATAAATGAATATATAGATGGAGAGCTACTGCTTAAGCCTATACCTGTCCAAAGGCAATTAAAAAATGTGTCTAAGAACCCAGAACTCCTAGTTTGCTTCTGGGGCTACAGCAATCTCTGACATAGCTTTTCTGATGCAAGTAATCTCATTGACTTCATTATGCTGTGTTTACAGGATTAGGGCTAAAAAGATGGTGAAAACAATTGCAAGCATCAAAAAGATTACAGTTGACTTGATATGTGAGTATTAAATGCAAAGCCAAGGCAAAGTTTCCAAATCTCTGTGTATTAAGATAAATTCCAAAATCCATACATAGGAAATAATAGTAAAATTGTTTAACTTTCATGGATAGAAGCTGGGCTCTTACAGCTACAATTGACCTCATTTTGAACTGATGAGTGCTTAGTGTTTCTTAAAATCTAACCTCAGCAGGTAGTCTTTGTTCAATGTGCATTATTTTAAAATAACCTGATAATGGACCAATATCTAGCATACTTTGAACGATTAGCATTCAGCTGAATCATCCAATACTATCCCAATGCTTAGTCCTTTTTTTCCTTCTTTCATTTGATTTCTGTAAGGAGTTAGGTTCATTTAGAAAGCAAAGAGAAGAGTGAAATACATGAGTGCTTCTGTATATTTAGGATACAGCATCTTTATAATCTGGCAGTTCAAACAGCAAACTGCAGATTGCTTTACTTTACTTTATTAATTTTTAATTTGTTTAAAATTCTTTTAAAATTGCAAAAGCATCAAGATGCTGTTGGAGTGGGAACAGGTAGGAACTCAGGGAAGGAGGGGTTAATTTCACTGACATCTCCAGTCTCCAGTGAATGGCTTGCTGCAGCTTTTTCTTCCAAATCTTTGCTAGTAACAACAAATTGACGTTGCATTGGTGAGCACTGAAACAGCAAAAAGGACTGCAAAGACAGTTGAAAAAGTATAATAAAAGAAGAATAGAAGAGGAAAGAAAGCTGATGTCTTCAACCTACTTAAACGCAAATGTTTAGTATTTCTCAACACATACTGCTGAGAATATATTTTATCAGGCAGAATTCAGTACAAAGTAAATAGCAGACTGACCTAAGGTCCTGAATTTGTTCTCTAATATATATATATATATATATATATATGGCTCTTCAACAAGTCTTCAAGAAATGAATGTATCTTGACACACACAAACACATTTTGAAAATTATCTGTTTGAGTTTGGGTTTGGGATCAGCCCTGATATCTTTACAAGCAAAGTTGTCATCAGTTAATGGATTTTGTTTGTATTAAATTAGAGAATTGCTTATTTAATCATATTCAAATCACAAATACATATTATATATTTATATTAAATATAGTTTCTAATGGCACAAAAGAGTTTCTAATGGCACTGACTGTGCTTGTCAGTGCTTAAAAATTGTATGTATTATCCACTGGAGTATTTGTTGCTTCAGCAGCTGCATTTGCTATCATTCATGAAACACATATTCAGGCATTAGCTCCTGCATCATATCAATAAGAATTTATCACTGAAGATTTTGTAGGCTGAGTGGGAAGAGGCTTAGTGGATGGAAGCTAAGTTTTAGAATAAGGAAAAGGCTTTTATTTGAAGGAGCATGGCTGAGATGCTATGCAAAATGGAATGGATCAGTCACCTGGGGCACTTATACAAATGCCAGAGACCCAGTGGGTGAAAGCAAACTCAATTAATAGAGTCTGCTCTGCACATGAGCTGACGTGTACTTGGCTGTGTCATATGCAGTTGTATAACCAGCAAAAGGAGCATCAGCATGCAGAAAATGGTGGTGGTCCACATTTGAACTAAAGCATATTTGAAGTGTCATTTTCTCAATGCTGACATGCATCACCACTTATTCAACTGCATATGCCATAGCACTGGGTGCTTTTAAAAGTGTGAGGCACTATCGGGCAAGCACGTGTAGAATTGGTCCTGGAGTCCCTTTGGTATGATATCCATTTGCTTATATCTGGTCAGAAAAATGGTGCCTGAATATACCTTAAAAATTTCTTGGGAAGATTGATTGCAGACCTTTTCGATTTGCTGAGAGAGGTAGTTATCCACTTTAGTCTTAGGTTAGGCAGCTGGCGACATAGAGATGCATCTTTCTAGGTTAACTAAATTAGTTAGTTTATAGAGAGACAGAGTGCACAAGCTTTTTTTGGGGGTGTGGGGTTTGTGGGTGGATTGTGAGGGGTGTTGGGGATATGACACAGCTGCAGTGTCTCTATGCCTGCCACAAGCCTCTGCTGCTCCAGCACTCTGCCTAAGCATGGTGAAGCAAACAGGAGTGGGGAAGGCTGGCGGCAGTGGACCGCAATAGTGGGGGACAGGCTCTGTCCCCAGTACGTAGGGACATAGGGGGTGAGTGGGCTGTGAAAGGGAAGGTACTGTGTGTGTGTGGGGTTACAGCTCAGGAGGGGTGGGTGGGTCCCCCCACATGTTGCACAGCCCCCTTCCAGCAGTAGCAGTTGTCAGGGCACTTGTGGTCTGCTGCCACCTGAGATGTGGGGGCTGCACATGGTGCACAGTGCGGGCCCAACCTGCCGGCATGCACCCTCAACCAGAACCAGACCAGCTTTTTCTGTCACCCAAGCTCATGGCACTGCATGCAGAGGCTGCATACCCATGAAGGCGGGTCCTGGCCTGGCCCAAGGGCACATGGCCCTGCTTGTGGTGCTGAGAGCTGGGTGACAGGAACAGCCAGCCCAGTTCTGCCCAAGGGCACATGCCAGGAGTCCAGTCAAGCACCGTGTTTTGTGTTCAACCCTTAAGTTTCATGGGGCTACAGGCCATAAGCACTGCAACAGCTGCTGCTGCTTCTGTGGGACAGCTGTGCAATGTGTGGAGGGGCAAGCAGGGACCCACCCCTCCCAAGCAATCCTCACATCCCCACAGTCCTGCCCCATCCACAGTCTCCCCCCTACACAGTCCACCCAATCCCCACGAGGACAGTCTTTCCTACCCCCACATCCTTGCTTACCAGGGACAGAGCTTGGGTCCAAGACACTGCTGCCACCCCTGACCCCCTTGTATTTGCTCCAACACACTGAGGCAGCATGCTGGAGTAGCAGGGGATGCAGCATCCATAGAGACATTCTGGCTGCATGCTAGATTGTTTTTCTGGAGGACCCAGCCTCTGGTTGTCTTGGGGCTTGATGTCCCTGGTGCCACTTTTTCTGAGGGTGTTTTTTTTTAATACCAAGATTTCCATATATCAAAATTAGAGTCTGTGCTTCAAATATGAAGTGTGGGGAACATTTCTTTTTCTTTCCTAGTGCGCCTCTTGCAGTGCCTCAAACTGCTTTGAGATGACACAAGAGGCATATGCTTACTCATCTGGATGGGGCCTGTGTGTGAAGGCCATCTGGGCTACACAGTGGTTTTTTGCACTTCCCAGAACATGAGGACACTAGGATTGGGGATCCTCTCCCCATTCCCTGGTTCCTGTGACACTGCAATCTTTAAAACCTACTTGAGCAGCCAGGCTGCACATTCAATACTCTGCCATCGTCTGTGCCTAAGATTCCTGGAATCAGGGAGAGAGTCCCTGATCCTGGGGTACCAGTATGTCAGGATCCTTAAAAACTGCGTGTACAGACAAGCTGCACACTCATTTTTAAGGTCTTGGCTGTAGTAAGCCTAAGATCACGGAGACTGTCCTTGATGGCAGGCTCACAACCCCATTCCTTCTCCCCAACCATCTGCTTCTGGGGATTCAGCAAAGAAAGGTGCAGGGTCCAGGGCCTAGTTCTTCCCTAACCCAATTGGGTAGGGATGTCTGTGTCCTGGACCTTTGGGCTGTTCCATGTTGGATCCCAATACTGAGCTGAGAATCTTGATCTGTTATGGGCCAGTTTCCACCTGCCACACATTCATAGATTCATAGATGTTAGGGTTGGAAGGGACCTCAATAGATCATCGAGTCCGACCCCCTGCATAGGAAGAAAAGAGTGCTGGGTTTAGATGACCCCAGCTAGATGCCTATCTAACCACCTCTTGAAGACCCCCAGGGTAGGGGAGAGCACCATCTCCCTTGGGAGCCCGTTCCGGACCCTGGCCACTCGAACTGTGAAGAAGTTCTTCCTAATGTCTAGTCTAAATCTGCTGTCTGCTAGCTTGTGGCCATTATTTCTTGTAACCCCCAGGGGTGCCTTGGTCAGTAAAACCTCACCAATTCCCTTCTGTGTCCCCATGATGAACTTATAGGCAGCCACAAGGTCACCTCTCAACCTTCTCTTGCAGAGGCTTAAGAGGTCC
>JAGPOW010000261.1:126330791-126352086 GCA_030014935.1 Caiman crocodilus
TTGGTTTTTTTTCTGGCGCGGATATTTTTGCTCCTGCAGAAAAAAAGCCTACACATCTGTACACTCATTGTTTCTCCTGGGAGAGTGGTGAGACAGTCTGTAGGAGGCCTGTGAGTGCAAAGTCGCACAGAATGCCATTAGCAAGGTAGAGAATTGCAACTAGGTCTCTCAGGTTCCAGACTATCACCAGTACTGATAGGCCGTCCTTCTTCACCGTACATTCTTTTTAAAAACAAGCTTTGATGTATTTTAATTGCAAATATCTCTCTTCTGTTTTGCCTTACGTATCTGTTTAGATAAGACTCTATGCTTTAGATAAGACTTGTATGCGTCGATATTCAAATAGTGATTTATCATTCTAACAGGTTGCCTACCAATTCATAAATTCAATGAAACCCCTTAAGATCTGTATTGTTTAGTCATTCTATGAATAGTACACTAATAAACCTATTGATTCAAGTTTAGAGCTCAGCTAAAAAGCTTGTTATAAAACTGACAGTACTTCAATAGGTCAATAAAATGAGGAAATACAGGGTAAGCCAGTCAATAACTTTAACAATACCAATTTGTTTGAATGCCAAACCTCCAAATCAATCAAAAGTGCATGCAAATAGCTCTATTAAATCTAATCTGGATTCAGAGGAGAGAATACTTAAGGATATAATGAAAATTGAAGTTCTTCTTTAATTATCTGTATAAAGTACTTCACCAGCAGCATAAAAATGCAGTTAATACTTGTTACATAACACTCAATGGTTTAAGCAATGACAGAAACACTAAGATTTTCTCAAAGATTAATGGCTTTAATTCAGGAAAGTATTTACCTATATTAAGGCACATAATACTGCTTAAAAGGCAATGGGACTGTGCATGCGTTTTATGTTAAACAGCTGCTGAAGTACCTGTTTGAGCTGGTGTCTATAATGATGCATAGTCTCCCTCATAGTTAAGTGTCCTGGAAATGAACAATCCTTTAGGATGCTTATCCCTAAGTGTCCAGTTAAGATAAGCATCCAGAAATTTGAAATACTTTTTCCATTGTCATCCCATCACAGGTCCAAGGTTTTTGGTTGAACTTGCTACTGTGACCATCTACAGTTATTTGGAACTCCCCCGGTGAGGACACAAGCATCTGAGAAAAAAGATGGTATCTGATTACTTCAATTTCTATAGGTGGGATAACAGCCTTCATTCTAAGCCCATATTTTTAATGTTTATTTAAGTCTTGTCATCTTTGAATTACTAAGGCTTGGTTTGAATTCAAATATGAATAAGTCTAAAAAGTTTAAGCAAATGATTCAGCTGATTGAGAATAGCAAGAGGGTGGAGGAATGCAATGGTGCCATTGTTTTAAACATCCCGGGCCCGTCTTTAGAACGCTGCTGGTAATTCACCGTTTATTCTATAAAGTGCTGCATACCTGCATTTCCTGCTGAAGTTGTGTTTGGCTACTCAAAGGACATTTCAAAACTCAAGCAAAAATGCTCTCAGAATATCACAGCAATACAAGCTCTATTGCTACTTATCTAAGTGGTTTGTTTTAAGAGCTCAAGTGTGGAAAATAGTTGGTTTTGTACGTAGTCATGGAAACTTAACATTCTCTTAGCAGAGGGCTTTTTATACAACA
Organism: Caiman crocodilus; assembly: GCA_030014935.1. Taxonomy (NCBI): domain Eukaryota; kingdom Metazoa; phylum Chordata; order Crocodylia; family Alligatoridae; genus Caiman; species Caiman crocodilus. The sequence goes on from JAGPOW010000261.1 coordinate 126,332,419, forward strand.
TGAAACAATTACATAAGACAGAAAAACTATTAAGACTGTAAATGTGAAATAACTGCCATTTTAAATATAAAAGAAGAATTAGATTAGACATTAAGAATCTCTACCTAATAGAATTGGCGTCAGTACCTAGTAGCCACAACAGAAGATGAAGCCCCACTGTTGTAATACTATACTTAATTAAATGACACAATAGAAGAGCTTGAAATCCACATGTGAAGAGGAGGAAAGAAAGGGAATATGGTCACTCAGTGATTCACAGATGAAAAACAGAGGGTCAGAGAAATCTGACTGGCCCTAAATCAACTAATTAGTCTGTGGCATAGCGAGGAATCAAATCCAGATTTCCTGAGTTCCCAGTCAGTAACTTGTATGCTTTATTTCCATTTACCATGGTCTGTGATAATGTTTCAGTAATACCTACTGAAAAACATCGATTCTACTGCATTAATATCCATGTGACCTCTGTAACAAACGTGGCTTGGTTGAAGATGTGGAGGGAAAAAATGACCATGTCCATGTTTTGAAGGGAGATGGACTTTAAGCTGTAAAACACTATTTAATAAAATAAAAGCAAAACAAACAAACAAATTATTTTTATATATGGTCAAAATGTATAAGCACCTTTCACAGAGCCTATCAACATCACTTCATAAACCTACTGGATACAAAAAATCATAGAATAAATATAGACATTGGACTTGTAACACATAACTTGCTTAATATCTGACTCCTCAGGTAACCTCCCTTCTATTTACCAGATATATTTATCCTCTCCTCCCACACGTGTCTCTCACCAATTGTCTACCTCAATTTACATTTTTACTGGCTCTTTAGCATGCATACCAGCTTCTGGCTTATTTACGATTCCATCCAGGAAGAGCACAGACCAACTGCACGTGGTTTCCTCAACCTGACGAAGGATATTTGTACCTGAAAGCTTGTAAAGAATTTTTCCAACTATTTGAGCTGGTCTAATAAAAAATATTGGATTTACCCAAAAAACGTTGTCTGCTAATATCAACAGTATTATTATCACTTTCTTCGAGTCTGTGGGAGTTATCAGTAGTCATGTTTAATATGTGATTTGTAACAAATGCCACCACATAAAAGGACAGACTAGTACCGAGGCAAACGCATTTTATTGCTAAAACTCCTTTGTCATTCATTAAGGATATGATCTGAAACGCACTTCAGTGGACATACTGGCATTAAATCAGTTTCAAGTCATCTGGTGGTGGCTCTTTGTAGTAAAAATGGTGATTAAGGCCCCTGGATGTTACCCAAGTATCAGGGGAGTAAGAAAATAAAAACAAAGCATGAGTATCTGTTTCAGAACCTGAAAACTACTCATTAAGGGGAGAAAAAAAATCAAGCAAGACTTAGACATTTAGGCTAAAATTCTCAAAGCTGCTTTAGGGTCTCATTCTCATTGAAATACCAGAGAGTTTGAGTCTTAGGAACCCTGGCCTTACTGAAAACTGTCTGTGCATAACGGTTAAGAGATGCCTCTTAACAACTTGTGTTGAGCACATTATGAGCACAGATGCAGGGAGTTTCCCCTGTAGCGTGGGAAAAGTTTTGGTGCATGGTCAGAGCCCACCAAAACCTTGCAGCTGCACCAGCAAGTGCATGCTTGCAATTGGCTCACGTTAAATTATGCATACTTGTCAGTTGGTGATTGGCTAGCGGACCGAATAAGAGGCGTGGGCGATGCCCGCCCAAACCGGAGGAGAGCTGGGACACGCATGAGGAAAGATCCACATGCGTCTCCAAGCCACGAAGGAGGCCTGATCAACTGACAATGACTCCCTGCCGGATTCATCCAACGTCCCATACCCTGCGTGTTTGTGAGCTTTTGTGTGCCTGAGTTCCTGTTTGAGTTTTGTAACTCCAAGGAACGTGCCCACAGCCTAAGGACTGTAAGTAAAGGTTTTTTTGCTTGCAACAACCTGTGAGTCTAGTGCTCTAATTCCACACTCCATCAGCGGCCCCGTTCCGCCAGCGTTTCTCGGCCCCCACAAAAACTACAATTCTTACTTTGAATCCAAACAACTGAACCTACAATTGAACTAAGACAAGGTCCACAAGAGTGCCCTCTACATGCCTAAATATAAAATTATGTTCTTCAACCCATACTGACTTGCCACCTAAAATCTTCAGTAGTACGTGAAGTACTATGTACTATGTACATGAAGTAGTCTGTACATAAGAGTATGCCTAAGTAATACAGAGCTCTGCTAAGCTAACTGTCAGCACAGTGTGTCACCTGGGCTAATTAGTTCATCTCAGAAATTTTAATTAGCTTGAAAGCACCACTGTGCTGACATGGATATACTACTTTGGAGACCCAGCCTAGTATCTGTTCACAGCTCTTGATGTTAAGATAACCCAGTTTATTGACAAGTAACACAATTTTTCTATATGTTGCAATATTTTGCTTTGTAGACATACCTTCAAACTCTGCTTCCATATGTACTAAAAACTGCATAAATCCTGAGGTTCTAGGTATCTAATTCCTCTCTGAATCCACCAGCTAAGAGTCCATTTGCCTATATTGGGTGCACACAGTCAGTTGTTGACTGCACCCAGTCTACATTCATAAAACTTTAAGTTATGTGAATGTAGACTAAGAGCGGCATGAACAGCCATTTGCTTTTCCCAAAACTCAGTGTAAATAACTGAGGGTGGAGGAGGGGTGGGCAGGATCAGAGAGGGTGACAGAGGTTGGTGGATCTGGGAATGACTGACATGTCAAGGGGGGACTGGTCAGTTCATGGAGGGAACGGGGAAGGACTTGGCCCCTCAAAGGGTGGATTGAGGGCTCAAAATAGCCCATTCAGGGTTGCAGGGGTTGGAGTGGCTAGGCTTTCACAGCTCTAGAGCTACATTGTGAATACATACAGTTTTGGAGCAGCTGCTCTATATGGTTAAAGCAGCCTCAGGGAAAAGTAAGTAGAAAGAAGTTGGAAGAAAAGCAAGGGAGCAAGGAGTGACATCCCAGGACTGGGGATGTCTGGTGGAGCTCTCCTGTCCCTGAAGAGATGATAGGGAGTCGGCAACAGAGCTTTGAAAGCTCTATTTAGCTGGGAGACCTGGTTATGAGAATGCTGTGACGAGGAACAGTGTATTTGTGTGTGTGTGTGGGGGGGGGACGGGGGCAGGGAACCCTGCTGGAGGTGAGCTGGCCTGAGACAAAGAACAAAGCCCAATAAGATTAAGTTGATGCTTTAAGGGATGTTTTTCCTTTCTACTGTTTTACGCAGACCTAGTGGGCGAAAAAGGGAAGTGGGTCTGAGAGCCAACGGCCTTCCTGAAGAACAAAAAGGGATAAAGACTGAGTTGGTCAATCAACCCTGCAGGGCAAGGAGGGAAGAGCCTGGAAAGGTTGGGTTTTTTTCATTATTTCTTTTTTCTGTTTTGGACACTTGATTTTTCCCCTCAAAGGATCAAGGAATGTGCAGACCCTCTCTGAGTGAGAGAGGACACCAAATTACCCAAATACATATGAGACTTACCTGTGAGTGAAGTAAAGCCCGGTAATCCGTTGTCCTGTTCCATCAAGATAGGCAGTAATGAAAGTAAAAAACCTAGAAGACAATAGAAAGAATTCGAGCAAATTGCTCGGGAAGACCTAAAATTGTACGCAGTGGTGCATAAAACCTGGGTAGTGCTAGGACAGTGTGTAGGGGTGTGGTGAAAACAAACACCTCCTGCTCATTTACTTCAAAGGAACACCAAGACTCTGGATTCACCACCATGGATATCATGCAAGTGTTTGTGAGTCACTTAAGCAGGGCAGGGAAGGTATTGGACAGCCAGACGCATAGACATAACTGTGCTAATTCCCTACAAATGCCTGTACATAGCCATCGCTGCAGAGGCTATGGCAAGCGTACTCTGGAAATGCCTATTTTGCAACAGCCACAGCTGAAGGGAAAGGTTGGTAGTTGCCCTTTTGCCAAATTACTACACCGGGTAGAACATTTGTGCAGGCTGTAAAGAACTGGATTGAATTGCTCTATCTGTCTGTATACATTTGAGCCTGCTCTATAAATGCTTTAACCACCAGGTTTTGGGTCATTCTAGATGGCATGAGACTATCACATTCAATGTCTTTCAATCTGTATAAAAGTTAAATATCTATTGCTACAGGGAGTGAAAATTTGAACATGACTCTTACCTCATAATTGAGGCACTCACTACAGAGATATAAGATCTACCTTGCAGGTTTAGCAATCATTGGGTTCAATAAGTATAGGCACACATGAATGATAAGAACTAAAAACTAATAACATACCTAGGGGACCATCTTCCAATTCCCAGCCTTCTAAGTCAGGGAGTATATCTAAATTATAACTTTTATCACTACACCAAGTTCTTCTCCCATTACTTTTTATGTAAATGTCTCCTCCCAGCTACTAGCCTTTCAGGTCATTATCATTCCCTTTCTGGTCCTATGAATATTTAATCGTTTCATACAAAGTGGAAAAACCCTTCCTCAGAGTACCAGAGCATCTGTTGGTCCAAACAGTTACCTAGGATGTAGAAAATGCAGATTCAAGTTACCTCAGACAGAGACTACTTGAATCTGTGTATTACACATTACAGGTGAGCAGCATAGATAATTTGCTATTGGATAGAAAGTGGGAGGACACTTCAACCTCTAGTAATATTTTATGAGAAAAGGCTGATGTAAATGCATACCTCTCATTGAGAGGTACAGATCCATGTGGTATTTATCCTAACTAAAGGTAGATACTTCTCTGTGCCCCATAAAAACACGCCTTAATTCAAGAAGGAAATAGGGTTTAAAATGAACCCCACACTTAGCATTTCCTAGTGGCTACCATAGGTGGCTTCATCCTCAGCATGCCATTTTCCGTGGTTACTCCATTTAAGATTCCAGTTTTAAATACCTCCTTTTATCAAGAGCCTTGGCACCTAACTCAGAGACCCAAATCGTTTAGTGGATCTGGCCCTACCTGCCTAAGAGAAAATGAGAGGCAAGCTTCTAAATCACTTAGACAAACATTGTCCTAAGATGGCCACCATGTGGATTGTCACTATGTAACAGGATGTCTGCTATTCTTCGTACAGCTCTCATAAGAATTAAACCAATATCTTGTAAGCCTCAACATTACTAGACACTATACCATCATGAAGGATCAATAGTCAAGGATAAATCCTTAAGTGACACCTGAATAGTGCCACTGAAATATTTTTAATTGGGAAAACATTTGAAATGCCACATTTCACTTTTTGGAACAGTTTTTTTTTTTTTCCAATAACCTTTTGATTTGGATACAGATAATTAAATGTCAGAAAGAATAGTGTAAAAAACAAGCCTAAAGACATGTGAGCTTTTGAACGGGATTTTAGCACACATTAAGCAACTCGTAAGTCATAGAGGTAGTTGCATTTATTACAAGATTAGCATATTCTTTATTCATACAAACTGGAAAACATTTTAGCATTGGATAGCTTTTCTGATGCTGAAAGGGTAGAATATGGGATTGAATGCACTGTAAAGATTTTATGGATGCACACATTTCATGTAGTGTAATTTTCTGATACATATCTTTAGCAATACAAATCAACTCAGATTTTATGCTATGTGCAGCTAAGCACCCAATGCCAAATTTTCCTCATAGTTATTCTGATTCAGAGGCTGAGTAACTGAAATCAGCGGTATAAATTCCATTCAGTTTAAATCATCTTTACTCTGTCGGACATTTGGAAAGGAGACCTTAGGGCACATTTATACTACAAACTTGCCAGGCAGAAGCGTCCTCAAGTACACTACTGTACAGCACACAGGCCATCTCCAAACCTAATAGTGTAGCCAGTTTATCCAACATTCTGAATGGGTTAATTAGCACTGCTGAATGATAGGGCCAGCTAGCCTGCTTAATGATAGGGCCAGCTAGCCTGCTTAATGTAAATATGGCTACATGGCTTCTGATCCACGAGGCAGACTAAGCAAAATACCTTGGCATGTCTGAAAGTGCTACTGACTGCCATAGTTAATTTGCAGTATAGACGGAGCTTGGAGTAGCTGAGAATCCAGGCCTCTATGCTCACTTACTTATGTTAGGAAAAGAAATCAGTACTGATTGGGGTGATTGAAAATTATATAGAATAAAGGTATTTCTGGTGACCTAAATATTCCACCTTCCAAGACTGATTTCATTATTCCTTAACTTAGTTCTGATACCTGATAGATGTCTGCTTTACCCATGAATATCTTCAGTAATCCATCAGCTTTCTTCATTGCATGTACAGTCTTACACTAGCACCCATGCTCGATATATGTTGCCTAAATATCTCTTTCCTCATTTAATTTGTTTTCCAGATTAAATATATTGGACTGGAATCAGAGCGCAGTGCAGAGTTGAAGAATTATCTGTCATGAGCCAATCCTTGCTGACAAAAGGTATTCTTTAAAGAAAATGTTACATACTATAAATTAAAAACAACTAGGGAATTTAATAGGGATTATACATAGAGGATGAATTCTATTATTACTAGGTGACTAATTCAACCCCAGTCTAGATTATTAATTTTTTAAAAGTCTGGTAACTTATCTGTAAGTTAAGTTTACTTTGTTTGTAAACTTTTAAGTTAAGTTTATTGGTTTACTTAATCTGTAAACCAATTAAATGAATCTGAGAAGTTCAGTACTGAATGTTTTACCTTTTTATTTACTTATGACTTTCAAATATTTGTCAACAGTTTTAGGAGTAGGATCAGAGTGAACTGAATCTTGAGTTGGTATGGCTGAGACTGGTATTCCATGGAAGGGCAGAAGGAGGAGTCCTATGCTGCCACTTATAAATACAGACATTTTCAAAATGTTAAGGACTATCAGCCTAGCACATTTTGTAAGCACTAAATACACAGGACTAACTAATGGTGACATCACCCTGATTCTTCAGCAGAAAGAATATGAAGAAAGGTAACAGTGATATCTGATATCTCATTATAGACAACTTAAACAAATAGGATGAAATAAATACTCTAGTTAGGTTAAATTAATTATCTGTCTTGAGATCCTTGAGCAGAAGGTGCTAGTTAAGAGAAAAGTTTTTTATTATATTGTTAATACCAAGGCCCTGTTTCTGGCAACATTTGCATAAGTACCTAACTTTATTACTGTGAGTAGTTCTGTTTAATCAATGGGACTGCTCATAGAAATAGAGTTTAGGGGTTTTTTTAGGAATCGATTATGTTCTTGATGGTGTCTTCATGCCATTCAATTACAACACATATTTAAAGTTCATCCTTTTGGTGGTGTCTTGTTCAACAGCCTCTAAACTTTGAGATTTTTTTTCTTTTGCCTTCTTCGTGTATTATAAATTTTGAAGTACATGATTTAAAATGTCCTACTAATTAAAAAACAGAACCAAACCAAACCAAGCCAAAAACCCCCGGTTTATATTAAATACTCCGCACCTTATAAATGCAAGCCAGGATCTCAAAAATCATGGTTTATTTTCTGATTCTAGTACTGTAATGCCTAGGAAGTGGAGAAGCAAAGCTTGGGTAGAACTGAAATCTATGAGTAATGAAGAAACAGGCAAGTGATACAGTTGAATAACATTAACCGAATGATTCCACGTGAATGGTAAACTTAGCACATTTCATTTGGAGCTCATCAAAGCAAAAATCCTGCAGCCTCAAGATGCTATTTTTTCTCAGTCACTTTTTAGAGAATTTGAGGGGGCCCAAAAGTGTTAAATGTCTATATCCTGAAATATCTGGGATTAAACATTTTGGGCTCTTTTGGCAATCATCTCAGCCTTAAAACATTATGTGAAGTTATTATCTGTGAATCTATATAGCAAGCTTCTGAAGATAGGATGATGTTGCATTCACCTAACTAAAGATTTCTAGTCTCAGGAAAAAAAATGGAAAAAGTGCATGCATTATTTAGGAAATATAGGGATATACTCCTTCCTTATTTTATGTAAAATACATATTAAGTCTCAAAAGGGAAAACTTCTCCCTATAGTTGTAGTGACTGGTAAGGAAATAACCTGGAAATGTATGTTAGTGTTCCTGTTGTATGGTATATGATTAACTATATTATTAACTATAAATATTGGTGCAGAACAACATTTGTAAGAGTACTTGAATCAATACAAATTGCACCATTAACTACTTTTTGTGGATCTGTACCTTTGAAGTTGCAATCCCATTAGCCTTAAAATCCTAAGGGGTTAGACTCATGAGTAAAATAAGAGACTTATTGGATCATTGTTTTATTTATTTAGGTATTTGTCTTACAAAGTATTTGACTTTAGAATATATATGAATCACTCACTTTTGAATCCCACACTTTGTTATATATAAATAGCATGTACTTGGGAGAGTGTGCATTGTAAATATCCGGTTTGATTCAGTTTGGAAGGAGCAACCTTATGTCACCTTATTTTCTTTGACATTGCCATTATGGAATATGTTCTTGGCTTTCCCTCCTTACAATTTTTCTCTCTCACTCAGTCAAGCTATTTCAAAAGTGCCATTTTCTTCTGTTTTAAGCTAAACTAGTTGTCTTTTAAGGGGGAGGGGACAGGTAGTTTCCTTTGTTCTTTTGGTAATCTGATTCTAACACTTTCAATTTCAATTGGATAGTGAAGTATGAACCTTAAAAGGTCTCCTGTGAAAATCTGACACCACTGAAGACAAAATCCCATTGCCAATTCAGATATAAGTAGTCAGCTGTTTATTCTCTCATCCGAAGTTTTTCATAATTATCTGGTCCGCTTACATAAACAAAACTGAACTGAAAATCTAAAAGGTATGGACTCTTTGGCCATGTCCAGGCAAGCGCAGCCATGCGGCATGTGGCACCGCACGCATGTCTGTAGCGCCACATATTCAGCTGTTCTCCATGCTGTGAGGGAGCAGCATAGGTTGGGGTTTTTTACCCCTGAGCCCCCCTCAAAAACTGGAGTGGCACGCATGGGGGCAGCGCACACCAACCGAAACTGGAGCCTGGCCACCCAGAGCCATGATCCAGCTGCTAGCCAGGTACAGAGTGGCAGGATCACCACTGATGCAGCCCCAGGAGGCCCCCAGGACTCCAGGTGACGTTGCTGGGGCCATCCCTCTGCTGTGATCCAGAGGGTGTGCGGCACAGGCACTCACTGGGGACAAGTAGTGGCAGCACAAGGTGTGTCACTGCTTGTCGTCCCTGAGGACCCAAAGGTCCATGCTTGTGCGGATGCAGCCTTTCTGAGGCTTTTGATATTAACTTCGAGTTAGGTTAGAGAAAAAGTATAAGACTCTTATGATATGAAAGACTTTCTACTGTTTCTGGTCCCAGATGTAACCTAAAAGAGGAGTCTGAGTACATAAGCTGGATCCAGATGCACAGGGGTGTGCACTTGCAGTGGTGACTTGTTTGTGCTACAGTATACACCCCTGTTAATGTGCTTTACTGTGGGATACGCTGTCCTGTTATGGGCACACTGCCAGTGACCAGCTTGTCCCACCTCCCAGTGTGCTGCTTCAACTGGGCTCCATGTGCTGAGGGGGCGGGGCTAGGCAGCAGGCAGCTCCTGTGCTGAAGCACCCTGTGCAACAGCCAGCTGGGGAGTGGCATGCAGAGATGGGGAGCAGCAGCCCAGGGCTATCTGTTCCCCCATCTCAAGGCACACTGTACCCCAGCCACCTGTCCATGGCTGGCTGGGCTGCACTGTATCTCAGCATGGGGGCTCCACAGCATGTAGAGGTGGGAAAGCAGGCAGACCTGGGCTTCCTCCTCCTCTGTTTCTGCATTTGTCTTGATGCACACTACTTGTGTGTGCTTTGCACTGCTTTTTTTGTTGGTTTGTTTGTTTGTTTTTTGCTAACAGGAAATCCTGGTAGCAAATTTTACCCCTGCTTTGCAAATTAGCAGTAACATGCACAGTTTAACATGCAACATGCGTGAGATTGTAAATGGCCACCAGGTCCCCTCTCAACCGTCTCGTGTGGATGCTGAATAGATTCAGGCCCTTTAGCCTCTCTTTGTAGGCCCTGCACTTGTATTCCAGCCTATTCTCTTCTGTCCACTTCCATAATCTGTCTAGATCTAGCTGAATTCTGTCCCTTCCCTCCCATGTGCCCACCTCATCTCACACCTTGTTATCATCAGTGAATTTGGACAGCGTGCTTTCCACACCCACATCCAGATTGCTGATAAAGATATTGAACAATACAGGCCCCAGGATCGAGCCCTGGGGTACTCCACTGCCCACATCCCTCCGGGTCAAAAATAACCTATCCACCACCTCTCTCTGGGTGTGACCATCTAGCCAATTTGCCACACATATGACTGTATAGGCATCAATGTCACAGTCACCAAGGTTTTTTTAGATAATGTAGTGAGAAACAGTGTTTGAGGTCTTCTTAAAGTCCAGGGAATTGACATGTACCTCAACTCCTTCATCCAGGGACTTTGTGACCTGATTATAAAAGGAAACCCACTTAGTCAGGCAAGATCTGCCCTCAGTAAACCCATGCTGGTTGCCCCTGAGCATTACCTCCCTCGCTGGGCCCTTGTAGCTGTGTTCCTTGATAATTTTCTCAAAGGTCTCTCCAGGGACTGAGGTAAGACTGACTAGCCTGTAATAGCTGGGGTCCTTGTTTCTCCCTTTCTTGTAAATAGGGACCACATTAGCCCTTTTCCAATCCTCTGGTATTTGGCCAGAACCCAACAAGTGCTCATAAAGCCATGCCAGGGGCTTCACTATGACCAGCCCAGGCCTTCCCAGAACTAAGCAACAAGACTGAACAGAGTGCCATCTGTGGCACTGGGAGATGTGAGTGCTGTGATTGGGCACCAGGCAAGCAAGGGACACCAGCCTCTATAAGCAAAGTGGCTGCCACAGAGCCAGGGGATTGGACACTTTGGGATGAGAGAAGTTACAAAAGTAAAAAAAACCCAAAACATAGGTGCTATCTGTGTTGCCACCCTGGGGAGACAGAAGCAGCCTTGGACTTCTTGTATAAATAAGCAGCAATCTGGGAAGTAACATCCCACCCACTCATCTGAGGATCTGAAGCTGGTACCACTGAAGGTCGCTGCTGCAATGCCTGAAGGAAACTTGCCAGATTGTATTGCAAGGAAGAATACTTGTTATAAGCCTAGCGGTTACTATTAAAAGTTCACTTGATACCAAATTGGATGAGGGGCTGTGCCAGTCCCTGAGGGTCTCTGGTAAAAGGAATCCTAGGGGCAACACCAACTAATGGACACAACCATAATGTTTACACATTTGGAAACAACCCTTACACAAGCGTGTCCTTCAGCTTTGCTTGCCCCTCCCCTCCCGCAAGAAACAAACAAATAAAGGAACAAGCACGTGACAGACCCACAAAAGTATAACATGCTTAAGGATGGGATGTTTTGGGCAAGTCAGATGGGAAATTCCTGCTAGAGAAAGTTACAACCTAGAGTAGTCATTTGCTCCGTGTAAACAGGCTTTTAACAGCTCTCCCTTCTGAGATTGGGTTGTAAAGGTTGGAAGGGACCTCAGAAAGTCATCTAGTCCAATCCCCTGCTCAAAGCAGGACCACCCCCAACTATGACATACCAGCCAAGGCTTTGTCTGTCTTAGTCTTTAAAACCTCCAAGGATGGAGATTCTGCTACCTTTCTGGATAACCTGTTCCAGTGCTTTATTACCCTCCTAGTGAGAAAGTCCTTCCTAATATCTAACCTAAGCTTCCCTTTTTGAAGTTTGGTACCATTGCTCCTTGTTCTGTTATCTGCTAGCACTGAGAACAGTCTACCTCCAACCACTTGGGAACCACCCTGCCAAGTTGTAGGTTGCTATTAAATACCTAATACATGTAGCTACCCTGGGCTAGTTGCTTATCTATTTGTGTGGACCACAGCGTAGCTTCCAGTTGTGGTACAAAACAATGCAGTTATACTGGTGCAAGCCCATTGTATGCCCAGGCTATTCTGAAAGCAAGCAGACATTAAAATGTTTGATTTGGGTTGGGCTTTTGGCAAGTGCTGGGGGTGGGGGGTGGAAACAGGGGAGAGAGAGAGAGAAAGGGGAAGAGAGAGAGAGAGAGAGGAGTCATTTTAGTCAAGTAAATTAAGTAACATTTTTTTCAGATTGTAAAATTCAGTGGATGTAGAAGATTTCTATCCCCAAAATATTTCTTTGAATTATTGATTTCTAAAATGTCTTAATCTTGGAAATTAATGAAATTCCAATTCATGTGACTGAACAGGAGCTGATAATATTTGTCATATTTCGTACTTTACAAAAATTTAAACCGTAGTACAATAATCCACTGAATAATGCAGTGAAGAACAGAGCCCTTGAACAGTCACAGCGCCTTAGCTCTCCACTCCCAAGTTACTCAATAGTTTCACCACCTGTTTCCATTACTGCTCAGAGAGTCCCTGCTTGGAAATTAAGGCATTAGTTTAGATAAATATGCTCTGCCTTTGTGGACATTTTGAGGCTTCTTTACTTTCTCTACTTTTCCAAGGTTCATAAAAGGTTTCTCACCCTATAGTTCACAATATTCCAGTTGCTCATGAGCAAGAAGTAGTATGGAGAGGTATGAGAAAATAATGAAATACTATAGAGTACGGTAAACCTTTGAACAGATAGAGAGCAGTGACAACTGTCCCTAAGAATTGTAACAACCTGTCTAGAATTTGGAGACAGGAACACTGGCTAAAAAAGAAGAGAGTTTGTAAGGGGCAGCAGCCGATAAGTACATAGGAGGTGTGCATCAGGAGCTGGGAGAAGGTCTGTTCATCTAGGCACCCCAAGGAAAGACAAGATCTAATGGTCACAAACCGCAGGAAGCCCATATCAGACTGAACATAAGGAAAAAGCTTCCTTACCATCCAAGTCTCCAGAGTCTGGAATAGACTACTCCCAAAAGCGATGTAAACACCTACTCTGAATAATTTCAAGAAATGCCTGGATGATCACCTTGCTGGGGTGATCCAAGTCCAGTTGGCTCCGTGCCCTTTGGGCAGGGGGCTGAACCTGTTGATCTCACTAGGTCCCTTCCAGCTCTAATGTCTATGAAATCTATCAACCTGTACTTATGAAAGGCAATTGTAGTAGCTCATTTGTTTCTGGTGCCTGGTGTCTATGCTCCCCATACTTAACATCTTCATTTGAAATACTTCTTAAAAAAGTCCTTTCTCATGTTTTCCTCTTTACATAGTGCCTGTTACGTATCTCAACTCATCCTACCACTTCTCAGAAAGATTGCATAATGGTTCTGCATCATTTCACAGTCAGAATGGGAGTGGGAAAAAAGTATAAGACTGGGCAACTCTAAGGGAGACTGAAAGTGAAAATATTACTTTTGCACTTATTTTAGAAGATTGATTCTGAAAACTGCAGGAAATTTTCCAAGTGTTCATACCCCTTGTCCTCTCCCCTTCAAAATCTGTTAATCCATGTTAAATGGTAAGATTGAGGAAGTTACAAAAGGAGCAGAGCATCTGGTTTCCTCTAGATTTGAGAACGTATTTCCGCGGCTTGAGTTTGAATCCTTGCATACTACATTGCTATGTGGTTGTGATTTTTGTTTGTGCAGCCCCATGTACCTGAAGGTTCTTTCTTCAGCTGTTTTGGTTTTTATCATCTGTAATACATACTTTATCGTAGTCAACAAACATGCTAATGCTGCAACTATTCGTTGGGTGGTACAACCACTCCATCATTGAAAAAAGGCTGGCAAGAGTTCTATACTAAGGTAAGTCTTAGACCTTCCTCACTATGTATCACAAGCATGACTTACCCTTCATTCTACTTATATCAATTTGAATAATAAATCATAGTTGCTTTACTGTGATAGAATTCAAGACCATTTTCTCATTTAATAGCTTTCATCTTTATGATGTTCTATATAATGGATATCACTGTACACTAATGAGTTTGCCAGCAATATCAGAAGATGTATGACCATCTACATAGTTCCTTTTTATTCCTGAAAAAGACTGATTGAATTTATCAGTTTTATAATTTCTCTTTACTTATATGGATTATATAGATTAAAATTCATAGTTCTTTAAAAGTATATTGAACCATTATTCTTGTTTAGTAATGTTCTTAATGTACAGGTACCTTTATGTTTTCTCATTTATTCTGATATAGTATATCTCAGGCAATAGTCAGTATTTATCTAAGTACAGTCGGAACACATGTGAAGTTATTTAATTTAAAAATAGAATTAAGAACAGAGATGAAGAATAAGGGACTTCATTTATTTTATTCACAGGATATTAATGCTCACATCTGAAAAGCAATATTAAAAATAATGGACTGAATTTCTAATGTCCCTGTTTTAGAATCACCAGATGTTTCTGGAAGGATGCAGTACAAGGTCATATATTTTAAGAAAAGGTGTGAAGCAAATCAAGACAGGCTTAATATACAGAAGCATAAAGCCAGTGCTTGGAAGAAACTGCTTCTGCAAGAGACCTTTAAATAAGAATCATTGTTTTATATGAAATAAAAACTGATAAAATGGATATTGAAATATATTATGTAGATTTGCAACTTAAACTTTTAGTTACACTAGTCAGCATGAGCTTGAAAATCATCACAGAAAATGACAATAGAACTTTCTCACCCTTGGTAGCATGACAATGAGGAAGAAATGTAACTGTATGATCACTGAGCCAATCAGTGTCCAGGATTTTCTGGAAGAACTGGAAAACAAATGTTTTGTAACAGCAGTTTATCTTGGGTTATCAGATTCATAGTGCATTGAGTTTTTCTATAAAACTTTGATTTTCACATCACAAGAGCTAAAGAAGAAAAAGGTTATGCTTGTGAATATGAATAAAAAATAAATTTAGTGTATTGGTTTTTTTTAAATGTTTCTGAGTGTTTATTTTTCTTTCATGCCAGCCACTGTAAATGATGCAGTTTCGCCATGGCTTTCTCCTCAAGCCTGAAGAGACGAATGCACATATTTAATATTATGTACCCTGAACAGCCCTATTGCGCTGCCTGTGTTACGTTAAACTCATGCAAATACTTTCAAATGCTTTTGCAGGATTATGACGTTAGAAAATACTCCTCAGTAAAGTAACAATCTACAGCTGAAAGGACCTTCTGTCATCTTTCTTTACCTGTAGTTATTACTCATACTAGTAGCCCTTACTAATGTGAGGACATCTCTTAGCCCTTTTTGCTTAGGTAAGAATCACAGACTCGAATGTGTTAGCTTGAATACGTTTTATGTAGAATGAAAGATGAATATCCATTGCACTAAGTCATTTACAACATGATTACAATATTATGAGCCACTAACGGGAGAAGAAATTTCCCCCCTCGCTGATAGTGTGTAGAGTTGGCATACGATCTCTAGTACCCTACCTACAGTAGGGGTTGCAATGAAAATGCGTTGTACAGGGGAATGGAAGGATGAGGTGCCCCAGAGCTGAGGAAGAAGGCATGGCAAAATTCACCTCTACTGTGACTGGTTTGTGCTTCCCAGGGCCATAAGCAGGCAAAGTTTAGCAGAAACTATTTGAAGTTGCCCCCAAGGAAGTTGCAGACTTCCAGCTGCTCCAGGAAAAAAAAAGCAATCCAAAAGCAATTTGGAACTAACCACTTGTCCAGACACAGGGATAAAGAAATTGAATATCAAGGTTAGAAATTCTGTTTTTTTTGCCTAATTCTATGGGATTATAAAGGTGCAGCTACACTGGAAGATGCCCAGTTTTGATTGGAATGTAAGGAACCCCTGAAGTAGATAAGTGGTTAATGGGACTCTTTGATGAATGACCATAGCCATGGGCCCATTGGAAAATGGTGAAATAGATGGACATAGAGGCTACATTGAAAGGCAGCTAGCATTAGCCACTTAACAAAATATATAATAAAGACATCTCTGGATATTGCTTAATGAAACTCATAGTGAAGTAGCATAAGGACCTCTCCTGCTCTACTGAAAGATTATCATACAGGGTAAGCAAGAAAAGTTCTAATAGCTTCTTCTATTCTGTATGAAGAAGAGATTGATTATTCATGATTTTCCAATATTTATGGAAATAAGATTGTCTCTTCAGTCTGTGAGTACTGGTGTCTACATGAAACATCTATGATACTGTATATTTATATTTCTGTTACGTTTTAGGTTTTGTCTAGTGTTTGTGCAGTATACCACCCATACAAGTCATACATGTACAGGCAAATTTAAAGTACAGTGACATTACCTTCAGTTTTTTGGGGGGCTTATTCTGTTAAAATATGGCTCATGGAGTTTTTCCTATTGAATTACTATATTTTAGGATTCCTAGTCTTGTAGGCAGGAGGTATAGATGAGAATATATTCACAAACTCTTCATAATGGGAGATAAGATAGGCTACATCTGGAATAGGCTGTCTTTTATTTTTTTTAATTTCCTCCAAATGATTTTTTTCCCACATCACCTGCATCTTAAAAGAATTAAATCCTTCTTCACCTATCCTTTTCATTTGTAATGTCACCTGATCAACAACCAGGTTAGTGGTATCTATATGGGTGAATCAGTTGATTCCTTTTCCTTGAATAATATTTTTGTGTCCCTGTCATTTTTCAAACACTTGCTTATTATTAGCAAATAGTACATGTGTACTATCATAACCTCCCCTTGCGCCCCCCCCGCCCCCATTTTGATATTATTCAGGTTTTGTTAGGTTTATTTTACAGTTTTGGCATGTATTATTATGTTGTATTTTATTTCATTTTTATCACTGCAAGAATTATGTGGTGCTATCTGTATGCATTGTTATAATTTTGGATATGGTTTAGTCAAAAGAACTAATCTACATACACATACACATACAGGCACATACAAAAGAGAAAGAGAGTAGTAAGGAAGTGTTTTTATAAAGTAAAAGAGATGGTGAAACTGCTAAGTATCTCTTGCCATTGTGTCACTAGGGTGTCATGCCCAAATGCAGGCACATAACAGGAAAAATCAACCCCTTAACAACAAAGGCATTTCAGAGTAATAATCCTTTAGCTGGAGGAATTTCAGGTGCTTTATGAAGAACAAAGAATTCATAGACTCATAGGAACATCAAAAATTAAGGTTGGAAGGAACCTTAGGATGTCACCAAGTCCAACCCCCTTCTCAAAGCAGGAATATCCCCAACTATATCATCCCAGCTATAATTTGTCTAGCCAGGTCTTAAAAACCTCCAAGGATGGAGAGTCCACAACATGTCTGGGTAACCAGTAGGGGTGTGTGAAGTGTACAGTATTCAATTCAGATTCAGATTTGACCCTATTGAAGGGACAGTGATTTGATTAATTGATTTGGATCACTGTCCCAATTCAATTCAGCCACATTTGAATCTGAAGATTCAATTCTGATTCAGACAAAATTTGATTCAGCAATTTGGTCATAGACCCAGCTTTATATGTTTTTTCTACATACCTTGAGGTATCAGGTGTGGCTTATGAATGCTGGGCTGGTGGGGCAGATGGAGTGTCCCATAGGAGTGCGGGGGGTCTGCCACTAAGCACATAGAAGTACTCCATGGAAGAGCTGCCAGCGGAGGTCCCCAGGGGCTCATGGAACGAGGGTGGAGTACAGACTCAGCCACTGGGGTGCCCCAGCCATGCCAGTGCCAAGCAGGTCCTGCCACTTGGTGTCTGGGTGGAACACAAGGGCAGCATAATGGATCACGTGGCCCACGAGCATGTAATGGTGGTGGGAATGGATGGTGGAAAAGTGGACCAGTTTGGTGTCCTCCAGCTGACTCAGCATAAATAGATAAAGCAGAGGTAAGGCGGGGAACAGATGCCCAGATGGACTTGTCCACAGCTACACAGCAAAGTAATGTCATCAGAACTAAGACTAAATCCCAGTATTCTAGAACAGAAGTGGGCAAAATATGTCCCTCAGGTCACAGCCAGCCTACCAGGTGATTTTATCCAGCTCATGGGTCTTACTGTATCCAGACTCTGGCCCAGCCTCAGGCTGGCCCTGATGTGCTCACATGGGGCCAAGCCCCACTCACAAGTGCTCATACCACAGACCCAGGGAGAGACTGCAGGAGTGTGTAGCTCCAGCCAGAAGGGGCATGGGGTCTACCTGGCTCTATTGTGTGGGGCTTGCATGCAGTTCCCAGGTTTGCCACCTGAGCCATGTGCCTGTAGGTATGCTGCTACTGGCAGCAGGAGCTGTGCACAATGGTGCATGTTTGTATGGAGTCCCCCACCCCAAACACCTATGTACCCCCCACACCCATTCCCCACACACATTCCTAGTTACCCCTCCCTCTCCATACACTGCACAACACCCACAACCACCCTCATACACTCAATATACTAGTAAGACTTAATTTTTTAGCTACTATGCAATCACCTTTATATACACAATGCAACACACACAAATAAGGATGAAAATATTTTCTGAAATAAAAGTAAAATACGTTATTGTAGATGTTGGCTTTTTAGTGTATAATTTGTGGGGGGGCTCACAGTTCCAAGATGGCAACCCCCTTTACCAAAAGGAGTACCTCTGGAGGCAAGAAGAGAGACTTCCAGTGGAAAAGTTTCATAGATTCATGGATTCCAGTTAGGACTGGAAGGTACCTGGAAGATCATCAAGTCCAGCCCCCTACCCCAGGGGCAGGAAGTCAGCTAGGGTCAAAGGACCCCAGCAAGATAAGCATCCAAACATTTCTTGAATGAGCCCAGAGTAGTCGCCTGAATCACTTCTGGAGGGAGTCTACTCCATCCTTGGGAGCTCAGACAGTAAAGAAATGTTTCCTTAAGTCTAGCCTAAAAACGTCTTGGAGGAGTTTATGATCAATGGGCCTTGTTATCCCTTGGGATACTCTGCTGAACAGATGTTTCTCTAGATTCTGATGCACACCCCTTATGCACTTATAGGCAGGCACCAGGCCCCCACTAAGGCTGCGTTTTTCCAGGCTGAAAAATTCCATGACTCTCCACCTCTCTTCATAAGGCCTATTCTCTTGCCCTCTGATCATGTGTGTGGATCTCTGCTGGACTCTCTCAAGCTTCTTGACATCCTTCTTGAATTGCAGAGCCCAGTATTGGATGCAGTACTCCAGCTGCAGCCTCATCAAGGCTGAGTGCAGCAGGTGGATGACATCCTGAGATTTAATTGAGAAGCATCTGTGGATGCAGGTCAGAGTCTGGTTTGCTTTACCAGCTGTAATATCGCATTGGTGGCTCATGTTCCTCTTGTGGTCAGTCATGACCCCCAAGTCTCGTTCAGCCATGGTGCTAGTGAGTGTAGCACTGCCAAGCCTATAAGCATGCTGCAGGGTTTTTCTCCCAAGGTGGAGTATCTTGCATTTATTGGTATTGAACATCATCATGTTTGTATCTGCCCACTTACTAAGCTTATCCAAGTCAGCCTGAATCACTAGCCTATCCTCAAGTGTGGATGCTATGCCTCAAAGTTTAGTGTCATCAGCAAACTTGGCCAATGCGCTTCTGACACCAAAGCCCACATCATTGACACCGCTGGTTATGGAGCACCATAATAATTCACTACCATCAACTACTACTCTCTGGGTCTGACCTCAAAGCCAAATTCCCAGCCATCAGACTGTGCTGTAGCCAAGGCCACAATTGGCCAGTTTTTCCATGAGGAGTTCATGGCACACCAGACTGAAGACTTTTTTAAAGTCCAGATATATGATGTCAATTTCTT
>JAGPOW010000261.1:126368052-126378941 GCA_030014935.1 Caiman crocodilus
GTTGCAGGTTAGGTTGCCATGCATGTGCACATCCAGACAAGCATGCATGTGCAACTTGCAGCGTCTCAAACCCCTTTGAGACACATGTGTGGGGAAAATAAAAATGTTCCCTCTGCTACATATTTGCAGCATGGGGGAAAAATTAGACTGGGTCAAAAAAAAAAATTGTACTGTGGAACAGTGAGGCAAGGCACGGGTCAAGACCAGTCCTGGAGGCAACCCAGGAGTCAGTCCTCCAGGAGAGATGCTCTGGTTCCAGCCAAAGTGTCTCTGTGGTGCTCCTGCTGCCCCCAGCACTGTCAAGGGTAAATTAGGGATGCAGGTTGTGAGGGTTTATTGGTGTGGAAGGCATTGGTGAGTGTAAGGAGTGCCAGGGGGATGTCATGGGGTGTTGGGAGTGGAGGGGGTTGCCAGGGGTGGAAGGATGCTAATGGGTGTTGGGAGCTATGGAGAGTGGCAGGGGGATGTTGGGGAGTGGCAGGAGTGGAGAGAGATGTTGGGGACTATGAAGAGTGATGGGGGATGTCGAGGGGGCTCCTGGGAGTGGAGCAAGATGTTGGGGTGGTGTGGGGAGCAGTGGGGGGATGTCCCATATGTGGGTGAATTCGGTGAGAAGCTCAAGTGAGGGCTGCCACATGCCTACCCTCCCCACCCAGCCCCCGCAGTGCCAGTAGCAGTGGGCAGCATGAGTGTGGCTCCATACATGCTGAACAGATCTGGCCCAGTGCACTAGAGCACAGCCTTGGATGGGCTGGGCTGGGTCCATTCACTATGTACAGAGTCTGGGTGACACCATGCTGCAGCTCCTGCCCACTGTGCCTGTAGCAGAGCCACAGTGCCGCACATCCCCACTTGCCTTCTGCCATTGACACCACGGGAGCCAGGTAGCGGGGGGCAGACATGTGTATACACACTTACTTATATATATGTACATGTGTGAGCACTTTGCAGCCCTGGGAAGGTGTCAGCACTTCCTATATATGGTGGTTAAATATTCATAAATAGGAAATGGATGGAAACAAACAGCAACAATATCACATGAGATTTCCCTGTGGAACAATTTTTTTTTCACCAGTATCTTGAAGGGAGATGAGAGAGAGACAGTCTCTCAGGCCACAACTGTAACAGAACTCACAATAGTCCCCACAATAACATAACACTTCCTGAATAAATAGGCTTACTTCCTCCTGACAATAGTAGCAATCAAATTTCAAAGGAGTCATGAAAGTCCAAGTCACGCTACCCTCAGAGACCACTTAACATTATACTTTTAGCAGCATGTTGGATATAGTTGTTTAAAAATGTGTTATATAAATAGTTTAAAGTGTTATTAAGGGTTTTTTTTAGAAAAGGAAGATGAGATATTGAGTATTCTTCCTTTCCTTTCCTAAAGTGGATTAGCTCCCACGGGGAACTTGGTAGAAATATGCATCCTGTTAAACAAATGGAGTTGAAACAGCATCACCAAAAAAGAAATATGACCCCCATTTCCTGACAGCATTTATCCCAGTTTCCATTGCTGTTGAGCTAATAAGGGGGGTTCGTCTCTGCTTAGGGGAAAGTATTGTTTTTCATTGCTGAGTTCAGCATTTTCCCAAGAGCCAGTTCCTGATTCCTCTAAGGTTGTGGAAACCAATCTAAGAGTTTGGCCCTAGTAAAAGGCAAGTGGATTTATATAAGGCATAGGAGTTTAGGTCCACTGAACCACTTCTGTGATGCTCTCATTACAAAAGGACCAAGATTTTACTGCCAAATCTAAAATATGGACTTCCAAAAGAGTGATATCAATTCATACAAAATAACTATGTCTCTAACTGAAATCAAAGAGTAAATGTATGCTTCCTTTTCTGTCCTGAAAACTAAACTTTTTCTTCCTCGTCAATGCTCAGACCTTCAGAATGACCTTGCAATGCATACTAGTCTCTAGTTCTCCACTTGCAATTTCAGGAGAATTAAGTAGGCAGACTATAATTAACCTAGTTGGAATGCTGCCAGAGCAAATTGGCTAACTTTTGAAAAGTGCCACAGCATTTTTAATGGACGAAGTTGGAGTAAGTCTCATTTTCCCAGAACATTTTCAGGATAGGACAGTATTTATGAGACTGCATGTACCGTTAACACTTTAGGAAAAAAAAAAACAACAACACCCAGAGATAGCTGGGAGGGTTCGAGGAAGAAGCTCTGCAGAGCTTTAAGGATACATAGTAGTGTGGTGAATACGTGTTCATGAGTGCACATCCTAATTAGCAGCACTGCAGGGTTGGGTTTTTTTTGACACTGGGAGATACTGGTGAAAAAAAAAAGGTTCTGGTGTAAAAAAAAATATTAAAAAATGGATGCATGTAGCAGCCCGGTGCACCACCAGGAAGGTAAACTGGGCCAGCCCCAGGGCCCTGGGTATGGCTGCTAGGAGCAGCCCAGATGATGGCCCCAGCTTCCTCTACCCCACCTGGGTAATTTGCTGTGTGCCAGAGTACGCATGCAGGGGCAAGCCCAGGGACAAATAACAGTGGCACAAATATGTGCTTTATGAAATATATTAACTTTCTGAGCATGTCCCCATGAGTGGAAGTGTATGTTTCCCAGGTGACAAATACGTGCCACTGCAGTTTATCCCCCTGGGAAACACACACTCCCACTCATGGGGACATGCTCATAAAGTTAATCGATCACTGATAGAAGCAAGTGATTTGTTCTGTAATTCTTTATGCATATCACAGGATGCTTTCATTCACAGTTCCCTTTCAAAGAACTGAACAAAGAATGGTTCCTGCGAAGTTGCCACAACTGCTTCATTTAAATATGCACATGTACTTTCTGCGATCCAGGTTGTCCTCCTCATATCCAGGTTCTGAACCAGAAGATATTTTTTGTATTTTGAAAAGCTAGAGAATCATACATTTAATTAAATTAGCAAAACAAGCTTTGTTCCTTTGAAATATGACAAAGTTTCACACACTCAGTATTTCACATACTAATATCTATATTAACGGTGAGATTTTTCTCCCCATTTATCACTGCTAATTATTGCTCGTCTCAACAATGATTATTCTAACTTAAAAATATGGTCCTGAAAAGCGGGGAGATATACCCTAATTTAAAGAGCTTCCTATCAATATTATCATTGCTAGTTTATGAGTAATAGGAACATCATCTATTTCACAGGATTATATTTCTTCGGTTCTTCTTTGGCAAGGCTATACATTAAAGGAGAAAAATGTGTCAGAAGAGATAAAGAACCTTTTCAAAGATTTATTGTGTTATATATGTTAATGGAAAATATCAATTCTATAAAAAGACATTAACATTGATTTGTTATATCCAGCAGCTTATGAAATTGGAATGAGGATTAAAGATATCAAGCAAGCAACAAATAATTTAATTTTTAGCCATTTATACTAATACTCCACCCCCTGGTTGGAACAAGTTCTGTATTATTTTCTTAAGCCCGAAACAGAGAATCTAGGATACACGGATGTGTTAGTACCAATTGCAATTGCAATCTCTTTATTTTGAGTAATATGAAAACTGACTTAAAACCCAAACCAAAGAATTGAACAAGAAAACGAAATTAAATTCAGTCTTCCTCCAAGGCCTGTGTTTCCTTCATCCTTTAATTTCCTCTAGACAGCTTGTAGAAAATAGATGTGAGGATGTTCACCTTCAGTTTGGGATACTCCTTGGCTAGTGACCCTAATACTTGCCCCACAAATATTTTGTGCATTTGTGTGTTATTTTGTTTCTTTTCTTTCTCTTCCTGACTCACCTTAAGTCTACATGCTGGGGAAGGAAGTAAGCATTGGTCACTACAGGCCTGGGACACGTGCCCTTGCAGCTGACCAGTATCTCCGAAAAGCAGCAAACCAACCGGTTAGTTGTTTGCAAGGGCATAAATGTAGACAAAATGTGATCCGCCTGTCTTATTTTGTCTCCTTATAGTAATGCCCTTTGAGGATAAATCCTCTTTTCCTCTCCTCCTTAGTTAATTCATTCCCTTCACTGTGCACGGCCTGAGTAGGCTTATTCATCCCAAAACCCACGTTGATGAATACTAATTTAATTTAATTTTTCACAGAAGAAACTCATTATGATCCCTCTCCCCTGCTGTCTGGGCAAGATGCATAAAAACCTTTGCAAAACAGTGGAAGCAATAGATTAATAACAAGTTCTTTAAGACTTTAAAATGTCATTTGAAGGAAAAAAATAAGTAGCATGTAGGGTCCTCCTTTACATTTCAACATATGGAAAACCTGTTGGTTCATTCAGCACTAATCAACAGTCTCTGCATCATTATTTAGTGATTGCCGCTGCTTCATCCTCAGGGACCCACAGCAAAGAGGAAGCAGCTCATAAGCGAGGAGACTGTACAGCCAGTGCCTGAAGGCATTTCATAATGAAGGTAAAATTAAAGAAACTATTCTTATGACATCTGTAGGAATCAAGTCTTGCAAATGTGGCAGAGTGATTTTTTTTCCCCCTATTCAGACATACTGGAAACTTCTGCAAGTACAGCAAGGGTAGGGCTGTCAAGAGACTTAGATTTTCCTGGAACAAAGCTAGTCTCCCTCCTGAGCTTTTGACAAGGAAGGGTTGTTTGTTTGGGTTTTTTTGTTTTTCTCACTTACTGGAGGAACCACTGCATGATTGAAATGGGTGAACCTTTTGCCATTAATATAAATGTTAGATGGCTGCTGTGCTCAAATCATTCTTTGCGAAAACAAGGAATAAGCACAAACTTCTCCTGGTGCACAAAAGTCTTTTTGAGAAATCTGTTCCCTCCACCATATGCGAACTGTATTCCCACCTAGCGCTCACACCATGGCAGAATAATTTACAGGCTTATTTTCCAAGTTTTAGTAATTTATGCATGGTTTTGAATGTATGCAAAGCATGCCACAGAGCCACTTTTCATTCACTTTATACCTTTACAAATAGCCTCCCGGTTATTAAGAGTGGAAAATAGGTATTGGCCTGTGAGGGGATTAAATTAAATATTCTAAAAATATTGAATGAATTTGCAAGGTGGGGGGAGAGTCGGTGAGTGTCCTTATACGGAGGGACAGAAATCAAACTAAAAAATGAGGCAGAACATATCGGTGAAACCCTTATTTTGACATTCTTGATTCTTGCAGCAGTTCCGTTAAAATTTAGTATTTTTCAGGTTCATAGCTTAGCCCCAAACCAGACAAAGCTACTTTAGATTTTACTACACTACTTACATAGCTCAACTCACTAGCTTCATGGAAGAGAGAGAGTATGGGAGTTGAATATGGATTTGGTTTCTTCCTCCTCACTCTCGTTTCATGTGCTAACTCTGTGGACCCTCACTTTCCCGTGCCCAGGTGACAAATTCATGACAGATTCATCACCAGCTCTGGATTCCTTGTGCCCACTAGCCACTTTTTGCATATCCGGTTGTCATTTCTGTTCTGTTCTGTTCTGTTTACCCCCCTTTGAAGAGTTTTAGTGACTAGTCTTTATCACTGGTTCCTGTGAAACACCATAACTAAGTCTAACACTGTTCTCACAGCATGATGCACTGCTTTTTCTCACTGCTTATTTATGCTCTTTTTGAGAAGATTCAATCCATTTGACAGTGTATTTTATTCAAGCCAATTTACATTAATTTTTCAATTATGATTTCTCAATGAGGGTATCAGATGCTTTATCAACTGCATCTTCTCAGCTAAGGTATTAAATGCTTTATTAAAATCAGAATATAGTACTTCTTTCCCCTAATCCATCTCTGTTTGGATCTCTGATTTTGCTTAGCAAATTTGAAAACTTCAAAGCTTCACAATTGTTTTTTTATCTTTTTTTTTTTCAATTGCAGCTGTTTAAAAGCCACTATATACCACTAAATGTCCTGCAACCCTATTATTATCATAGATTATTACTAAAAATAAAATATAAAGACTTCTTTGACAAGCTAATCATTTAGCTGTTTTCCCCCACAAACCTGGGGGGAAAATAGTCCATTCTAGCTAGCTAAAAGCTAATAATAACCATAACAGTTTCACCTCAGGGGCACAATGCAGATTGTTGACAACTGCGTGAGGCAAGTGCATTTCCATTTATGATAAATGAGCAATTATATAACTTACAATTTAGTCTGAACAGACCTCAGCTCAAAAAAAAAAAGTACCATATGTTACATATCTGATCTGATACCCATAAGAAACCAATTAATTGACTCCCACTAACCTCATTGAAGATTGCATCAGGCCCTTTAATTTTTGCTGATAGTGTCTATTATCTTCAAAATAACCATGAACAGAATTGCCTTTGATCTGCATACACAATGTGCCTCTTGTTTATCAGTACATGATTTCATGCAATCTGCTTCTTAGCCATGTTCTGTCTCTACAAGAACAAAAATATAAAGCAACAAGCAGAATAGGAGAGAAAGGGATTATTAATTTAAAAGTATTGCTGTGTGAAGGTGATTAGCCATGTTAGTCTGAAGGCAGGCAGAAAATAAATGAGGGGGGCACCTTAGACTAACTGGCTCAGAGAAGCAGGAACTTTTGTAAGTAACAACACACTGCGTTGGGTGCTATGAATGGATGTAATGCTGTATAAAAAGCTAAGAATAAGGATGGTCTTCACTTAGAGTGCTAGGAGACATGGATTCAAATCCCTGCTTCCTCTATGGCCCTGGTAAAATCACTTTGGGCTTGTACAGATATCCATACAGTTTCTCCTGGGAGAGTCACTGCTTTCCCAAGAGAAACCATGAGTATACAGAAGTTAAAGCTTTTTCTCCCAAAGTAAAAATGGCTGCTCTAGGAGAAAAATAGCTTGGGAATAACCAGAGTTAAATCCCTCCTAGGGTTTTTCCTGGACTGTCTCTTCATGCTGTGGCTTCTCTCAGAAGAGAACACAGTCCTCCAACATGCCCTCCTCCCGGACACAGCGTTTTGCTTGACGGCTACTGCTGCTCACAGGGAAACCTTGTACTGTGCTTCAGGGAAAGACAGGCTGATCACGAGCAATCAGGGTCAGCCAAGCAGACCTGCTATATGCACTGCTGTCATCTGTCTCCAGACAAACTGAAAGCTAAGGCAATCTGCAGAGCATGCTGAAATGTGTGCATAAGGGTCACCCTCTTGCTGCTTAGTGTCAGCACTGCAGACCTTCCACTATTCAGGCCCTCAGAAAATTAATGTCTCTAAATGGGTCTGGATAAGTTGTTTGGCCAGTGGAAAAAAATCTAGGAGAATTTCTCCGGAATATTTGAATGGGTATGCACAGAATTTGACTTACTTTGTCTCCGTTGACCATGTATAAATATACCTCCTTACTTCACAGGAGTGTTATGAGGATAAATATATTAGATTTGCAGGTTGTTCAAATATTATAAGGAAATACCTTTTTTTTTCCTTCCCTACTTTTCTATTAGAAAGTCTTGAATCTGTTAGGATCTTCCTGTGTGCCCCAACATAGAACAATTTAATTTAGAAGGGCTGATCAGTAGATCTTACATCTTAGGGCTACACCCAGAAAGGCAAAGCCATGTGCTTTTTGCAACTGCAGACACGTCTGAGCTACCACATACTGCACATTCAGTGGTTCTCTGTTCTGCAAGGAGCAGCTGGAGGTGGGGAACGAGGTTGGTACCTGAATATCCAGTAGCAGTGGCACAAGTGGCACCGCTACTAGTTGTCCCCAGGGATCTAAGCATCCACACAAGTGTGGATGCTGCCTATGAGACTAAAGCTCTGTAGCATTCAAAGGAGTCGATGCAAAATATAATTTTGCTTGGACTCCCACTTGGTGGCTGCCCAGGTAAATATAGACAAATATAAACACATTTTCAAAATTGAAAATACTGGGAAAATGAAAATATGGGGTAGATGAACTTCCCAAATGTACAGAAGAAAGTGTGGAGTTAGTGCACACTTATTTGCTTACATTTTCACATTGTTTTAGGGTTAAAATTAGTGAATCCAGTGCTACCTTGTATTACTACTATGGTGTTTAAGTTACCAAAATCAACTGTATTGCCAATAGATATTTTTTTATTTTAATGTTAGTTAAACCTTGTATATCTTTTAATGTGATTTACTGCATGCTAGACCTGTTCTTGTTCTAAATACATGTACTTACTGCCTACACAATCTGCATCCAGACAACAAAAATGTGTATAAAAAGAGTTTCAATGCTAGAATCCCAATATCAATTTAGGGCAGATGTTACTATCTGGTTGTTTTAGTCATCTCTCTTTGAAAGCACTTCCTTCTCCTGACTAGCTTATATGCTAAAAGAAATTGGAGTTAAACACAAGGGTTGAGATCCAGCCATGTTAAAATTAAGTTGTTTTCCTTCCTCCTACTGGATAATGATGATAAACAATATATTGCAAATTAACAGATTTTTTTAAATTGTATGTACACCTTTTCCCATTCCCCTCACTTTGCCTAAAATATCAGAAAGTCGTTCAATTGCATATGTCTTGTGTTATTTGAATGCTAGTTTGAAAAATCAAAGTGTTGAAAAACATTTGATACTGGTCTTGAAAATCTTTCTTTAAAGGGACGGTTAATATCCTAAAATAAGTTTATTTTGCCTGTTTAACTAGCAGTCCCTAATGTTTAAATCAGCTTACATATAACATTTCTATTTCTAATCAAGGCAATCTAGACTTAATGCTCTGGTTGTTCTGTTGTGTGATTGCTACTACAACATGGCACCATATTAAAGCTATGTAAAATAAAGATTAAGCTGACTTATTAAGTACATAGAAAAGCTGAGGCAGTAAAAAAAAAGCAATGCTTTTAATCGGATATGTCTTGAGGCTCCAAAAATGATCTTTTCAATTATATTCAACTGAAGACAAAAAATAGCAGCCGGGAGAAGATACCTCCATATCTTGCCTCTGAGTAAACATCCACATCTCTAAGTCTTTTGGGACATACAGTATTTTTATTTTCATTTTCCCTGGCTTTCACCACTCACAGGGGTATTGGTTTTTTTGTAGGTGGCAGCTCAAGTTTCCTGAAATCTTCTAGACTTTCTTCATGTGAGATAGGACTGAACCTCTTCTGGAGACAGAGAATGTGAGTCATGTCAACCAGTTTGCCTCAGCAAGTTACTGTTTTATTTATATTATCTATTTCTGCAAACTGAGATGAGAGTTTTTTGCAGTATATAACACTTGGCTCCACCATTTGAATTATGCAGTATAGGTTAATTAACCAGTGTACAATACAGAATATCTTTGCCAACTCTGTTTTTCCTTTTTACAGATGTGCTGTTATTAAGTTGCAAAATCTTCATTGATTCCATTACTGTAAAGAATTACTGTCCCAGTGTCATTCTATGCTCCCCCCCCGGCCGTTTATATGCACCATCATGCTTAGTTCTACAAAGAACTAGGGTGACTTCCAATCAGTACTGCTAAACTGAGAATTTAATGAACATGTAGAGTGTTGCTTGAAAAATAGCTTATGTTTATACAGAGATAATCCCAGCAGGGTGCAGGGCCTGGAGCAAAGCAGCCTGCATGGGGCCCCCCTCCCCATCCCACAGCACGCTTACACCAGGGAGTGAAAGTCTCAGCACACCAGATATGGCAGGATGGGTGGTGGGCAGAACTTCCAGCCAGAACAAGCAAAGAGCTGTCCAACCTGCCGGGTGGGCTAAACTGCAGCCACAGTTTCTCCGCCCTGCTCTGTGGGCCCCCCAAAACACGGGTCCCAGGGTGGTCGCCCCAATTCACCCCACCTCCCTACCCCAGGGATGACCCTGTGTATATAAAGTATTCTTACAACAAGGGAAAATACCTGAATAAGGCACCAAAGGAACGTGCTATCTTTCACATCCCATTTGGAAGTTCTGTAAATGAATTATACTTCTTTATGAAGCATTGGCTTCATTCATAAAGAAACAAAATAAAACTGGGTTTTCTGCCGCATCCTAGAAATCTCTCAAGTTGTCCAGTCTGATGTATGTGATTCTTGAGCTCCTGCTCCAGAAGATATCCCAGTCCAATATGATCTGCCACATCAATAAACTGTAACACTCATTAACCTTTCCTAAAGGTATAACAGAAGATAATCAAATGCCTTAAAAAGGAGGGTAGTACTTATTATTTGCCAGACGAGGGGTCTCTTGGAATACATTCTTGACTTAGAGAAACCACTAGGCTAATATAATGATTTATTTTGAACTTTAAAAGCATTCTTCCTATTGACCAACTCAAGATGAAATGTTTATCACTCCACACTACATATAGCTCTGCATACAGGAACTTTTCCAAGCCCAAATAAGAGGAGCTGCTTGCAGAAATTAAAACAGACAAACAAGCAAACCAACTCCCAGAAAACCCCAAAAATGGTGCTTTACTTTAAAATCCACACACTCCCACGTCAAGCCCAGCACACGCCCAGAAGAGGCCACACATCCGTTGAACGTGTCTGCTGGACATTTGTATAGATTGGGCACTTTAGTGGGGCTTTTTAGTGCTTTTATCTAATAGCTGATTGGCTAATCTTCAAATAAAAGTGCCAAAAAGCACTTCCAATCCCTCTATCATGTGAACTCCAATATAATCCACTAAGCAAATTAATTTTCAAGATACCGTGGTGAAGGTTTGTAGTAAGCACATTGCCACTGTATGTTATTGAAAACTCACTGAGCACCACAACAACATGCACCACAGTCAAGGGACAGGGCCTGGGCAGGAACAGGTATTTCCTGCAGATCAACACCTGGCTATACAGGTGGTGTTGCCAGCAGGATCTTGCCTTCTCCAAACATGGCATCTTGTATTAAGAAGAAGAACTGATGATTAGAGATGAAATCCACCTGAAGAAGAAAGGGAAAAGCATCTCCACAGACAGGATCACTATTCTACTGATGAGATCTTCTCATACTTTCTGAGAAAT
>JAGPOW010000261.1:126392059-126456189 GCA_030014935.1 Caiman crocodilus
TTATGATTCATTGCAGTACGATAGAAGCTGAAACAGCTACTCTTGGAAAAGCAATAGCATGAGGCACATCCATACTTGTTCTGTAAAGAGAGGAGTTACATTTTCCACACAATTTTCAAACATGCTATGTTCAAAAATATTCCACCAGGTCTCCTTATTGATAGCTGCTGTATTGTGAAAACTTGTGGTTTAGAAATGTCATTTTTTGTTGCTTTGTTAGTGATAAAAAATAATATGTTACAGAAGAAAGAAAATAAAAGTATCAGAGTATGGCTGACATTAGAGAGACACCCCAATGGAGGGTTCAGCTTCTATTAGTAATAGGGTTCTTAGGCTACTACATCAGCTACTAGTATTTTCAGTTGTCTGAATTAATAATCAACCACAAAAAAAAGAGGGGAAAAAGGAAAAGGTGAACTCACAAAGGATGCTTCAATCCTACTGAGCAATGCTATTTTTTAAATTCTGATCAGTCTTATATTGTCTAATAACCAATCACGTATATTGTGTTTCTAGTGCTAACAATTTTCACACGCCTAAATGATTTTTTTTGTTCTCGTTCAACAAAAATAATTATACAACTGTTAAAGACAGCTAAGATTTTTTTAACTGATTAGTTTTTTTAATAGTAAGGTTATTGTTTTCAAAATTTCCCCTCACTTCCATGTGCTCAAATGATAGCTAAAATGATTGGACTCTGTTCTGAGGCTCTCATCCTGCATTGCCTGGGAAACACAAGATTTTTAAACGGTGCTGACTCCCCCACCAAGTCAAAATCAGACTACTTTTCATTAACTAAGACTGATTCCAAACCTGATCCAATTTGATAGAGAAATATATTTTTGTTGTTTCTTAGCACACCTCATAATTTATAATATTTCGCTGCTATGCGCAAGAGAACAGAATATACTTTTTGTTGGATGTTTTCAGTCTTTTACCAAATCAAAACCAAATTTAGCAAAATGCATTAGTTAAAATTGAGAAATATATATTTCTCCAAATGAATGTACACTGGATGATTTATCTTGTTATTCAAGAGTTAGATACACTTTGGAAATAGGAAGGTCACCTTACAAAAACTGTTACTTGTTCCACAGTTGACACCCATAGATCAAACCGGGGCATATTTCATCAACGTCTCTAACAAAATCCAGTAGACTTATCTGGCCCACTACTGAAACAGCAAATGATTTTGATCTAATATAGCTGTGCTGACCTTGGAACACCTTCTGGAAACAGAACTGAACAAACTCTAGAAACAGTTTATTACAGAGAGCAAACTAAGTTCAAAATACTCCAAAGGAAAACAACCCGCCAACTACACAAAACAGTCTAGAAAACAAGGGCATCTACACACGTGCTTAATGCCCGCTCTGATGTGTTCTAATTAACATGCTCCAGCAGCCTGGATATCCCCAAGCTTCAAAATGGCAGTGGAGGCACTTTAAAGCTTGTTGGATGAACTTCAGGTAAAGCACCCTCACCACCATTTTGAAATACAGGATGCTGAACACACAAGACATTGTGGATGCTCTAATTAGAGCAGCTTTTGCGAGCTGGTCTAATTAAAGTGTTCTTTCCCCGCTCCCCCCACCCAGGAGTACATGTAAAGATTACCCAAGAGCTTTAGTTTTGTTTTTTGTCCTGTAGCCAATAGCTACATAGGTTTATTCTTGGCCTCATCCAAAGCACATTGAAGTTAATGGAAATAGGCCCATTGCCTTGTTAAGACATCCAAGGGTATGTCTATAAGACCCAATGCAGTGCTGCACAGAGATACAGAGCTTCCTAGGAGTATACTGGTGCAGCTAATTAGACTGGGCACAGCACTGCGCTCACACAGCTCTCCTGCTTCTAGTTGCAGAACTAGTGACTGCAAAGCCATTTCAGGCATCTCTGTATGGTGCTGCCTTGCACCGGTATATATACCCTAAAATATGCTGTTTAAGACATTAAGAGGTAAATACTAATAAAAAAGAATTCTACAAATAAGTTCTTCCATGAGTAATATTCAAACAAAAATGTCATAAAAAATCAGGGCACAACAAGTTACTTTCTTGCTGCTTTGACTCTGAATTGGATATGTGGCAGAACAGGCTTCCAGGGTTTTCATTGCAAAAGCCTCAAGGAAACATCAAAGGAACAAAAAAAGTCTGTATCTATATTTCTGTCTTTGTCCGGTATCAAGCAGAAGGAGGGAGTAGTGCAAGGAATTGTTTTGGTTCTGCAATGCTGAAGGATTCATTGACAACAGGGTGATTTGGAAGTGGCCAGGCAAGCCTGCTTTGGGACCAGAGTCTGATGACAGTGGGGGTGTCTACACATTCATTAATGTGCCATAATTATGACACATGAAGTGAGCACCTGTAATTACAGGTACTGCCTTATTAGCGCAGTAGCATTATTTCCGCTGGCCACAGAAATGCACAGTAGACAGTTTGCTGCACATTTAGCATCTTGTGTAGACACGCCCAAAGATAGGCAAAGTGCATGCATGTAGGTTTATAGGACTTTATTTCTGGGAAGCAAAAAAATATTGATTTGGTGTCCATCAAAAGCAGATAGTGAAATAAAATTAATCTGTGCTATAGCGTGTTCTTGTTATGACTGGTTGCACACATATATTTGATACAGTTCCATATTCTAATATATTTGCTCTGTTTCAAGGTGTTTGCATACTTGGATTATTTAGGTTGTTAGCTATGTCCTAATTGTCTTTATTTAGAGTAAGATCTGACATGCTTTGATACCTGCTATTTAGTCTATTTGCCATCTTAAGCCTCATGACAATGGATGCATCAGCTCTGCCAATATAATTAATAATTTCTGCATGAAAGAATAAATGATCTGAGATAGCACTATGTCAGTGTGAGGTGAAATTCATCCTCTTATCTTAATGACAGTTCATCAATTTAAATAAACAATGCATTTCTTACTTTCTTCCTATTGGATTTCTGCACATGTGTACCTATACTATGGCTGAGCTTTGCTAATTTACATCAGATAAGCATATACAGTATGTGATGCAGCTTTTCAAAATATGGCTAGAAACTTGCTAAGTGTCCTAATCCCTGGTATCATTAGGAAAAACCTGACTCTACTATGACCCTTAGAGCATGCCTAAACAAGCATGCATGTGAGGTTTGCAGTACCTCAAACCTGTTGAAACATGGAACTATGAACCACACTGCAAATTTACAGTGCAGTGCCAAAATTTGATACTGGAAACTCCCAGTATATAGGTAGCAGGCTTGCCTTTTGGAGCTTGGGTTCAGTCCCAGGCTTGAAATCTTGCTGTTTTGATTGGTGGAGCTCATCCCCCAATCAGGAGGCAGCAAGAGGAGTGCAGTCATGCCCTTTCCTGAGGGGAGGGGGAGAGGAGTTCCCCTTCTGTCCCCGTGGACCTGATTGAAGACTGCAACACTCAGGTCCAGAAGACTTTGGGGTGGAGCCCTGGAGCATATAAAATGAGCTGTGTGCCCAGCTTGAGGGGAACACATCTGGGAGAAAGAAGAGTGAGGCTTAGAAGAGCTGAGAGGAGCTGCAAAGCAGGGCAAGGTAGTAGCCCAGAAGCACCTCTGAAGACTTCCATCAGCAGGGAATGGCAGGTGGCTACATCAGCTAGGCTCTTGGTGTGCATCACGGCGCATGGCATCCAGACCCTGAGAGCTGCCTGAGGCAGCCCAGGTCTGCAACCTCTGGCATGCAGCCAGAGACATGGTGCACAGGATGGTGCACAGAATAGGGCCTTTGGAGTGCTTGGGTGTTCTGGGGGCTGAGGACCTGAGACAAGGCTGGGAGCTCGGAGCAGGAAGCGCTGCATGGAGGGTCCGGAAGCAGACTAAGCCTGGTGCTGCACAAGGCAGCCCAGGCCTCCAACCCATGGCGAAAGGTTGAGTCCAGACAGTGCCTGGGCTACTGACAGAGCCAGGGCCAAGCCCAAGGCCCCAAAAGCCCTGCATAGCAGAGTCCTGTTCCAGGGCACAGCGACCCTCCTGAAGCCCACTGCAGGTGGGAGAGCTGTTTGGCACAGAGGATGAGGACTACCCTCCAGGCCTGGGAGCCATGGGTTGCAGACAAAAGCGGATTCCCACAGGGGAGGGGAAGTCTGCCCCTGGTTAGTTAAGCACTCCTGAAAGAGGAGGTCCCACTGAGAGGGCCCCCCTAAAGTTACCAGCTTCTTTGTGGGGCTTGGGAAAAGCCCAAGGGTATTGGGGTTTCCCCTCAGGATTAAGTTTATCTTTGGGGTTTATCTGTTTCAGATCAGATACTTACCTGTATATGAGAGCACTGGTATAAGGTTTTATGTCATTTACACAGAGGGTATTGTTTATGTAACTGGTTTAGATAGCTTATAAATATATATAGGGAGAGATATTGTACCTATGTTTATATCCATGTTCCTTTCCCTTGTGATAAGTTAATGTAAATAAAATAAATGTGTATATAGTTAAGTCCCCTAAGTGTCCTGGCCTGGTTTTGTAGGGATGGAGGGAAACTGAGTGGTCTCAAGTTCCCCCACAGCACACCAGCCAGCTAACAATCCCCTTCAGTTGAAGAAGGGAGTATATACCCAAGTTACCAGGGCTACATATCTATCTATCTATATATCTATAGATATATACCTATATATATATATATATAGAGAGAGAGAGAGAGAGAGAGATATTAAAAACGTCAAATAAAAGTGCAGCACGTGGTCCAGGAGAGTGTGCCATAGCAACTGGAGGCTAGATCCTCCAGGGAGATGTTCTGGCTGCTAGCCAGAGCATCCCCGCTGTGTTAGGTGTTCCCTGGCTTCTCCAGCATGCTGGGAGCTGGAAGAAGCAGGGAAATGTCTGTTTCCCTGAAGTGGGGCATTTTGCCTCATACCAAACCCTGCATGCAGAAGTGTGCAGAGAAACAAAAAGCAGCAGCACAAATTTGTGCCAAAGCAAAAGTAAACCCTTGCGTGTGGGGAGTGCCCTTACTGTCTACATTTCCATACTGTTAAACATTTTTATTTTCATCTAAATTTTACAACAAAATTGGTGTGCAAAACAATAAAGGCTAAACCACGTATTAAAAACCATTTTTTTTTAAACTTTAGATACTATGAGGGACTTGGGGGCATGGGTTGGGAAATGGAATCCAGACCCAACAAGCAATCCATGGATTATTTTTGGATTTACAAAATAAAAATATGACTAAATCACTACACAAGTATTGTGGTTTCTTTGAAAAAAAAAATACAAGGAAGTAAGAAAATTGCTGGTTATACAGGCTCATGAGGTGAAGTTAAAAATGGTTGACAAAGGCTGAAATCATTGGTCTTAATTTATTTTAGATATAAAGGAAGAGGATAAAAAAAAATCAGTAACATTAAAGAGCAAGCTTTCTTTCCTGCTGCTAAAAAGATGCCATTTATGGAGAGATTTAGAATGAATAAAATAATAAAGACTATCAAGTGGATTGTTTTTTTAGCACTTAAAGAAAAATGAAAAAAGGTTTTGTTTTGAATGTACTTTATGAACTTAAGTGCAAAAATTGAAAGTTCATGTGAATAGTTAAATGTATATATATATGAGTATGTATGTGCGTGTGTCCCTGTTTGTGGTTTAAATTATATATTCAGCTGTGCACAGAACTGCCACAAGACCACTCAGGTTCATTCTGTACTTGATTTCACAAAACTCATTTGGAAGTTGTGAACTTGTTCACTAACAAACAGATCCAATAGGAGTTAATTGGGTTCTTCCCACCCCTTAGGCTCTGGAACAAACTGTTATTGTATCATATTAATATTCACATGTTGCACCCAGAGGGTCAGATACTTCATCAGTCTGAGAGGAAAGTGAAATCTTATGAAAAACTCATAGATACTTGTAAAAAGAACTCCAGAAAAGCAGGAATAGGAAAGAGAGGATTTCCTTCAGAGTAAAGTGCTAGTAAATTCTTTATAAATGGGTATTAACTGATTTTTTTTTTCCTGTTAATTGGTTTTGTAGTTATTGTTAAAAGGTAAGATGTGATGATATAAGTTGTAGTTTGGAGGCATTCCCTTACTTGGACCACAGAGTCAGCCCCTAAATTAAATTAGTTAATTAAGCTGGCTAGTGAGAGAAAGACATAAGGTCTGCAGGGGTTGCTTATTGTTCCAGGAATAAACTTTATTGTTAAGTGGGCTTTCATTTATATTAACAAGAAATGTCCATCTGAGGAACTGGCCATCTTAGGTCAAGCACAGAAGTTACACTTATTGAATGGTAGATGCACAGAAAGTGCTCTACAGCCATAACTGAATAGATGATCAGAACACAGAGAGTGCACTAAAAATGCTGGATCCTACTCTAAGATAACCTTGGAAGGATGTGGTATCAGGTTTCAGTACCGTAGGTTATAGCACATTGTGAACATCTGTACCACGTCCCATCACAACTCATACTAGGTTGTATTCTGCTGCTGGCTGATGCCGTCTAGCCTAGATGAAAACTCATATCCTCTGCTGGAGCCTGGCCCCACCTTCAGGTTCCTTCTGATCTGAGGTGGCAGAGCCCACTTTTCCAACACACTTCCCCCCGTTCTTCTTCCTTCCATCCGTCTATAAGCCATTCTCTGGTATTATTGGTCAGTGTGCGGATTCCATCTATCCCAACTCAGCATTTATAAAGATTGCAGCTTTTGATTAAGTCCTGTGCTGTCTGCTGGGCACCACGTTCACACAGGGTGTTGTCCAAGATGTTCATCTTGTGCAATATTGTTCTGAAGTGTTCGTATCCAGATCTCAGTCTGTCTCCTTGATCCATGCTTCTCTGGCACATCCAATAGGGGACTCATTTGGTGTTGGTATATAATACAGTAGGAATAGATTTCAGACCTTATTAGATTGACCGATTGTTTAATTTCCATTCATTCCACCCCCTTTAACTTTACCACAGCACACACACAGAGGGCAGTGCATTGATGTGGAACCACTTAATGTAAATTGGGCCACAAACAGACACTGAAAGCTTTCTTTGAGCCCCAGAGCTGAGGCGTAATCAACAATCAACTGGGTTTTCACTGGCACACCTCCAGGTACCATTGCCACAGCAGCATTTGGCAGAGCACCTGTTTATAAGTGCTGCTGCAAAAAGCGCAGAGGAAATGGGAAACATTTCCTCTAGCAAAACTCCCCTCTCCCTCACTCCCTCCTTTCTGGTAGCACTGGATTTACAACCCATCCCTGATACCCTACTCTGGGTGAGCACAACCTTCATACCAACCACAGCTCTTCCGGTTGACAATGTTACTGATACACGGTGATAGGAAATAATAGCAATGCAGGCAAAGTAAGCAAGAGGCTTACTACATACTTTGCCAAATTCCCCAGTGCCAAGAATATACGCAAGGTGAGCGGTGCATCCAGTTGGTATGTAAATACCACCTTGAGGTTCTTTGCTTGAATGTCCAAGATAAGCAGCCTTGGAAGTCAGGGGCCACTGCAAATTTGCTGTTTTGAAAACTCCTCCTTTTGTATCTTTTCTCCTCTGATGACTTTTCGTTTTTGGGTATCATTAATTGGTTTCTTAGGGGCTGTCATACCGTCCACATTCTATTTTATCAGCAAAATCCTATCTTCATAAACCTATCACGTGCACACACCTTAATTCGGTCATTTCATTCCAAACCAGAAATCCCAAGGGTTTTTTTTAAGTGGGCACTGTAAACCTGGAGCCAGACCTATTTCTATTATGAAAATAAAGTTTGGATGTTTTTAATTTCCCAGGATGTGTATGTCCATTTGCTTCAGATACGCTCTCTGCCTTGAAGGTTATGCAACTGTATGACAAACAGGCTTTTAGGAATCAATTAACCCTTGCCATTCCTATAAACCATTGTTCTAATACAATATCTACTTTACCTACAAACCGATTCCTAAAAGCAAACCTCTAAATTTCATTTCCTAGTAGGGCTGTGCAAAGCTTCAGGTGCTAATTCAATTTGGAGGAGATTCAGCCTGATTTGGTGGCCAAATCTCCAAATCCAAACTGAATCAGGAAACCAGTTAAAAGGTTCAAATATATTCAAAGCTCTCTGAATTCATTCAGAAAAGATTCAGAGAGCTTTGATGATTCGGGAAGTCCCTGCCTGCTGCAGCAGAGAGTTGGACCCAGACTCCAAGCTAGTAAGTAGGGGGCAGAGGAGGAGAGGCTGGAGAAGGGGGGAGAGGACCATGGGGGAACCCCTGCCAAGACTCACCCCCTGCAGACCCCTTAGTGCCCCTGAGCCCCCACCCTCTCTGCCAGCCCTGCCTGCCCAAGTTCCCGGCCCTTTAAAAAAAGCCCCACCTCACTGGTTGCTTCCTGCCAGGGAGTGATCTCTGCTGCTGCCCACTGCCCCACACCACATGGGGGGGCTCTTCCACAAGCCCCTGATCCCCATCCACTCCTGCAGCCCCTCTATGGCTGCCCCACCCTCCCCAGTTAATAAAAAAACAAAAACAAAACCACTTACTGGCTGCTACACCATGGAGACTCATGCAGTGCCCCCCCATGCAGTGCAGGGCTGTTGGGGGCAGCAGAGATCACCTTCCCCCCAGCTGGGCAGGAGCTGGTAAGTAGGGGCTTTTTTATTGATTTATTTTTTAAGTGCCGGAGCTGGAGTGGATGGGGCAGCCGTGGGTTGGGCTAGGAGAGTGGAGGGGTCAGGGGTCATGGCAGAGCCCCCCCATACAGGAACTGGGAGGCACCAGGGATTGCCCCCACCCACCCAGATTTTTTTTTTCAAGGGAGCTGGGTAGGGCTGGGAAAGTGGACAGGGGATGGGGCCTGTATGATTCAGAGATTCAGCTGATTCAGGACAGTGATTCAAATCACTGAATCGAATCACTGTTCCCCAAATCATCTGAATCTGAATCCAAAGTAAATACTAGCTGCTTTGCACAGGCCTATTTCCTAGCTATCATCTCTCTCTCTCTCCCTCTTCTCCTGGAGAACCAGAGAAGGCTCATCCCTTTGGGCCCAGACACTTGGGTTCCCAGGCATCCCAGCTCCCATAGCAGTGAGATGGAACCAGCATCTGAGTTTTCTTAGCTGGAAGGCAGAACCCAGGCAATCCATGTTGTGGTTAGTTCTGGGCTGTGAGAAGCTACACGACTTTTTGCTCTGAGCAGGGGAAAGTGTACAAAGAGTGGATTCACCATAGGTCCTTTGGTGTCTCCCTTATCTGCAGGCTCTGAATTTGTGCTCAGGAGGCCAGGTCGTAGAGGCTGAGATGTTCAATCTAGGCTGCTTAACCAGACACCTGCAGAGTGCATGAGATGTGTAGATGGTGTTGGCAAAATAAGGAATATATGTGATTCTTGCTGTGGAGGGTTGGAATGGACAGTCTGGCGACTGTTTATTTCAGTGGGGCTGTGGTACTTGAATGAGCTTCCTAGGCCCAAGAACACCTTGAAAAACACCCAGACTCCAAGCTGGTAAGTAGGGGGCAGATCTGAGAACAATATCTTCAGATGGCCATTCACTGTTTGAGAGATGCCACATGAGCTGCTACAGAACTGAGTCGAAGTGCCAGGATAAGGAATTTCTGCACAAGGTCAAAGGCCACTTGGGATCCAGCTACAATAGTCCTGAGTGGCATCACCACCACCTCTCATGGAAGGATGGTAGTGTTGGGACAGGTTGTTGATCAGTCTCCCATGGTATGGCAAGTCCTATTCCAGGGAATCTTCCACAGACCAACATGATTGGAGGTTCAATGGGGACAGTCCTGGATGGCAGCTGAGGTGGAACACTCCAGGGAGTTGTGCAATACACAAACATCATCCTCATTGCCCACATGAAAGTCAGTGATCCATTTGTGCCCTGGATGCCTGGGTTCTGTGTGTGTGTGTACACCTGTACTTAGTTGAAATGGCCATTTTACAGCCATGCAAGTGGCATTTACTGTTTTTTTTTTTAATTCTATTACCCTCTATTACACATACCATATGGATGCATAAGGATATATTGTTGGGGAAAACAGACCTTGGCTCTGACCTCTTCATGCATATGTGCAGTATGACTAGGGGCAAGGGAGTTCTGGAACCCATGGACTTCTCACCTCAGTTATGTCATTTGGCCACTTCCTAAGTGAGGCATGCACAGAGATGGCTCTGAACCATCAGAGGGTCATGTGAAAAACCTCAGGTGGCACGTGGAACACCTGAAGTGCCAAGTTCACAGTGCAGTGATTGGTTACTATGAATGATTCACAGATGGAATATTGATAGTGGTATAAAAGGAATTCCTGAGGGAATCTGGTGTGTTTGATTGTACATCTACTTGCTTGCTTGTGTGTGGTGTCTAGAATAGGATGGGCATGCACTTGGGTATCTGAGAAGTGATTGGTGATTCGTTTGGTGTTTGGTGACAAGACTGGAATATGAGTGACTATTGGGCTTGACTGAGGGTGAATAGAGCAATCAAGTGGTACCTGGACTTCCCTGAAGGTCGACTGGGTGGTGCCATCATCATCCAGGAGAACTATTTGTTAGGTAAAATATCACCCTCTCCCTTACACTTTCATATCCATGCACACTTGTTGGAAGGATATGAAAGCTAGTCAGAATACCTGAACATGCGCAGTAGGCTTAATTAGGAAGGTTTGTGGTTATGTATACATACCCAGTCTATGTGTGAAACTTGCTAAGCTATAGGATAATGAAAAACATGTGACCAGCAAGTATTAGGTGCCACAGGAGGGAGAGAGCGCTACATTTTCACCCAGTAGCTGAGTGGTTAAGTTACTTTTTCAAGAAGTACAATTCCTGGATCTGTATTCCTCATCCAGATGGTATTTCAGCCTGTGTCTTTTCAGCTTCCCAGTACAGTGTTCCAACCATTATCTAGCTATGTCTGTGTAATTCTATTTTATCCTAATATGTTACCTGTTCCATAGATAAGGCAACAGCTAGGCCCTGTACAACCATCCTTTAAAGCTACCCATATGAGAAGCAGAGAGAAGGAGATCCATGGAAACAGAAAGAAGAGAACAATGTTGGAGAAATGTGGGTCTGTGACATGTTTGCTCTTCTGGATTAGCTGGGGCCTTGAATTATTGACTGGACCATTATTTCCCAATGGGGCAGAAAGATATCCATTGTCCGCTTTCCATTTTTTTTTTCCAATGACAATTGAATTTGTGGCATGTATGTAAGCTGCCTGACCAGTGCTTAGCCTTCTGAATATGCACAGTAGGTGCATCTATATCTATATATCTATAGGCAACAGGATTGTAAACTTACAAAAATTGGTAAGTGATATCCAGGATTGTAAAAGGGCACCAGTTTCAGGCCCTGCTATGGTCTGTGCTGGCTTGCCATAATGGACCCTGCAGGGAAACTTATCTCTAGACCCAGAGGTTGTGGTGTCACTGCCAGAGATTTGTGACTGGCATCCTGAAGACAGATCGTGTCTGACATGGTCAGCCTAGGCTGTATGCTGCCACATAAATTCAGAGTGGGCTCTTATTAGCTACCAGAAGTTACACCAGAAGCCATGAGGGGCAGGAATGGGATCCTCAGAGCTCGTGTGAACCATGTGGAGACAGGGACAAAGTGCTGGGAGCCAGAACCAGAGCCATAGCCAAAGCCAGAGGCTGAAGCAGGGGACCAAGCTAGAGCTGGAGCTGGAGCTGGAACCAGAGTCATGGACAAAGCCAGATAAGGAAAGGGTACACCCCTCCATAGAAGAGACTGTACTGAGAGCCATTTCAAAGAGAAACTTGATGGAACTGGTGAGTAAAAGTGAAGGGCTCAGCAAGTGGCCAGATAAAACTCAATTCATTGGTCAGGGAGCCAGTAAGGGAGTGACTCTCCAAATGTCCTATTTTAGATGAGTTTACTAAAGGGAATAAGCTGATGACTGGAGAACTCATTAATTGATGAACTGTAAGGCCTGGATTAATTGAGTGATGATGGACTTGTTCATTAATGCTTTAGAAATAAGGATTAAGTGATGACAAACTCATTATTTTATGGAGTATAAATAAGGATCCCTAGAGTGAGGGTAAACACATTAGTAGATTTCCTAGGCATTACGAGCTGGAAGGGACCTCATGAGATCATCATGTCCAGCCCCTCTGCTATAGGCTCATAATTGAGGAAGTATAAGTAAACTTCCTCATTATTAAAATTATAATTGAGGAAGTATAAGTAAAGATTAATGGATGATGATAAATCTATCCATTGATGAAGTATAAGTAAGGGTCAGTTGGTTTGAATTGGCAGTAAGGGATTTATACTACTGAGTAGACTATAAAATAATTAAGTAGTTGAATGAGTTGGCCAGGGTTGGATTGCTAATGGATAACTTCTGCAGGCAAGCAACTAGAACAATCAATCTGTAGCCACCCATTATACAACATGAGGATGAGACATTGAGAAAGATCACAGGCCTGAGCCCAGATAGATGTGATAAAGGCAAGGTGTAGGGCAGGTGGAGCCCTGTGAAGGAAATGCTCACCTTCAAGTCCTACCACTATGATGAACATCTCACCTCTGTTCTTTTCTCTTTTTTTTTTTTTTTCACTTTGAACATCAAGGCATGGTGGGTGAATAACAAGGGAGACTCCAAAGTGGGAGAGTAAGTGAGCAAGTGAAACATCTCCAGGATATGTACTCCCACAAGGATCAGGAAAGTAATATAACTCTGACCTATATTTAGGGCACATGACATGTATAACCATATACCAAATCTGGGGCACGTGACATCTATAACCAAATACAGCAATGAAGATTACAACAGTGAGATGGACAGGGCTATCTGGCACTAAGATTTCATCACCCATGAAATAATTACAAATCAACATTGTATATACATTTATATGTATAAGTATATAGCACTTAAGGAAAAAAAGGGAGCTGAAGATCAAGGCAGCAAATACACTTCAGTCTCTTTAAAGTGCCAGGTGCACACACTGCAAGTGAAGGGAGGACTCCCTTGCAAATCATGTGCTCAAAACCCCATTGTCAGTATCAGGACCAGGGTTGTCCTAGTCCCAATGTTGTTGGTATTTGTAGGCAGGTTCCATCTGGGTTCCAGACGCAGGGCTGCCCAGTCTTGATACTGGCAGATGATCTTCAGCATCAGGATGAGGTAGTCCTAGATCTGGAATATGATACACATTCAATTTAT
The DNA here is from genome assembly GCA_030014935.1 of Caiman crocodilus. Lineage (NCBI taxonomy): Eukaryota > Metazoa > Chordata > Crocodylia > Alligatoridae > Caiman > Caiman crocodilus. The sequence goes on from JAGPOW010000261.1 coordinate 126,405,199, forward strand.
GATGCCATACAAACCAGCCACAAAGATTAACTATATTATATGTAGAACATCTTTGTGACTGATTTGTCATTTCATGACTTTATAAGTTGGCTGAATGTGTGGCACACTGTGACTTATGGCATAGTTACTATAAATATAATGTCTTCCTAGAGCCTTTGGGGATCCACTGTTCTCCATTTCCCTAGCTATATTAATCCTACTGACTCCCCTGCCCACATTATTATCATGTCAAAAAAATCTTAGGACTGAAAAGATTCAGAGAGAGCCACTTGCTTTCTTTTAGCTATTAGGAAAAGTCCAATATTCACACCAAGTGATGTGGAAAGTGGCAAGGTAAATAAAAGACAAATACACACATACACATGGGACAACTTTGAGGTCTGGGTAAGATGAACATGTTTTTAGTCTGTTGTTGGGGTAAGAATGATTCCAGTAGGAAATGTGCCATAAAGAGTAGGGCTGTGCAAAGCTTCAATCCCTGATTTGATTCAGCAGAGATTCAGCCTCATTCAATGGCTGAATCTCAGAATCTGAATTGAATCAGAGGACCTTTTAACCTCTCCTAATCAAATCAGAACCCTTTGAATTGATTCAGGGAGATTTGGAAAGATTTGGCAATTACATAGATAGAGCTTTAAATGTTTTTTTATATGTACTGTAGGTAGCAGGAAGCTTGTGAATGCTATGATGCTGGGGCACATGAAGCATCCCATTGAAGTATGGGGGGAGGGGGCTCCCCAGAGTGCTTGGCAGCAAAACAAGAAGCGGACCACAAACACTTCTGGTCCACAGAGGAATATGTGGGGGAGCCCCCCCACAGCCCTCCGGTTTGGCGACTGGTACCTTCTGGATCTGGGGGGGGGACACCTGGGGTCCCTCTGCAGCCAATCACTGAGCTGGGAGGGCATGGGGGGGAGAGGCGTGTGCTCTCTGGTGGACCCAGAAGTAATTCCAGTCCACTTCTGGGTTTGCCTTTGAGCATGTGGGCCCCTCCCCCCTGCACTACTGTAGGACGCTCCATGCACTCCAGCATCATAGCTTTCAAAAGACACACTGGTACCTTGAGGTATGTAGAAAAAAACATTTAAATCTGTGCCTATGTCTGAAAAGCTGATTCTCTGAATCAGCATTAAATATTCAGTTTTGGATTCAGTAAAATAGAATCAGGGACAGTGATCTGAATCAACTAATTGAATCACTATCCCTGATTTGGGCCAAATCTGAATTCAAATTAATTAGAGCCTGGTTCTCACACTCCTAACAGACAGTGATTTTAAGGAATTAAAATGGAATACTGAAGGGTTTCCATATAAATATATATTGCATAAGTAACAGAACTGTGAACTTATGAAGTTTGGCAAGTACCACATTAAGATACTTCTCCTATACTTCTACTTTGAGGATTCATCCTATACCATTGTAGTCAAAGGGGTTCGGACATTGACTTGACAATAGAGGGTTGAGCCCCTAATGCAGCGCTCTACTGTATGGAAATATTGTTAGTAAATACTATGTGAGAAGTACATGTTTGGGTTAACACTCAACCAAGTACCCAATACAGTTAAAAGAGAAGTGAGATAAATGTTGACCTTTGTATAACTGCATTTGCTTTCTTTCTTCACCATTTTACAGAAAGGTTATATGTTTTGCTACGCTTGAAAGGCTGCTAATATCAACTCAGCTAATCGCATCAAGAAAAAAAAAGTTGCTGTATAAATGCTAGTCAAGATAAATTAACAAAAGCCTCAGGGCTGTGGGCTGCTCCTCATTTTTTTTTTTAACTGCAAATTATTCAAAAGATGCCGTGTGAATCACAACACTTTTGTATTCATTCATTCATTCATTCAAGTTAGCAGAAGGAAGGATAACTATGTGGTTAAAAAGCTGGGTTCTAGTCCCACCTAAGATATAGACTGGCTGTATGATCTTGGCCAAATTATATAACTAATTTTTATTACATTTTCTAACAGAACAAAGTCATTTATGTACCTAAGCCTCACTGAATTGGAACTGAAAGTCTCTGAAGTGCCTTAGACACTTCTGAAAATGGGACATAAAAGTCTAAGTGACTCAGATGCTTGTTATATATCATGCTATAGTCTTTCCATTGTCGTGTAGGTGGCCAGATCCTCACTCCTGCTCCAGCCCCTTTACATTTGGTAAAAGTGGTATAAAAACCTGTTTCCACTCAGTGGAGGCTAAGTGACAAAATGTGGGGGTGACCACCCTAACATGAAAATCTTGGCTTACATACATGATGTTCTATATTGATATATTTAATGAATTTCATAGATTTAATAGATAGTAGGGGCTGGAAGGGACCTCATGAGATCATCAAGTCTCATTCCCACTCTTGGGTGGGTGGAAGATCTCATCATCATGAGATCATCAGGGTTGCTAGGATCTGGAACCAAGTTCTTAGGGAAGTGGTCCTCACTCCTACCTTAGGTAAATTCAAAAAGAGGTTGGATGAACACCTGTCTGGGGTCATGTGATCCCAGCATGTGCTCCAACCAGTGGTGGGGGGTTAAACTAGATGATCTATTCAGGTCCCTTCTGACCCCTAACTACTATGAAACTGTGAACCTATTAAGTCAAGCCCCCTGCCAGAAGCAGAAAGTCTGCAGGGATCAGATGACCCCAGCAAGATAAGCATCCACATGCCTTTTGAATGAGTCCAGAGTAGGTGCTTACACTACCTCTGGGTGGAGATGAGGTCATAGTTCCCCAGCATGGTCAGAAGGACATCATGGGAGGCCAAGTGAAAGGCCTTCTTGAAGTCCAGATACATGACCTGAACCTCGCCTCCCTTGTCCAGGTAATGCATCACCTGGTCATAGAAGGAGATGAGGTTGGTCAGCCAAAACCATTCAGTAACAAAACCATATTATTTGGCATTCAGTAGGTTGCCTTCCATTAGTCTGTTGCAGATGGATCCCTTGATAATTTTCTCCAAGATCTTTCCAGGGATGGATGTCAGACTGATGGGTCTGTAATTCCCTGGATCTTGGGTTTTTTTTACGCTTTCTTGAAGATTTTGAGCACATTGGCTGTTTTCCAGTCTTCCAGTACATCACCCAAGCACCGCAAGCTTTTAAATTCACTGGCTCTTTTAAGACTCTGGGGCATAATCCATCCAAGCCCACAGACTTATAGATATCAAGCCCCTCTCACTTGATCTATGTCAACTGTGGGCCCATCTCTTTAGCCCTCATTGCTTTGCATTCTGTGTGACAGCCTGACCCCTTTGGGCGGGTGGAAAACTGATGCAAAATAATCATTCAGGATATTGGCCTTTTCTTGGGTTTCAGACACTAGTAGCCCCGTTCGATCTCTCAAGGGGGCAATGTTCCTTTTGTTCTTCCTCTAACTTCGCACATATCTGAAGAACATTTTTTTTTGTTATGCTTGATTCTGGTGGCTAGCCTGAGTTTGGTGGCTGCCTTGGCTGTTCTGAACTGCTCCCTACAGGTACAGACTAGTGTTCCTTGATGATGGTTACAGTCCTCCTTGGTGATGATTCCTGTTTTCCATCTGGTACAGGCTTCTCTTTTTTGTTTCAGGAGACCCAGAAGTTCCCTGTTGAGCCAAGGGGCTTCCCTGCCCTCTGACTGAATTTCCTGCAAGACAGGATGGACTTCCCTTGTACATTGAGGATTGAGTTCTTTAAGAACAAGCATTCCTAACTGACTCCACTTCACAGGGGCCATGCATCTAAACCATCTACTCCAGAGGTGGTCAATCCAATGCCATGTATGCCACCAGTTGTGCAGGCACGCTCTATGTGTAGCATGAAACTAGTCAGGGAGGGAGCAGGGAACACAATCACAAATGAGGACGAGAGCAGAAAGCAGAGGAATAGATCTGGCAGGGAGCAGAGGGGACAGAGAAAAAAGCAGAGCAACACATTGGCCAATGAAGGGTACTAGGATAGTATTTGTGAAGAATACAGCACTTCACTTGTACCACCCTTGCCAAAAAGGTTAGCCCCCAGTGATCTATTGTCTTGTCTCATAATTAATTTTAAATGCTTTGCCTGTTTGCTCTGCATTTAAACAGAGCTTGGCACATTGGGGCCCTTGTCCGGGATAAAGACTCTTAGGCATAACAATAAGAACAAAACATGAATTCATACTAGGAGAGTGAGAACTTTCATGCAATAACTTTCTCTCTGTAGTCAATAAATGCAGTTTGACTTTTTAATAGTAATGTCATAGTGACAGACTTTATCATTCAAATCTTCCTATATCAGTCACGGGCATACTTACCACAATTCCACTACAGGTACAGACACTACACATAAACCAGTACAAGTGATCACAAACTGGTCTACACCTGTAACCAAAAAGAAGTTCAGTGCACATCTACCATTTAAAAATGGCAGAACCTGTTTTAAGATGGATCTGAATTGAAGTGGTATCAGACTTAAGTGATTTAGGTTAGACTGGTCTATCAAATTTCTGTACTAGGTCCCCACACAACTCGAGTTATGTTGCTGGACAGCAGCATCCCAGGTTGCTTTGTGGGCCCCTAATAATCCCCACCTTCCCTTAGCCTGTTCTTTCCTTGGGTCCACCTCTTGCCTCTGGCCACCTGTCAGGAGCAGCCTGCTGGGGAAGGGAATCCTGACATATGTGTCCTTGAGACTATCCTTGTGTCACTGCCAGGTACAGGGGAAAGCAGTCCCCTCTTCTCTTGCTGCTCTGTTGTGCAGGGACATAGACACAAATGCAGACACAGGTGCAGACACAGCCAGGCAGGGGTAAAGGGAGGAAATGCTGACATTTGTGTCTGTGAGGGCCTGGGTCTGGTCAGTGTGGTGGGGACCTCCATTCTCCACTGCTCTGACTGCCTTTGACAGATGTCATGGCCCAAATGGGCACAATTCAGAGGGGCCCACCCACTGCCCACCTGCCATAGGTGACAGAAAACCACTAGCAGGAGGCAGGGCTGGGGTGAGGGGCCATGCTGGCCAAATAGGGGTGGCTGGCTGCTGAGCGTGCTCAGCATTCTCCAGCAGTCTGCTGGGAGGTGTGCAGGAGCATTACCGGTGCAGACAGCCTTTGTGTCCCTACCACCAAAAGGCAAATCTGTGTTCTGTTCACTTCCGAACTGGCCTAATCCACTTAGAGAAACTCACCTATGTTAGTTCAAACCTGGATTTTTTGAATGTCTGCACCTAGCCTCTCCCCCTCTCTCTCCCTCTCCTCTTCTCTCCATTCTTTTTTTTTTTTTTCACTTACTTCCAAATTATTTCTAAAACCACTAATTTATAGATTTATATTAACTGGGAATCTGACCTATGGTATTAAGCAAGTTGCAGTTCATACTTAAAGTGCATTGACATTACATAGAATCTTAACAGTGTCTGATCATGTGAAGATTGCCTTAGCTAACAGCAAAAGTCAGTCCCCTTATCTCATGAGCCCTACAATTAATGCAAATTAAATGCAGAAATAATATAAATCACAAAGCTAGTGGAGGGGAAAAGAAAACAGGGACTTTGAAAGGGTTATGTCAAGCTAAATATTAAATATTACGGGTTTAGTTTATTTACGGAAATGTTATTGTTCATTCTGTAATACCACCTTGAGTCTTTTTCTCTTCTGCCTTATATCCAATACTTTTTGCCACCTTCTTTGCCAAACAGCAAGGCCTTATCTACACAAAGTAAATACACACAAAAGTCAAAATCATCTCTAGAGTGGGATTTTGACCCTTGCTCTAAATATGATTGATGCAACTCTTGCACTATTAAAGGTAATGGAAGCTTTGCCATGGAGTTTAAAAGGTAAAGTTCAAAGAGTATTGGCTTAATCCTCCAAGCCTTCTTTGGGTGACTGACCTCTGTCTCTGGAGAGCAGAAGTCTTGGATATCTCCATGAAGCTCACTAGGAACTAATGAGACATTTATAACTATTGTCACAAGGACACTGAAACGGGTAGGAAGTTGCTGAGTTGCGGGCTATCATGATAGGATTACTGAATGGGAAATGAGCTGGCCTAATGTAACCCCTTCCCCCCCCCCCCTAACATTAGGCACATGTTTGTGGGGACTTGGGGTGGTTGTTTGTTGGTTTGTTTTGATGCTGGACCTAAATGCTTATTTCAGTAAAATGAATATGGCTCTGGAATATCCAACCTCTTCCATAATGTATGTAATTCATTACAGCCACACTAGTTTATGAGCTTGGGGGCTACCTTAAAAAAAAAAAAAGAAGAAAAAGAAAAAAATGAGGGGAGGAGGATGGAGATGACCTTTGTTCAGTGGATGAGGTTCCCTGAAACTTTTAAATTTAAACCTGTATCTGTTTACAACTTGTGAAGAGAATAAACGGTCTGGAAATTGATGTATTTGGACATCATGTAGCCAAAGTTTAATTTTGGTACATTTCAAACAAACCTATTAACTTGTTCCCTTGCATTGATATCTACGCTGCAGTTACTCTGCAGTTTCAGACATAATAAAAAAAAAAAAATCCATATTATGATGGCTGTTTTTGCAGCTGATCATTATTTTGTGCTGCAGAATTCTTCATGTCAATAACTTAAAATAGGAAAGGCAGAGATTTATGAACCATCGGCTTCCTAAATTTACAGTGTTTACTTCCTGAGGGATATTTAGAAAATAATAATAATAGAAGAAACAGAAAATAAAATAAAAATACATTTGGTTGCAATTAAAAAAGAATAAAAGCACCTTTTCTTATCAAAACAATATTGTAATTGAAAATATCATACCTGAATATAAAACCTAACCTTAATAATAGGTTTCTTCAAGACAATGATTTGCAAGTGAAAACAGAGACTTGAATATTCTTGCTAGAACAGAACCACAACCCCACTTTTAAAGGTAAACTTTTGCTTCTGAAGTTTTACGTGCAAACAAAAAGCTGTGCACATTCTACCCCAGCAACAAAACAGCAGACCTTTCTACTCCATTATAAAGCAATGCATTTTTATGTTCTGCGAAACAAATGTGCAAAGACTTGTGACATCCCAAGCAGGCAATATTTCGGCCATTTTTGACATCTATAAAAGGGTAAAATGCTTTACACAAGCATCATCTCTTACAGACTGATATTTTAAAAGTAACATCTATAAAATTTCAGCAGGCACATTGTAATAAGCTATGTTGCACACATGCATATATCCTCAATTACCTTCATGCAGGTTATTAATTCCTTAACAATAATGGCCCCGAAGCAGCTCCCATAGAAGTTGATAAGCACTTCAGCAAGAGAAGGACTTTTCTGTAGAATATAGGTCTCATGTTAGATAAGGTAATCACGTCTAACTTCGAGAACATGAATAATTCAGTGAGACTGCTTCCACACTTAAAATGTAGTACCTACACAGCACCATGTTGGGTGAAACTTATGGGGACATCTTTTATGACAGCATTATCAACCTTTTCAAAACTATGACATTTACTAAAACAGAAAAAAGTCTGTCATGAAGTCTGCCACTGAGCTACACAAAAAAGGGTGATGCTGATTATTGGAACATGCTAACTATGTTAAATCTAAGACGTACCCTGCTATTGTCTACAACTATTTGTTTATATATTCCTCAGCTAACGTGCCCACATTTTTAGTTTACTAAAGCAACAGATGAAACAGCAGATTGTTGTGAAACTATGTATTGCTCTTACTTCCGGTTAGTATTCCAACAACATTACAAGGGGCTAGTTAAATGTATATGGATGATTAGTGCCTGACTAATAAACTTTAAAACATACAGCCCCAAACTTGCAATTCCTTTATGCATGCTGCATTTTATACATGTAAGTAATGCCATTAAATAGACCTAGAGTTATAAAACATTAAATCATAATAGCACACAAATGCTAAATGCATTCCACTTTTTTGCAGTTGTGTGTGTCTACACATATGCTTTACTGCATATTAGATTAATATAATGTGCAGTAAGGTATCACTATCTAGATTAATGCAAAGGCTGTTGGGTAGTACTGACAGATACAGGTACTACATAATGGTGTTTTACATTAATGTTCCTAAATGCACATGTGGGTTCTGACCTGGGAATAAATTGCTCTTGGTAATCCCTGCTTGGTTTAGTCCTGAGCTCAGGAAGGAGGGGTGGGGGGCGGAGAAAGATCTACCTCCAGCTCGAGGAGCAATTCTGGGTGGCACAGAGCTCAGAGCTTAGTGCCCCCAACCCACAGAGCTCAGGAGTAAGCCCTGAGCTCTTCACCCCCTGGACCTAACCTCTTGCCACCCCAAAGATCAAGACTAAGCCCTTGTTCCCTGTGCCAGCATAGGGTTGCCTCTGGAACCCTTTGCCAGCCCAGGGCTAGCACTGAGGCAGCTGCAGTTGGAGCATGGAGCTCTCCCTGACTGCTGTAGGGTGTAGAGCAGGGCAGAAGCAGCTCTGGTCTACACTGTTCCTGTTGGGTGCAATTTGCTCTTGACCTGAGCACGTGTGTAGATGCACACCTAGGGGTAGTTTACTACACATGAATTTACAGTGGGGGAAATTAATGTGCATTAATTAAATGTGTAGACATGCCTGTTAAGCACAAAAAATAACAGGGTAAAGGCCAGAAGGACTAAAAAAAACTTTGAGCAAAAAGCAAGACAGGATGGTAAAATCTGGGATTGTCTTTTCTTTATTGGTAGTGTGGACAGAAAAGAGATATTATAAAAGAACTTAGCAGTAGATATATGTATCATTTTACGTATATTTTAATGAGTTATAGTATATTAAAAGGGGGAAAAAAAGGATTTAGGGCAGCCATCTCTAGTGCTTTTCCACATATCCCTATATTCATGGACCTGGGAAAAAAGCAGTGACAATTCTGTCAGTGTTTTCACTAAGAAATCTTCAATCAATATGAACTTTTCATACATAAGTGAAAATCTGTCCCATTCTGAGAACTTACATTTTTTTTAAGTATCTAGCCTACTTCCACATCAACAAGCTTAGAAAAGAAATTTAAATTTCAGATAGGTATTCACTGAGATTCTTCATATTGTGACCGTTCGTTTGCAGTTTGAAGACATGGTCTTACTATTCTCGTTTTGCTTATACTATTATTGTTTTATATTTCTCAATTATCTCTCATTATACTTTCAAGTTTTTTCTGGCTTCACAGAAGAATCAGTCCTCACTCTGATTATTGAAAAAATATTTGTATCACAAGGAAAAAAAAATAAAGAAACAGAGACCATACAAATAATGTTTTAAAAGCAAGGATCCCACAACAATTTGTTTCCCACATGGATAACTTCTTGATATACCTTGGCTGGATCCCACTTTTGGACAAGAGATTCAGAGGTGAAAACTGACTGCAATGAATCTTTGACCTGTGTAAGTATTAAAGCAATTTATTCCACATGAATGAAACTTTCATTTTAAAAAATGCATTTATCTGGAGTTATTTAATAATGACCTCAAACATCAACTGTGTTGGATGCAGCCTGATTTGGGAGTTTTGCCATTGACGTCAATGGAGGCAGGATTTCACAAAACTTCCCTACAGAAAACTAGTGTGTCTCCCTTTCTTTAATTATCCTGGAAATGTAAGAAAAATGTACATTTTCATTTTATATTCATTTGGCTTTAAAATAATTTCACTACTATTTTCAGTTCTAGAAAAAATGCCTTTTCTTTCTCTTTGTCAGATGCACTAATATTTGTCAAGGTTCTGTGAAAGAAAGACAGCTAATCAAATAATCTTGTGTAATTAGAGGCACATATATGGACCACTGATTTTGTCTTTTGCATACTTTATTGAAAGGAATAACAAAAGGAAAGACTTATGAGAGAGAATGATAATGAATCAATAATAAAGGATACTACTTTCTTATCAAATTATTACACTTGTCTCGGGCTGAATTAAATCTGTCAGATTCCAGTGACACCCCCTGTATAATATTGCATTCTATAAATAGAGATAAAAATCGAAACATGCTTAACTCTATAATAACTGAATATCCAATTAAAATTTCAAAGGTTTGTATTTTAAATTTATAAAACTATCTAGAATATATCTGAGGCTTAGCCACACAATTAGAAATAAAACTCATTTAAAATCATATGAGACATTTATCCTCTTATTACAAGAGGATGGCATTTAGTAAACTAATATCAAGGGTGGATGAAGGATTTTGAAAAGGAGAGTGCACATAGTGTGGTGAATCATTACATATAATACAACACACATTTTTATCCAGTGAAAGAGAAACTAGAAGCTTAGCTAATATGTGGGGGGAGTAGAGCTATATTATTCAACTTAAGGACAAATCAGAAAAAATAATAATGACTGGAATGTGCATTAGTTTGCTAAATTATATTTTCAATTTGAAAAAGCACAATAAACTAGGAAAAAATAGTCAAAAGCTATTGTCATTAGTCCTATAATAATTGTGTGCATCTACACATTCATTAACGTACCATAGCTACTGCTCATTAAGTTTAATACTTGGTTAATCAAATACTAAATCAATGTGTAGTAGCTTGTGCTATTGCACAGTAGCACCAATGCACAGGTTTTTAGTAACTATCAAGCCTCTGCACCATATCCATGGGTTGTTATGCAACCTCTCCAGAGAGGCCTGTACCCCAACTCTCCTGCCATGTCTTAGTGTTGTATTAAAGGAGGGGTTCAGTGTATTTTGGCTAGGCTCCCACCCGGGGTCACTTACAGTACCACTGAGACTGACATGGGGCTTTACATCCCTTATACCCTGTCCACTCACCAGCTGCTGAAGATGATAATCCTGTTATACTCACGAGCTGCTACCATCCTCAGGCTCCAATCCAGGCCCTCTTTAAGGATTCTCAAACCTATCCTATGTTTTCTTTTGCCTTTTAAAGAGACTAGGACACTGAGTCAAAGAAAAAGCTTTGCTTCTGCTTCTTTCACTCAGGGTTTTTCTTCCTTGTGATCCCTTCCTCTATAACCTCAGAGGTAGGTTACAAATGAAAAAAATAAGAGACAGTAAATAATTTCTGTGGCATTGTCAGATACTTCTGCCATGCTCTCTCTGTACTCTAATTGCATCTCTACCTCAACTGGAGTTCTTTCTTTTCCAGCAGCTCCCCTGCCAGTTCTTTACCCTGGCCACTGGGCTCTAGCAGCCCAAGACAAGCTCCTGCCTCTTCTGGCAGGTGCCCTGCTGACTCCCTTCCCCTGCTACTGGGCTCTGGACACCCAGAGCAAACTCCTGCCGGTTCTGGAAGATGCCCCTTCCTCTCAGCACTCTTCATGCCTTTTAAGTTTCCTGTAGTGGTGCACTGAGCTGATGTCATCAGCTGTGCACTACTCACTCTGATTGAGAACAAGCTTAAAAGTGGCATGGCTGCGTTGCACATTGCTCCAGCTCCACCTTTCTTTTAGGTAAGTGGGAGGGTTTCCCCCACTAGCCTTGGCACCTATCACCTTGGGTCAAAAGGGGCTTTACCAGATTGGGGCTGGTGTGGACTGACCATGTTGCCACAGTTACACTTACTGCTCAGTAGCTTAATACTACCGTGCAATAGCGTATCAGCATGGGTTTTGCCTGGAACGCTACTGCACAGTGTTGCACAGTTAGCATCTTGTGTAGACACACCCAGTATAGCTAAATGTATATTTCGTATTCAGATTCATACCATTAAATATAGACTTCCCGGAGCATTTTGACAGTGCCTCCAATACTTCCATGTGAATCATTTCCATACTCGAATTAATGTTGTCACACCTGAGTTAAAGCTTTTCGCTACAGATGAAAATAACCTTCAGGGATGTGAACTAGAAGACACACATTGCCAGGAGTGATTAAAGGATAGAAAAATTACGGAAGAAAGGATAGTCTGAATAGTGAGACATCAAGACTATTAAAAAGGATAGAGGGATGTTAACACCTGTGGAGTGGAAAGAGATTGACAGGAATCAGGGAAATGATGATGAACCATGACTCTTTCAGTGCTGCCCAATTAGAAATGCTGTTAGTTTTAAAGTCTGGGTGGAGCAGGATTCAATGGACATGCAACTGTACCATTGCCCCCCGCTCCTAACCCTTTTGGTCTGCTTCTGACTAAATGTGATAGAGCTTGACTCCTATTCCCATAGGCCTATCACTTAGTGTTTCTCTTAGAGGCAAATTCTGAATGCAGCACCCAGTCTGAGTTGTCAGGCCTGCGGCTATAATAAGGCAAAACATTCTCCCAAGACATGGTGCAACTGGAAACCTACTAGTATAGCTCAAAGACTTGACACTGATCCACTTTCCACTTCATTTAGTGAGAAAGGAATAATGAATCTGCATAGCTTGCTTGCAAAATCCTCTCCGAATCCATACCACTTGCCATGCTACACATTCAGACTGCACTTATTTCACTGCAAAGGATTGGGAGGGAAGGGGGAGGTACAGAAGAACAAAATTTAGCTCCTTTGAGAATTATCTTACAAATATGTATGTTATGTTACCAATGATTTACTATTCATTCCACCCAGGATGAACACACACTGCAGATGGTTCCTCAGCCTGATGAAGGGTATTTATACCCGAAAACGTGCAGAGAAGAATTTTTCCAATTATTTGTGTTGGTCTAATAAAATAGATCAGATTTATCCAAAGAACCTTCTCTTACAAATGGCTAGCAATTTTGAGTGGTTTGAAACTAAGGCATTTTCCAGAATGAGGAAGAATATCATTCTCACTCCAACTTCCATATCTTTCTCTCGAAAACTTTCACCATACTCCAAGAAAGTAACTAAAAGTAGTATAAGGTCCTCCTAGGATGCCACTGATTATAATTATAATAATTCCTGCTATAATAGCTTAACGTTTTATACTGGGGATGAAGAGACCAGTTATATCCATTTTGTTTATGGGGAAAGGAGCGAAGATAAGCAAAGTAAAGAGAATGAAATGAATCAGGATTACATTTTTATATCTTTTCACAGTACTTTCCTGCATTTGTTTGCCATGAAATTCATTGTATTTTTAATGGTTGCTCATCTATAGAAGAATATAATTAAAAAGATGAACAAAATAAACCACCCTGAAGTTCCATGTATGTGCATACAAATGCAAACAATTTTAAAATTAATAAATTCAATGAAATTCCTGTCAATTCAGAATTACATATATAAGTCAAGGGCTGATCCTGCAAACAAATCAGAGTTATTTTACTCACATAACCAGTCTTATTACAGTTGTTAGTAATTGCCACATTAGGAAAAAAATATCCATGTGCATAAATACTTGCTGGACCAGACTCAAATCTTCCTCTTGTGACGACAAACCAACATTTATAAGGCATCATGCAACATGTTATTGCCAAAAGAGGTCAGTGAATATATAATTGACTCACATAAGCTTTCCAAGAAGCTGTTCATTTCATGACTGAAATTGAATCTCATTCAGAAAGAGACAAGATTCCATTTTACTTCTGACAAAATAACAAGCCCTCACATCACTGCACACATATATTTCCAATTTTATCCTTAAAACTGAAAGCCCACTAATAATGATAAGGAAGAACAAACACATCAGTACTAACAGGGCCTATTTTAAAGGATAATGTCATCCTTATAGATTAATGATCACTACAAATGGCAATCAGTGAAGCAAAATGGCAATGCAAATAGAGAGAAAAACACAGCCTGACCAAAAAGAGCAGAGCAGCTTTATTTTAATACATTGCAGTATTATACATGGAAGAACCATTGCCTTGACATAAAAATGAACTCAGTAGTTTATATCTCTAAACTCAGTCCTTCCTGCTTCTTTTCTAGTCCCCATCCCCCATCCTTATTCAAAAGTTGAAGAAAATATAAATTGTTCTGGAAAGAAACTATTACTTATAATACCACAGAAAAGATATGTACCTCTAAGCCTGTTATGCTTCTAGAACCCTTCCTACACGTCTCAGTTTAAATTTCAACCTGTATGCATTTGAGTTCTATATCTGACTGACACTCAAAAGATGAGAATGATTGGCCATAATGCAATACTATTTAAATTTGGTTCAACTAACTCCCAGATCTTGTGTTGAAATAATTTTCCATATGGCAGAATTTTTCAATGAATCAAAAATCCCTTTCAATTGCAGGAAGATATAATCATCTAACTCCACTGAAAAGCTCAACCTTTAAATTCTTTTTCCTCTCAGAATTATACCAATGCATCTGTACTCAGGAAATACCCGGAGACTTTTGGGAAACACACAATCTATTCTACTTACACAGAAAGTGTTTGGACCCTGCTTTAATACGAACTCATTTCAGTCTTTCCTATGAAAGCAAAACTGGTACTTCCAAAAACCATGTTTATAAAAAAGTTGAAGTTCTGCTCTGCTTCAACCTGCCTGCTCTATTCATTATCTTGCAGAAGAAATGGCATATACAAATGTCCCACAGACACCCATGAAAAAGAATAAATTAAAAAAATGGATTTTTTTTTTCCCCAATGGAAGGATTTTGCACAGGAAAATACCTTTTCAGTGAAAGTAAAACTTTCCAGAAAAAGTCACTATTGATAACATTTGACTATTGATGACGTTTTATAACGTCTGAATTGGAGCATTTTTACTTTCTCAGGGCATATGTAGATGAAACCATATTTCCAATATATGTCAACTAAATGCAAATGAATTTATTTTTGCATGATCTGGGATTTCCCACCACTCTAAAGTCCATTTAGCGCTTTCAGATAATACTACTCAGAGATTTGTTAATTTGCATTGTGCTCCAGTTGCTGAAGGAATTAATCAGTGTCATAGCAAAGCCACTGGCATGGCTGTTCAAGTACTCAAGGTGTTCCAGTTAGGTCCCAGAGGACTCGAAAAGTGCCAATATGGTCCCTATTTTCAAGAAGGGGAGGAGGGAGGAATCGGAAAACTATATGCCAGTTAGGCTCACCTCTATGCTTGGGAAAATTCTGGGAAAAAATAATTTAGGATCGTTTTTGTGGGAGCCCAGCAGGGGAAATAATGCTGAAAGGAAATCAGCATGGGTTCATTGCAGGTAGATCCTACCTGACTAACCTTGTTTCTTTTTATGACCAAATCGCAAAACACTTAGACTCAGAAGTCGAGGTAGATGTCATCTACCTAGACTTTAAGAAGGTCTTTGATACAGTATCTCATTCTGTTCTCATAAATAGACTTTGATGTAGATCAGGGGATGGCAAATGTGCTTAGGTGTTGCACCCACAGAGTGGCAGTGAATGGGTCAGTATCAACTTGGAAAGATGAGGGTAGTAGTGTCCCACAAGGCTCAGCCCTTGGACCATTGCTATTCAATGTGTTAATAAGTGACTTGGGTGAGGGCATGGAGAGCACCCTGTCCAAGTTCACAGAGGATACCAGATTATGGGGCAAAGTTAACACACCAGATGGTAGGGAATGGATCCAGTTGGATCTAAACAGGTTGAAAAAAATGGTCAGGACAGAATAGGATGCAGTTCAACAAAGACAAGTGCAAAGTGCTGCACCTGGGCAAAAAGAACAACCAACAAACTTACAGGCTGGGGGAGGACCTTTTAAGCAGCACAGCAGCAGAAAGGAATCTTGGAGTCATAGTTGGTCCAAGATGACCATGAGTCATCAATGTGACAAAGTAATCAACATGGCTTACTGCACTTTATCATGCACTAGCAGATTCATGATGAACAGGTCCAGGGGGTGATGCTTCCCCTCTATGCAGCACTGGTCAGGCTGCAGTTGGAGTACTATGTCCAGTTTTGGGAGCCATACTTCAAAAGAGATGCAGAGAATCTTGAAAGAGTTCAGAAAGGGCCACTCATACGGTCAGAGGCCTTCAGGGAAGGCCCTACAAGAAGAGACTGAGGGACCTAGATCTCTTCAGCTATTGCAAGAGAAGGCTGAGAGGTGATCTTGTGGCTGCCTATAAATTCATCAGTGGGGTGCAGTAGGGAATAGGAGATCCTCTATTTACTAGGGCACCCCCTGGAGTAACTAGGAACAATGGCCACAAACTGATGGACAGCAGATTTAGGTTGAATATTAGGAAGAACTTCTTCACAGTAAAGATTGCCAGAATCTGGAATGGGCTTCCAAGGGAGCTCTCCCTTACTGTGGTGGTCTTTAAGAGGAGATTGGACAAGCACCGAGCTGGAGTATTCTGACCCCAGTGCTATTTCCTGCCCAGGGCAGGGTGTCAGACTCGATGACCTACTGAGGTCCCTTCCAAACCTAACATCTGTGAATCTATGAAACTAAGGGAGGTGAAAACAGAAGCAATAAGTAAGAATAGAATCAAAAGTGATTTTGCAGAGTGAGCACTGCCTTTGCAAAATGCTGGCGTGCAGGCCAGCACTTGTGTGTTACAAGCCACCTAGGCAGCCCACCCTGTTTAGTTCTGGAGATCCACCTGTGAACCTGTGCAAGAGAGATTCCCAACCCCTCCCCCTTGGCCCCATGCAGCAAGCAGCAGAGAACAGAGTTCAGATTGTGAACAGAGAAATGAACCCAAACAATGAACAAAATCCACCTTCTCAACCAAGCAGTGTAAGGGTGGATATGGAGGCAAACACAGGAAACCAGGAGGTTTTATTTTTTACAACAGACTATTATAGTTACTTGTGCTTCTTTGCCGTTACCCCACCATGACCCTGAACCGTCCCTGTCTCTCTGAAATGAAGTGGTGCCCTCCTAGCCCTGCTGGCAGTCATACGGCCCTCCTGTGATCCCACTGAGTTTGGGGGAAGGCATTTGGCTGTATTTCTCCATTCATTTTGCAGAAGCAAGATGAGTGGACCAACTATTCCTTTTCAGGCATGGTACCTGTTTATTTAAGAAGTGCTTCTGCACACTCTGAAAGACATCATCCCAACTGTCCTGTGACCTCTGTAATTCAACATGGGACTTGTTGATCACATCTTTGAAATTCTGCATGGTGTCTCACACTTTCTTGAGGACGGCATCATCCTTAAGCAGTGACTCATGGAGTTCATCCCACCAGGCATCTGCATGTTCTTCTCTGGCTACTGAGGAGTCTGCCAAAACCTCGAGTGAGGTTTTATGGAACTATCTCTGCTTGCTGCAAAAATCTCTGCAGCGCTCTGCTGTAGTGTGAGCGAGGGACCATTCCAGGCAGCCATGGGTTGCAGTGCCTGATAAACAAAGAAAAAATCAATGGTTGCCTTGTCCCCAAGAGAAGGAAAGTACATCCCCACTCCCACCATGCAGTGCACAAAATGCCAACAGGCATGGAAACAAATTCTGCAACAGTGGGGCACCATTCATACTACCCAAAACTTACAAATAATCACTTTGGAAACAGGTCAACAGCTGCCACTGCCTACGCTAGTGAAAAAAAAAATAAAGCAAATAATTAGTTTACTATCTGTTACATTATGAGCTATCAAACCCATCATGCAACACCACTGAAAGAACACGGTGACCCATGTACAGAAACGCATGCATTTTTCCACCTCCCTTCCGGACCCCCCAAATCCAACCAGCATGAACCTGGGAGTTTCCTGGCAGTGGCAAGAGGTGCGTTACAAAAGACTTACCAGGTCCAGCATGTTCTTGGGTCTTGGTAACAGTGGATGATATATCAGCTGCATGGGTTTCTTCCTCTCCCGCTTCATTATCTTTGCTAATCCATGGAATGGGGCTAACTGGCGCTATGTGTATGGTGACCAACTATTCTTCCTGCCACTCATGGTCAGCAGGGAACAGGGAGTAGTCTCGGTATAGCTAAAACATACTGCCCATGGTTTCAATCTCAGGAGGGGCTGCTGTCACCTGCTCCTCCTCTTCCTCCTCCTCCTGCTAAAAGTCTCCATACCCACATCCACATCTTTGGAGAGAATGATGGACAGCTTGTCATAGAAGGGAGCAAATGTGTGACCTGCCCCAGAACAAGAATTCACATCTTTGGCTCTGTAAAATGCTGATCTCAAGGACTTGATCTTGTACCGGGCCTGGGTCCAGTCATGATTGTGCCCTCATGCTTGCATGCCTTTTGTGATTTTGACATAAACAGGCTTATTCCTCCTACTTCCCAGTCTACTTCCTTTGCTCTGACCAAATGTCAATTAATTCCTAAAGTTCTTCCCAGGTCCACTTGAGTCCATAGGCATTGGAATTATCAGCCTCCGGGGTTGTGTGCTTCATACTGCTGGATTTGGCTTTCTGAGACATGACAAAGCAGTTTGTAGTCAACAGCACAAGCAATTTGTGAAAGGGGGATGGAAAAATTGGGGGGGAGGGGACACCATTATACCTAGGCTATGCTTGCATGAGGGTCTGGAAAAATTCCAAAGATTGTGAAGTCATTACCTGTAAGTATAAAAACACCCAAAGGTGATGAAGCACACAGTTTAACAACAAGCGAGACCTGGTGCTAGGGTAAATATGGCCATTGTACTTTGGTACAGCTGCTCAGTGGCTCAGAATGTTGCAAACATTTATACCTACCTGCCTGCTTGTGCAAAATAATTTTAGGGAAAATAGGCTGTGCTTCTTTAATAAAGTGGCAAAAGTTTTGAATAGCCTACATTACCAGGACAGGAGAAGGCAAAACGTTTTTTGGTTGCAAGCTTGATTATATCAGAACACCAGGGGATGCTAAGCTCAGGATGAAAGGATGTGCAAAAGCTCCAATGTCCCAGGGTGCCAAGGTGAAGAGTTGAAAAAGCAGTTACATCACGCTCCAGACCACACAACACCCTACAGTTCTTGCCCCGCTCCTTCTCCACCCCCTGCTTGGTGCAGATGGGTGAGAAGCCACTGCTGATAGAGTGGGGTAAAATGGAGAATGAGGATGAAATATGTGGTGAAGGAGAACAATCTGGTGAAGAGTCCTCCAACATAAAGAACATGGAGGACATGGGTGAGCAGGAGGAGGAGGAGGTGGCAGTACTGCTTATGCCCTACACCTGGCCTTGTGGAGAAAGGACTCTAGGCACCCAGCATGGAGGAGATAGTGATGTGCAGTGTCACTGTTCCCCCATATTAGTGGAAGCTGCCTACTCCCTAAAGTTCTGGATCATGAAACCTTATGAGGGAACATCACCAACACACAGAAGCAGTTGCAGGATGGCTGTGGAATATGTGTTTGGATGACTGAAAGGATAATGGAATGCACTTATGTGCTGGCTTGAGATGGAGCAAGAAAATATTATGGCCTTTGTAGTGGCAGCTTGAATTCTGCACAATATCTGTGAGAGCTGGGGAAAAGTCTTCAAGAAGCCATGGGAAGAAGAAGTGTGACAGGCAGACAACATAGATGTGTCCGGGCAGCAGCAGCAGAGGAACTGAGGAGATATCCTCAAGGAGAGGCTGGTCGGGCAGCCCTTATGCATGATTGTCTGGCAGGATATATTGCTGACAACAACACCTACGAAACTTTGTTCTTTCTCTTGGTTATGTTAAAATGAATTCATTTACACTTTAAATCTGTGTCTGTCTACAGGGGCATGTGGTGTTCTGGATGGAGGGCAGAGGGAAGGATGGCCAGGGGAAGGGGGAGGAAATCTGTACTGGGGTTTGTTGCTTCCAGGCTGTGAGTGGTTTGGGGGAGGGGATCATTATGCACCATCACCCACATCTGAATGATGCTCCCACCACCCTGGGTGAGAAGGTTAATTATTATAGCTCTTAGTAGGCTAGGTGGGCAGGAAAGCAAGCCAAATGGCAACCCAGAATTTCAAAACCATTCCAATATCATTTCAAAAACATTTCACAACACACCTCCAAAGGCTGTATGTGGTACTACACAAACAGATTGACAGTGTACCTGGACAGGGAACAGGAGGGTTCCAGTGGGAGTTCCCACTGATAACTGTACAATGATTAATGAGCTTGGGAATGCTGGGAAATGCAGTACAAAAAAAAACAGAAAAAAAAAAGCCAGGAGAGTTCGCCATCATCACCAACATGGACAAAAATCACCAGTCAACTAGGTAGCAACAAATACCCACCCACCCACAACTCTAAACCATGAGTATCATAGCAGTTATCATAGCAGCTATAGTAAATACAAGAAAAAAGACACATGTTTGTAACATGATGGGATGGGAATGGAAAGGAACAGCAGGGGAGGACTCAAGCAATTTGTCTTTGGGATTGGGATGGGGTCTTTGGGATTGAATACTGATGGATAGAGACCAGACCAACTGAGAATAAGTGGATGCAAGTGACAAGGATTTTGTGGTGACCATACCCATGCCCAGGGGAGACTCCCAGTGAGAGTTGGGACTGCCCAGTGAGAGTCCAGGTGAGGGGACTGGGGAGGCTGGGTGGTTTACTTGCATCTCCTCCTGTAATATATTAGGAAATACATTAAAGGGGGTACGTTGGTATTTGACCCTGCTGAAATCTGCAGGGAATGATGCATGAGACTTAACTCAAAAGTGTTATTTGTGCAAACCTGAATGCCATGTCATGCAAACAAAAACACACTGCACCAAAAAAAGCCTCCTTAAATTTTCAGGCACTCTACATTTAAGCCTGTGTCAGCTACACATACCCTCAGAACAGAACAATATAGATTTTTTGTTCCTTCATCCTTAGGTTAACCTCATATTTATACTATTATGTAAAGTAACAAAAAAAATTAAAGAGTCAAAAATGAAATATTACATTGTCATAAACTTTTTAAACAGTTTTGTTTATTGGAAAAAAACTAGTTTTTTGTTCTGTTTTGGAATTAAAAAAACAAATTATATATAAATAAAGGGTTTAGTCTATCTGTGTGTCTGTCCGTAACACTTTTGGAGCACTCTCATTAGTTTTTTGGCAGCCAATCACAATGCTTACTGAAACAACCAATCATACTGCTCCACACAGACACACACACACGGCAGAGTGCTGCCATGACAGTGGAGATGGAGGGGAGGGAGCAAGAGGGTAAAGTCAATGCCTCTGGCCTAACCCCCACCCCTCCAGCCCTGCTTCTTGGAGGCAGCAGCGGCACTGGCCAGCTCCATTCCCTCCATGTCATGGCCATGGGGATGGACGGACTGGCATGGCAGAAAGCCACCATGATGGAGGGGACAGAGTGGGGGGGCATGGCCAGCAGTGGTGCCCTCACTCCCTGCCCTGCTCCTTGGAGGCAGAAGTAGCACTGAGCTCCATCCCCTCCGTTCCCACCATCATGGTGGTATTCCATCCCCGGTGGAGGGGGACAGAGGGTATGAACTAGAACAGTGGCGTACCACCATGATGACGGGGATAGAACAGACTGAGAAGAGATGCTACAACCTACTACCACCTACTCTCTGAAGCAAGAGAGAGAATGTACTTTACATTTTCTTTATGACAGACCTTCAAGTATTTGAAGATATCTATCATGCCTCCATTTAAGCACCTTTTCTGCAAGCTGAACATGCCTAATTCCTTCAGCCTCCCTTTCTAAGACTTGCATTCTGGGAAGAGTTAAACAAAAAAAATGTTTTAACAGTAATTTAAGCTTCAAGTTACAGTTGTTTCCATCTCCCTAGCCAATATAATATGTAAAGGGTTTTTAGCTACATTGCATTTTGTAAGTAAAATCTTTTTTTTAAAAATTCCTGGTGGATGAATAAGTGGAAATACTGAAATCTTCTGTTAATAAAATCTGTTCAGATGAAAGGATAAATAACAATGGCAAAGAAAAACACATTTTATAAATGCATGGGTGATAAAGAGGAGACATAGATTCATAGTCTATAGGGACCTCAGTGGGCCATCTAGTCCAACCCCCTACCCCTGGCAGGCAAGAAAAGAGTCACCAACCCTAGGGTCATATGATCCCAGACAGGTGCCTGTCCAGTCTCCTCTTGAAAACCCCCAAGGATGGGATGAGCACCACCTCTCTTGGGAACCCATTCCAGATTCTGGCAACCCTGACCATGAAGAACTATCTCCTAATGTCCAGCCTAAACCTTATCTCTAGTAGCTAATGGCCATTGCTCGTTGTTATTCCAGGGGGTGCCCTGGTGAACAGATCATCACTTACTTCATGTTGCTCTCTTTTTATGAATTTGTATGCTGGTAACAAGGTTCCCTCAGCCTTTTCTTGGAGAGGCTGAAGAGGTTAAGGTCCCTTAGCCTGTCCTCATGGGGCCTTCCCTATAGGCCTCTAATCAGGTAAGTGGCCCTTCTTTGGACCCTCTCCAGGTTGTCCACATCTCGCTTGAACTGCGGCATCCAGAACTGGACACAGTACTCGTCCAGTGCTGCATAGATGGGGAGAATCACTCGCCTGGACCTGTTTGTGAAGCATCTACAGATGCACAACAAGATGTGATTGACTTTGCCAACAGCTTCATCACATTGGCAACTCATCTTCATCCTGGAGTCAACAGTGACTCCAAGATCATTTTCTGCCTCAGTGGAGCTGAGAAGGTCACCCCTCAGCCTGTTTAGTATGATGGCAATTCTTCCTCTCTAGATGCAGTACCTTGCACTTGATTTGCATCCTGTTGCTCTCTGCCCACTTTCCCAGCCTATCTAGATCAGCCTGGATATGATTCCTCCTCTCATGGGTATTAGCTGCACCCCATAATTTTGTCATCTGTGAATTTGGACAGGTTGCTTCTCACCCCCTCATCCAGATCACTGATGTAGATGTTGAACAGCATTGACTCCAGAACTGAGCGCTCAGGGACTCCACTGCCCACATCTTTTCAGGATGCCACTGAACCATCCACTATCACCCTCTGAATGTGACCCTTGAGCCTATTTGCTACCCATTCCACCGTGTAATCATCTAAGGCAAATTCGCTGAGTTTACTTGTAAGAATGGCATGGGATACCTAGTCAAAGGCCTTCTTGAAGTTCAGATAGATAACATCCACCTCAACTTCTGCATCTAAACATTTGGTGGCCTTGTCATAAAAGGACACTAGGTTAGTCAGGCAGGACCTGCTTGCTAAAAACCCATGTTGGTTACCCTGCCACATCACATTAGCCAGCACATCCCACAGATGTGTTTCTTGATAATTTTTTCTAGAATTTTCCCAGGGATAGAGGTAAGGCTGACTGGTCTATAGTTCCCTGGGTCCTCCTTCCTCCCTTCTTAAGGATTTAGATGATGTTAGCTCTCTTCCAATCCTCCAGAACCTGATCCAAGCACCATGAGTGCTCATATATTCTTGCCAGTGGATCAGCTATGACCCCCCACTAATTCCTTCATTACCCATGGGTGGAGTCCCTCTGGCCCTGGTGATTTGAATGCGTCCAGTCCCTCCAAGTGTCTTTTACTGTGCTGGCACTGACTGTTGGTCAGCTGATGTTCCCTTTGTTGGTGTCTGTGATATATGTTGAGGTTATGTCTAGATTCCCATTTAAGAAGACAGAGGCAAAAAAAAAACCTCATTGAAGAGCTCTGCCATGTCCCTGCTATCCATCACTAAGCCCCCTGCTCATCCTTTATGGGTCCTATGCTACCCTGAACCCTCGCTTTGCTCCCAACATACCTAAAGAAGGACTTTTTATTGTCCTTAATCCCTTACACCAGCCTGAGTTCTAGAGTTGCCTTGGTCTTGCTGATCGACTCCCTGCAGTTGCAGGCCAAAGAACTATACTCCTCTTTGATAGCTACTCCCTGCTTACATTTCCTGTACACCTCTTTCTTTGCCCTTAAGGTATCTTGGATGCTCCTGGTTAGCTAAAAGGTCTTCCTGACCCCCTTGCCCCTTTCCTCTGCCATGGGATTGACTCACTCTTAGCCCAAAGAATGGTTTCCTTGAGGAATGTGCACCCATCCTGGGTTCTCAATGCATCCAAGTTCTCAGCTCTTAGCACCTTGCTAACCAATCCCCTGAGTCTATTAAAGTCATAAAACACTAGAAAATAGAACAGTAGGAAGGAAAAGAGAAAGATTGGCAGCACCTGAGTTATGTAAGAGGAAGCCAAGTCAGCTAACTGAGTGGCAGAGGTTACCTGGGGTATGAACCCTTTCTCAAGGCAGAGGTGGAGATGAATAGCCCCAGTGGCAGAGCAGGATAGAGTCATTGTAAGATACAAGTGTCACAGCAAGACCTATAGAAAGAGACACTGTTCAGGAGAAGAAGCTTCTGCTGACTGATTGAGTGGGACCCCAAGAGTTGCAGAGGACTGAGAACTTTTCTTTTGTGTTGACTCGGGAAGGATACCGAGAGGAGAAGTGAATGCATTTAGAGTGCAGAGGACATTTCAATTCCAGAGGAGCCCTGTGGATCGACTGAATACAGAGGATTAAGAGTGGTTCAGATGGGCCCAGGGAGAGCCCAGTGAAGTGGGTGCATGTGGTGGGTTGGGGTGGTTTATGTTAACCAATGAGGGTCTGTTTTCCATTTTTCTCCTTTGCCTATGCTCAGCTGTTGGTTGTACCCAGTGGACTGAGATGGCTGTCAGGGGAGATGTGGAAGACACAGGCAGAGTGCTCAACACCATATGGAGTTCTTCCCCATGGTTTTTATTTTTCTTGTTTAGTTTTCCCTGTTTTCATGGTGGTCTCGGAGAGGGAGGTAGGCAGCAGCTTCCACCCGTTGGTGGCCCAGGAGGATGGCAAAGCCCATGTGGGCCAGAGGCCCAAGAGAGGCACAGGGGATGGGGAAGGAGTAGATCTTTGCACTACTCTGTCAGACTAGAAGATGGGGAAGGAGGTGGGGAGTCAAGGCACCTCCACCCTCTAGTCACCCAAAAGCAGCCTCCTAGACAACATAATGGATAATAGCATGACAATGTTAAAAAGAAAAAGCTGCATATAGTATTTGGCAAGTTGGCCAAAAAAAAAAAAAAAGTTTCACTGTCCCTCAGCATACAAAAGCTGACTGAATCCTTTGAGATACTCTAGATATGCATACCAAATCAGTGCTAGCTTGGGTGTTCTGCAGAGCTCTGTAGGATCAGTATAATTTGGTCATCGAAGTGACATGTTTAGCAAATGATTTTGAATGGGTATATTGAAAATAATAATGGCCATATTGGATAAGAACAGTGGTATTCTATCTCAGACAGTGTCCGGTATTCTTTACTTCATAAAACCCTATAGAAGTGGATGTAGGCTACCTTATCCCAGTTACACTATGGATCAAGAGCATGCAGAAACCAGGTAAAGGACAAAAGCCTATGATGCTACAAGTTCATTTGAATGGAGAAAAGTATTAAGTGAAACAAAATAATTAAAAAGCTAAATTGTATTCTCAGTTATAGCACTATAAATGTTTCCATTTACTCAACTGTTTGGTTTCAGACTATATCCATCAGTGAGTGGCAACAGAATTTGGACATCAGTTTGAATACTGAAAATCACAAAATGTCAATGGAAATAACAGCTTAGGGCTTCAAGTAACAAGAGAACTACACTGTTCTAATCGAAAATGAATTAATTTCTCCTAAATAAAAACTGAAGTACACCTTATGGTAATACTTCCAACTCTGTCAGACACTTGGAGCTAAATAATCTTGGAAAATGCTCAGAAAATTATAATAAAATCATGATTAACCTAGGATTGATAAGTTTTAAGGGGAACAAGACAAGCAAAGCATCATCATCCTCAGAAGGAAGCTCTAAAAGTCATGGCACACTGCCAAATAGCAAAGAAATGCTTAACTGCAAGTGATAATAGTTCATAAATAAGATGTAACAGCATGGTTACAAAGGACGGTACCAGAGAAGCAGTGCATCAAGAAAAAGTAAAATATACTCTAGTGATATCAATCCATAGACAAGTCCATTGCAAAATCACTGTTCAGAGTAGATGGTCTTCTCATAACCCTATGAAATCTGAAAACCAAAGCAGATGGACTACAGTGTAATGTTGGGAGTGTGAAGAAAATGAATGTTTTTGCCATACTAGTCAAGCAATGAAGTATCTGCCTGCCAATTCCTGTTGATCCTAGAAGACTGAAAATGTAAGAGAAAGTTCAGTGTTTAAAGTTGCAAACATGTAATGAAGGGCATATAAGTATGAACAAAGGGAGGGAGACAAGCCATTGTCATATTCCACTTGCTTTTCAGTAACTGTTTATGTACATGGTTTAGAGGGTGCTGACCCACAGTAATTTGGCTCTCAGTAAAAGACTTTTACTTAACATGTGTATATTTAAGATGTGGGGTAAAATCCTTCTGTTCGTATGTCCAATATGTCATGCAGTGACGACTTGCTTGAATACAATACAATACAATACAATACATCTGTGCAAGCCCACCTACTGCATGATGACTTGGTGTTGCTGGTTGGTAACAAGTATCCCTCCCCCAACAGAAGGGAAACAAGACATTTTAGCTGTCAAACCAGTGTGCCTCATCCTGTCCCTTCTATATTCCTGAAGGGCTAACTCTCTTTGAGAACTTTTCCTGTTTTTCTTTGCCTACAAGGAATGAAATGATGCTGTGAGCAAGTTGTAAGGAGACCTCACAGATTGCATCTGAGGCTCCTTTCCACAGAACAGACAGTTGGCCCATTTCTTTCCATCTAATGCTACTGTTCCATCCCAAGAAAATAGGTTTGCGTTTTGACAGTCATGAAATGCAAAGTGTTCCAGCACTGTGTGTGTGTTGCAGCTTGGTCTCTGTCATTGTCTGTAGACATTTAAGGGGTACAAAGACTGGGTATTTAAGCTCTTATAAAGATTTTGACTCTAGCAGAATGCTCTATACAGTGAAAACTGTGTGCCCAGACTGCTCCAAAGTGACTGTGCAGACGCAGGAGTTTGAACTTAGACCAGGGGTAAAGTCCAAACGTCAAAGCAGCAGCTGACGACCAAGGACAGTTTCTTATCTTCAGAAACGCCTCATCACATGCCACCGTACCATGGACATTCTTGTGGGTAACATCTGTTACAGTGGCTACTAAAGTTGCGCAATTTGATAAAAAAAACCCTACAGTAATAATGTACCTGAATCTGCTTTTTTGTCTTTTCTTAAATTGGAAGAAAAAGCGTACTTGCCACTTACTTTTCATTAAAATTAGAGCTGTTATGAACTTAGATTTTCTGAGGTAATCAAGGTGTTGCTGACAAGTGACAAATACGTATCGAAGTGAAATACAGCATTCAGTCTTTAAAAGTCTGTGTAGAAAATATGGTGACATAATTCAGCATCGGGACCAGCACCGTGGGCCTATATTAAGAATTCGTGGAGTCTTCAAGAATTGCAAGGTCTAACATTGCCTAATGGTTTTGCTCTGTGTTTGTACAGCCACTTAGTAATTTACCAGGTTGGAGGTTTTAATTTTACGTGGACTGATCTCAGTTTCGTAAATCTTGACCAGGAAAAATGTAGACAGAATTCCTTACTGCAATAACTGAACAAGCATTGGGGATGCATAGGCAGAGACTGGCCATGCAAGCCCTGGAAGTGCCAGCTGCAAAGCTGGACGTGCCAGTGAAAGTGCACTTCCAGTTTTGCCGCTGGCTCTGCGATCGGCTGCTGGGAGACCACCTGGTCGGCGATCTGGTATTCCTTAGACTCGGGAGGCACCAGTCACCCATGTGGACAAGTCTTTGTCTTAGCAATATCAAGGCTTACTAGCTTCTACATCTAGGATTCCAGATCTTTATGGACTAACCCTCAGGTCTACCAGTAAATCCTACCTACCTCACCAATGAGGATTTTGGGACCTTCTATTTTTTCTTGTTTAATGGGTACATGATTCTGCACTCTCTCTTTCTGATCCATTGGATAGGACCCTCATACAGGCCTACACACTTAGCCTTGAACTGATTTTCTATGTTGGGGAGAAGAGAAGCATGTTACTGGAAAAACAATGATTTTGAGTCAAGTAAAGTTAAATGTAACCTAAAATGTGTTAAGTGACATTTACTAGTTATGTTTAGATAGATAAAATATCTAAGCCCTTAGCGTTGTATTAAACCAGTGGTTATGCTAAATGGAACAGGACATTCATAATGCTTAGGTGCTCACAGCAGTTTTTTTTTCAAACTGCATGGAATGGACAGTTTGTGAAATAAGGAATCACTGCATTCTTTCTATAACTTGCTTATGAAATAATCATTGTGATATAATACTTAGGTAATTAATATAAAACAAAAGGTCTTAACTGGATCAAGAGGGAACATTATGTAAAATACAGCGAATATTTACATTTAAGAAATACGGGAATAACTGGAACATTGCATGACCTCCTGAGATGAGGCAGAGCCCTGGACTTAATGATTCTGGTAGGGAACCGGAGGGGTGGTCAACCCCTGGATCCAAGCAGGCCGGGGATGAAAGGGTTATGGAACGCTATTTCCCCTTTTCCAGTTTTTTCCCATTCAAAAAGAGTCCGAGGGCAATATAACAAATAAATGCTTTACTTACAAACTGTAGTACAATGTAGACACCGTAAAGTTACGTCATGAAACACATAAATGCTTCGTTTGCATGTCCGCGCCGGCAGTTCCCCTTTACAACAACTTCCGAAACCAAAAACCGTAGGGAACTCGAGAGCTCTTCAGGCATCCAACTGATGCAATTATCCGAGATGGGGCCATCCGGGGGGAAAGGGAGCCGTGGACACAGGACCTCCGGAGAGGGTGATCAAGCCTCGCCGATGTTGTGTGGGTCCCGCTTTCTCTTTCTGCGGGCTTTGCTTTTATACTGCCCTAATAGCCAATGGGATCGGGTCTTTTTTTGTGTGCTTAACAAGCTGCATGAGCCGGGGATTTTGCTGCATGCATTCTTTGCGTGGCTTCTTCGCGTGCTGCCCCACGCCGCAAGCACAGCTTGCTGGCGTTTGGTCACCTTTATCTACCACAATGATGACTGCAGCAGCACGCCTCTACCCCAAGATGGGACAATTTATTTGTACTTAGCTTTGCTCCATCTTCTACCTATTGAAATAATAAAGCAAAAAGATAATATTTTGTTCTAAAGTTCTATTAAAGAAAGCTGCTTCCATTAAGAAAGCTTTGATTAAGACAAGACTATTTACTCCATCTCCTTCATTATGTTCACTAGTTAAGAAACCCTTTCTTGGGCACCTTTATTAGAATGTCCATAGAAAAAAAAAATCCTATTAAAAAACCAAAATAGCCTAAGACACTTACTTATACATCAGTCAAACACACTCTAATACATTTTGAGAGCATGGTGACCACTCCTTACAAGCTTTTTAAAGGAGACACAGGGCCCTGTTGATTTTCTAGACCATAAGGGAGTTTGCAAAGTGAGAAATCCATTGAGACATGAATTATAATAAAGAAATAAGGGAGGATTTTGTTTCAGTTCCTGGGATCTGCTTTCACAAACCTGTTCTGTAGTTGCTTAAAATTTTGACTGAACCTCTCCCTTAGGCTGTCCATCTGGAATGGTAGATAAAAGTGTAAGAGTCTGTCTTAAAAGAGCTGTGAAAACTCTTGTAGTAAGATGTGAATCCTCCCATTCCCTGAGCTCTGTTAAAGTCTCAGCAAAAATGCCTACCTGTGTGCCAGAAGTATTATTAATGGTTAAGGCAGTTCTTGACATAGAGACACTGCCTCTAGGTAACAGATAATGTAATCCACTGGTCCAACTATGTTCATTCCCTCTCATTCAAACAGCATCCCATAAATCAACATCTTTGGCAGCCCCTCAACACAAGACCAGTCTTCAAATAAATCGAAAAGGCATTGTTCAGTTTTGATGGCTGAAGAGACCAGTCAGTGAACTGAACGTCTGACTACATACATGGAAAATAGTTTTATGAGGAAGGAGTAGGGTAATATTGAGTCACAGCTCCTGCCCTTTATCTCTCTCCTCTAGCCACTTCCATAGTGAAGTGAGTTAGCTTGAAAAGACTGACCTTGACATACATCACAGTTCCACTGGGGGTGATTCTGTGCTCAAGTCTCTCAAGTGTTGATATTAATACCATGTTTTGTCAGTTTGTCTTCAAGGTGCCTTTGAATCTATTCTTTTGCCAACACCTAGAGGAGTGACCATCAGTGAGCTGGGAATACAGGACCTGGTTTGGGAGTAAGGTGTCAGGCATCTTGTTCAATAGCACTGGTGCCATATAATCATGGCTTTAGTGCTGATAGGGTTACTGCTACCATTTGTTTTTCAGTCCTTCACACCAATATGGATAATTTGCTGAAGCCATTGTTGATGGTAACATGCCAAAGCTTTCAGGCTTTTCTGATTTATTGTCCAAGTCTCTTACCCATACAACAGTAGGTGAGACAACACCCTGACAGACAAGAAGTTTGGCTTGGCTCCTGATGTTACAATAACTGACGTATCATCTCTCCATGCCATGCTGTATTCAACTTTAGATGGAAGTCGATCACCAATAACATGTGGAATAGACAAGATATAGATGCAACAAATGTCAGTGCAATCACATGTCCTTGCTTGACTTCAATTTTAATAATGAAAGGGGGAATTTCCAAGGTACTGTTAAAGATGGTTGCTGTCATTTCATTATGAAAGAATCTGAGGGTAACAAATTTTAATGGGTACCCATTCTCATCAGAGTTTTCCATAGGGCCTCTCTATTGATTGCATTGAAAACTTTAGTCAAATCAATGAAGGCCATGTAAAACCCTCTGTGTTCCTTGTGGCACTTTTTTTCCTGTAGCGGTCTCTCAACAAAAGTCATATCTATTCTACCTATCTATTGAGCTATTTGTCCCTGGGGAACCAAAGCTTCATGCATGTCTGGATGCACCCATGGGGCTATGCAGGGAGATAAAGCACCATTTTATTCCCATGAAAGAAAAAGCTTGGAATCCCAAAATATGGAGAGAGCAAGGAGTTAATTCTAGATATCTCCAGTAGCGAAAAAGTAGGCAGGGAGGAAATAATGGTAGAGACAGAATTACATTTGTACCCTTTTAAAGAATAAAGTAACTTAGTCCTGGTCTACACAACATAGTTTTGCCAGCAGAATTCAAGTCTATCTACATTCACAGCTCCCCTGCAGCAACTGAACCACCACTTCTTTCTGTTACCAAACAGAGCAAGAAAAACAGGTTTCCATACTGAAGAAGGCTTCTGCCATCACCTAGAAGCTGGCAGAAGGTGCACATAGACAAGGCAACACTTTATGTTGGTTGCTGTGACCCCTGTAATAAAAACAACGACTACCCAGGCTGTAATTTGATTTCTGCTAGCACAAATGATGAAGCAGAACTAGAGCCAGGAAACTGTGCCTGTGTACACATGCTCTCTATCTTCTCTGAAGTGGCTGCTACCTGCATTAAAAGCAGCTTAGAGTTGACAATTACTTACTTTCTCCACTCTCCTATGTTGGAGCATAGCAATAGATATACTCTTCTGCAGCTTAGTTCCTCCAAAGGTTGCTCCTGAGTAGTACAACTGACAGACCTCCGTGAAAAGGTGCTCTACTTAATACTACCTTTTCTTATGGCTGATGGTTGTATTTTTGCACACAAAAGTATTTTCATTTCCCAGTATGCCTGTATTTCAGTCCAGCTGAGGCAGCTCAGAG
Source organism: Caiman crocodilus (assembly GCA_030014935.1). Classification (NCBI taxonomy): domain Eukaryota; kingdom Metazoa; phylum Chordata; order Crocodylia; family Alligatoridae; genus Caiman; species Caiman crocodilus. The sequence goes on from JAGPOW010000261.1 coordinate 126,436,536, forward strand.
CTCAGTGCAAGTTAACTACCCAATATTTACTCTGTTCTTTGGCGTGGTGGTGAAAGTGGAGTTGTTGCCTGTGCAGAACTCTACGGTATTGCAGCTAGACCACAAGCAATACCTGAGATTCTTGCTTTAAAGTTACCTTTAAAGTTACACTGCAGTCATGATTGCTGAAATATAGACATGCACCCACGTGAAAAGTGCTGCAGTAACCATTATAATATTTAGACACACAAATCTGGTATGGCAGGGCAGAAGATGGCACAAAAAGCCACTTCTTGAGCTAAAGGCATTAACGTTGTGGGATTCCTATCATACACCCAAACAAAACCACTATGGCCAGCTACAGACATTACATTTTTACCAATATAAGTGATCAGAAACTGGTCTATAGCCATAACAGAACAGGAGTTTGGCATGCATAGGTTGGTTTCAAAATAGCGGAACCTGGTTTAAGATTTTCACCCTCCACAAAAGTGTGAGTATGCTCTGTTCATTCCCGATCTTAACTATGCCACTTACAGAAAACCATGCAACTTGGATTAATTCTGCCTTGGGCTTTTTGATTGTCTGTACTTGACCAATATACATAGATTCTCAGTTGGTCTAAACTGTTATAACTACTTTGATATTAGTGGAGATACATGCACATACACAGCTGACAATCTGGCTCAGCATGTCTACATGTGCTTTTATTCAGTCTTAAATTTACTGCACAGTAAGCGGGAATAGGTTGGATTCTACACATGCATGTGTCGAAGTGCATTCACCCTGAGTATGGACTGACTTGGGACTAAAATTAGTCCTAAGTCAGTCATACACACAGTGTTTCTACCAAGTAAGGTGTCTACATGTGCATTACTGCACAGTAACAAATAGACCATAAATTTAAAGCTGCATGATACAGGTATCAAATTTATCATATTTACACTCAAGTCAGCATAAGTAGCCATATTTCCTGTTCAGTACAAGTGTGTACATGTAGATGTATGCCTGTAGTGCACAGTAATGTTGGTTACTGTGCAGTAAATGCATACATGTAAAGGTGCCTTGTATTTTAAAGTAGCAGTAGCTGGATATAAGTAATTTCAATACTTATATTGCTGTCTTAGACCTAACAGTTATATAAAAATAACTAGCAGTATTTATATTTTCACCTAGGCTTACAAATAGTAAATTTCAGGGTCAGGCAATTAAAGCAAGAGCTAAAGTACTTGATTCCAAAACAGGGTTTTCATTATTATTATTATGTTCACAAATCTCCTATCTTTATACCACTGTTGAATATTCCTGAGGCCTGGAACAAGTGAAATATTCTGCCAGGCACCCAACTGTACAACAATAAAGAAGGCACTTCAATGCAATAATAAACAATGTACATTCCCTGAGTATTAAAACAAGTCTGAAATAAAAAGGCAATAAGGTTTAGAGTTGAATGTAAGGAAAGAAAAAGAACAGCAATTTCTGTGCAGTGCCTTTGTGAATATCTTGACAGGAGGCCTTTTGCTTTTGTCTGATAGTGCCAAACTAGAGTTTGCAGCAGAAGCACAATTACAGAGAAAGAAGATCTGCTTACTCGGAATCTGGTAGAATTAATAGCTTTAGACTATTCAATAGTATGTCGTAGCATTTTTGGGTGTCAAATACCATGCTTAAGGGAAAAAAAAATAAAAAAACAGAACAAAACCCCACCCATGGCCCTTTAGCTGCTCATTTCAGCTCTGAAAACCCAACCCATACAATTATATAAATGGAAATAAAATTGTAAGGCAAGGTTAATATTCTACCTAAACTGTGTCTGATATCCTGCTTTAGATGGCCTGCTCTAGGCCCCTTCTGACCTTAGGTACTATGATACTATGATCCTCTGGTTTTATAAAGAGAAGGCGAAAAGCATACATAACTGGATTAATTCTAATTGTCTTCGAGTACCCCATCAGCTACGTCTACTTTATCTAAAAAGTAAATTTACTGTGTCTAGCAACAGTGCCCATGAACATGCTACGCCACCTCAGTGGGGCTGCCTCAAGAACCAGAAGCAGCAAAGCCTTCTCTATGAAGCACACAGGTGGGCTAAATAGTATTTCTGTATGACACTGCCAGTTCATTCTAATTAGCCTGCCCACAATATTGGCCACATGTGCCTGTACTATTTTATGTTTAAGAGGCAATCCAGTTGTGGCAGTGTGATATGCTCAAGAACACCTTTGGTAATATTACCAATGTCCCAAGACAATGTACCACGAGTATGGAAGTGACTTAGTATTTGCTCAGTGATTCCAAGTATGCCCATTAGGAGCTCAGTTCTTCAGAAGCCTGAGGATGTTTTTTGCACCTACTGTTTTTTTTCCCCTGGAACAAGTCTTTTCCAAGGACATTTTAAATCACTGCACTGTGGCTGTATTGTTTCTACACTGTCATACACTGGTTTAGAGAACAGTCAGGAAGGTACAGACCTAATAGGCATGCAGTGCCTGGAAGAAACTGAATGCTCCTGAATTGAGCAGCTCTCCTTTTGAAAAGGGACACATTTTATACTAGTCATAACCTAACTCACTGTGCTCAGATTACTCAGTCTATGTAAGTATGAAAGACACTGTATACTTATGCTAAATTAACCTTTGCTGTTGTCTCATGTAATGGCTCCACAAATTAAACACATGACTTGAGAGGAAGGGTGGGGGGAGTGGGGACAACAACTCTCTAGTTACTTTTTGATCTAACTTTATGTCTGTCTGATCATTCCCTTTATTCCAAACACAATCCATTTAATGTGTGCTTATGCCAGAGGTGAGCAAAATACAGCCCGTAGGCCAGATCTGGACTACCAGATCATTCAGTCTGGGCTGTGGGGCACCTACAAAGTTTATAAGATTGATATTGACAAGAGACAGGGGCAGTAGGACCCAGGATAAGCTGGCAGGAGTCAGAAGAAAGCCCAGCCCAGCCCCACCTCCCATCCCCAGGAAGTCTCTGCCTGATGGAGCTAACCCTGCATTCAGCTGCTATGGCACCACGTGATCCTGGCTGCGTCCCTGGGGTGAGCTGATCCTCTTCTGGCCCGAGGATGAGTGGGGTTTATATGTGTGTATCTGTGCAATGAAGGAGGGGGAGACAGAGGCTGAGAGAACAATGAGGGAAGGAGGGAGAGAGAGAGAGAGAGAGAGTGTGTGCGCGCGCGCGCGTGCACACACGCGCAATGAGGGAGGGAATCTGTGTGTTTGTCGGGTGAGTCCCACAAGCACCTTCCATCGTACACATGCGCTCCCCGCTCCCACTGCCATACACACAGACCCCCACACCCACACCCCCTCACACACCTCATGCAACCTCCCCACCACAAAACCCATGCCCACCCACACCCCACATATCCACACGCACCCACATGCTCCCTCCCCCAGCCACACCCCACACATCTATCCACCCCACACACATACACATATCCTTCTCTACATACCCACATACCTCCAGCCCCCCACAAACCTATACACACCCCCTCATGCCCCCACACGCTCACAGTATACATGAGTAATACTTCATTTTAAGCTATTGTGCGATCTTGTTTATGTCCACTACACAAACGCACGTAAATCAGGACAAAAGTATTTTATTAAATCTAATTAATGAATGCCATAGCTGTTTGATTTTTAGAATATAATTTGGTGTTTTTCTGATTCTGAGTTGGCAAACCCCCTTGCTGAAAGGAGTATTTGCAAGGGCAAAAGGAGGGGCTTCTGGTGGTAAAGGGTGAGGGTTAGAGGGAGGGACTTCTGGTCCCAAGATGGTAACTGGGGGCAGGGCACATGTCAAAGGGTGGGGCTACCCATGTAGCCCTCGACAGCTTGTCAAAATTCGGTAAGCAGCCCAAAATAATTGCCTGCCCCCGGTGTATGCTGTCTAGTGCAAAACAAAGGTTATATCAAAATGCAAGTTTAAACAAAATGCTTCCTGAACACATCAGGGCTCGTGGGCAGAGTGATAGCTTTTATTAGACCAACAAGATTTTGGCAAAAAAAAAAAAAAAAAAGTAATCAATTACAAGCTTTTGGTCACAAACACCCTTCATCAGGCATCAGAGAAAAGATTGTAAAAGTTCTCTTGGGTAGAAATGGAAGTTCATATTTCATAGGATTTCACAGAGGAGTCAGTAAATGGAAAAACCCTCTGAGCAGCAGTTCCTAGCTGGTGAGGAGTCTCAGCTCTTCTGTGAGGCTGTGATGATAATGCAGATTATCTTAGACAAAGGCAGGAGCAGGATCTTAGGTTGCAAGTGGTCAAAGTTGTTTCCTGCTTGGGAAAATATGAAGATTAAATGTGAAAAATTGGCTAACATATGGTATCTTCCATGTGTCATGTATGCAGGTTGTAGCTGTATTGGTCTAAAAGAAAAAGCAATCAGGGCTTGTGGACAGAGGAAGTATGTTCTTTCTATTTGACCTGACAGCATAATAGTCTTTAAACCAAGGCATCAGAAAACACATCTGGAAAGTCTGACTGTAGAGTTAAGGGAAGTTCTAATACATAAATATTATATTTACTGTTGTCAACTTGGTCAAGTTTAGGATCTGTTAGTAATACACTTTTTAAAACACTTTAATTGGTTGACAAATGGAAAAGAGATGCTTCTTAAAAGGTGTATTGAAATATGGTCACAGAAGCTGATGTGTTCGGACAAAAGGACCTAGTCGATAGGCATGCATTCATTCCATTCACTTCAGACTAGTTTCTTCTTTGATATATTAACATTCTGCTTTAAGCTTGCTTTGATATATTCATGTTTACACCTTTAGTGGTTTAAATATATTATTAAATTAACTTTAAGATACCGGGCCTGATTGTCTCCCACTTTGCACCCTTTGTAGTCATTTAAAGCTATATCTATTGGATTTCATAGTATATTATATTGCACTACAGTGATATAAATGATTTGACAAAGTGCGAGGCAGTGGAAAAAATCAGGCCTATTTTACTCCTTGCTTTGGTTTTCTGCTTAGAATTAGTTTAGTGTCCTTGTCTTGAAAATACTTTATGCCTCAGGATTCCTGTTGCCTCAGAAGTACTTTCTTTGCCTAAGAAGCTTTTTTATTCCTATACAACCTCTAAATGAAATATTCCTGAAATAATAGTTTCTCTTAAAAGCCATGTCTCCTTTTGATTTGGATTTAAGTGCATCTTTTGACCTAGTGTCTCAAAAGCTGTTTCACTTGTGCATCAGTTTAACAAATACAGATTACATTTGAAATTAATAAATAAAGTAGTCTTGCTTAAAATAGCTTTCTGAGGAGTAACTGTTTATTTATTTCGTGTTTTCCTTTAACATATGAAAGGCCCTTAATCAATGGAGAAATCTTGAACTATAATTCTACTCACTCACACTTGCAATACGTTTAAGACCTGGCTCCTCACTGCACTGAATGAGCTCCATCTAAATGAGTGATATTATCATCATGTAAGGCAGCCCCAAAACTGAAGTGACTGCTAAAAAAGGTACTAAAATACTACATCCGGGTGCAGTGTAATATAATAGCATGAGTTCACTTGTTCATTTTCTTTTCAAGATGTGCAACTAGATCACAAACATAAAGTAGACAGAAATAGCTTATACCCAATGAACTTCTCTTCACAGTGGGTGCACCTACACGTTAAATTTATGTGATGCAATAAACTACAGTGCATATTGCACTGAGGTTTATTGCCCCCGGGTGCCTCATTTACACATGTACTCAGAACCACAGCACGTTGAGCTGGGTTGGAGCAGCTGGCTATGACAGGGGGCGGGGGGTCATCCTGCCAATCTAACCCAGCTCAGTGGGTTGCAGAGGGGCTGGCTGGGGCATGAGGGTGCTCCAGTGTGGGACTAACCTACAGGCAGCCACCACACTGAAGCACACTTGTGCCACAGCCAGTCCGATCAGGACCTACACATTGCTGCACAGTAAAGAACTCTGCCATAGGATAGTATGGGTCAAGTACCAACCTATGACAAAGATAATTAGTTTACTGCAGCAGAATAGGGTGGCACGTGTACACGCTGAGACTTTACTTTGGAGCTACTTAGGCAGTTCTGCTGTAGACATCTTGTATAGAAGTGCCCTGTCTCATAGCCTATTTTCAATATAGCTGCTGTTACCAAATTGTCCTAATTGTCTCACACGAAAACAACCATAATTAAAAGCTCCAGGTTGCAGGTGACACACAATGTTATGTATATCCTACTCAGGTGAACTACACAGTCTTACATGATTCAAGGTTCCTTTGAGGTCAGTGGGGAGCATAACAATTCTTTCAATGGACACCTGCATGTTGTTTAATAATATATAGGCAGTAAAATAATATACTGCAAATAAGAATCAACAACCTTTCTCTGGAAGCTGAAGCTCAGGTTGCAGTCTCATGTGGTATTACTATTCGTATCCTCCAAAGACCTTGACAGGGTCCTTAGGCAAGAATGAAGTGAGAAACTGATAACTTTAATGTTTTAAAACAATCCAGCAAAACTGTTTCTGTTGGGAGAAATTTGAGACATTTTTATACATCATAAATGGAAATCAAAGGACTTAACTTTTTCCCCTCCCTAATTCATCTTTAAGGCAATAACTGTAGCTACTGAATGTTGAATGGCAAATTATACCTTCAGACACCAATAAGCTCTGGTGGAAATGCTGGTTTTTCCCTTCTAAGCCAAGAAGCAATTGTTCATGTGTCTAGATATCCTGTGAGCCGCTTGTTACATATTCTTCGCCATATGTTAGATATTTTTACAGTGTCCGCTACATAAAACAAAAAAAAGGTCCCAGAGTCTGTTAACAGATTTTAATGTCTGGAATGGAAAGGTTAACAGCATTTTAAGAATGCTTTATAAGTGCCACAGGCTTTCTAAAGAGAGTTCAAAGAGGACCTGCTGTGAGAGAATAAAGATATCTAACTCTTTTAATTGAAAATGGTAACCAGTGGTATAAGTAGGGCAGGATGCTGACTTGAGGCAGGGGTGAAAAATATGGTTGTCGCTGGCAGTTGTGCAATCATGACTGCACCAGCAGCCAGAAGTTGCTACTGTCCCTGCGCCCTGGGTGCCCAGCAACATCACTTTGCTACCAAGGGTAAATATCCAGTTTAATCTATTAACTATATAGTTTAAGGTACAAAAACACTTTGCACTCTAAATAGTGTCTGAAAATATTGTTGAAGATATTCTATACTGTACATTTAATAACTTAGCAGGAAACTTAACTCAGGTAAAATGATAGCCCCACTACATGGAGCTAGGTATCAACCAGCTAAGGAACTGACCCAATTCAGTATGTTTCAATGAGTCACTTATCACATGTGATTCCCTAATGTAAAAGCAAAACCCTTGTGCTTCCCCAAAGCCAGAACATTCACCAGTGTTGATAACTTTTACTGAACTGGCACTCGGATGGATATGTGCTGCATGCCTAACAACAAATTTACTGCCTGTCAATTAATTTAACCAATACATGCTGAAGGCAGACATTTATAACCTTTTAATGTGAGCCCTGTTGCACTTCTTGATATAGCCAGATATAATGCTCATAATGCTTGCTTGGAAAAGTGGCATAAAAGCCGCTGCTAACGAAAGGGACTGCACCAAGCTTGTATATTTGTTTGAGTGCCGGAAGGTGGAATTATACAAGTGCAGATCATCACTGCTTTTGCTATCTTTGTTCAAGAGAAAGAGGACTTGCGTAATTACTAGTTCTGGGTCAAATTCTCAGCTGGTGATAATCAGCAGAGCTCCACTGAAGGCAATCCAGCTACTCCAATTTATGCCTGCTGAACATCTGGCTCAATACTATGAATAAAGTAGAAAATAATATCCTGAATGTGAGTAGCACTCATTTCCTTCCCAACAAGAAGTCAAGCTGCTTTAGAAATCCTATCTTCTATTTTGAGTACTTGGAAACTTGCATTTAACTTTTTAAAGCCAACAACAAACTCCTAAAAAGACATTTGCTTTGCTTTTAATCCCATGTAACAGAGGTGGGGTTCACGGCTCATACTTGTTTCCTAAAACTTCTCCCTAGTAAAGCAACAGTGTAGACAGGCCAACGATATTTTAACCCTTGTGTTACCTACAAGTAAATGGTCAACTAATTAATCACTTCTAAAGTATATGTTCAACAGTAAAAGTATGCAGAGCCAACACACACACATATATCAAATAAACTCACCTTGAAAGGTGTGATGCATCAGGCAAAAAATCTGTCCAGAAATAGAAGAAGGTAAAATTTTGGTCTTGGACACTGGGAAAAACCAGCTTTTTTACAAATGATACTATGGGGCATTTGTAGACGACACGTTAAAGTGCGTTATAGTGGTGCAAAAGACATCTAATGGCCTTGTCGTTTGCACATTCAGCAGCATATTGCAAGCTAATTCCGGCTGCTGTAGTACATTAAGTGGTGTAATGTGCCTTAAATGACTTCAGGATCCAGCAAAAGGCCTTGGGGTGCTGCAAAGTAAAATACCTATGAGGAATTTTAGTTTTCTACCCTACCGCTATGGAGGGAAGCACTGGGCTCCATGCAGCTCGGGGTCTTTGCAGGCAGCTCATGCAGGCAGCTTGGCAGCAGCCCTGGAAGGCAGGCTCCACAGAAGGAGAAAAAAAGTGGCAAGTCTGACCTTTTTTTTGTTTTCCCCCAGAGCCTGCCTACCTGCCTAAGTGGTGTGGGAGACCAGTGCTTCCTTCCATGACTGCAGTACCCCCCGGACTGGCTGAGCTGGGTGCTGCTGAGCATGTGCCACCCGGGGGGAGCACCGTTGCTCTGCACACAGCTCAGGGACCACATGGCTCACCAGCAGCTCACTTCCCCCCCCCCCACACACACACACACTGCTGGACAGGCAGGTAAGACTTGAGCTCTGACAGGTATACACAACACAGGGGTTTACTTTGCCCCAACCTGAAGTGGTGTTTAAAAAAAAAACCCACCACTTCAATTTGGGGAGAATTAAACCTCCCTGTCATGTACAAATGCTCATGGACATCTGTGGCAAGGCAGGTCAGAACCTTTGACTTTAAATTCTACTGGAGTTGGGAACACAAATCTTATGGTACTTGGGCACTTAACTACAACCTTTGGTCATATACGACTCTCCAGTATGGTTCCCCACCGTGACAAAAGGCGAGGTTTCTTTTAAAAAAATAATACAATCATTTTAATTAATCAGAATAAACTGAGTATCACCAGTTTTCTCAACTGAAAGTGTCCTTAAGTATAGTTACAAGTCTCAAAGGACAACACTCTTCCCCTTGTTCACAAAAGCGTGAACTACCTGCTTAGCCCAACTCTAATCAAGATTAAAAATGATGTAAATAATATTGACACCCTCTGTTGAAAGTTAACGACAGGCAGCTAAACCAAAGTTTGAATAAATACAAATTCTTTAGGGTAAGCGAGAATAACACAAAGCAAAAGGGACAGCCAGTTCCTATAAAACCAGATCTGGGTAAGTTTTCTGTCTGATTATAAACTGGTGAGTGCAATCAGGAAAGTGGTGTAAATGCACAAATACTGACTGGTTTCTGAGGGATGAGGCAATTAAATTTATTTATTACAGATATTGAATATTAAGGCAACATGAATACAAGGGTTGAGAGGAGGTAACTACTCAAACAGACACTTTCTTTACATTTGCTTTCTCACATAAAAATAAAGCAGTAGCACTAGGAATAGTGTTTGCTATTTACAGGGGAAAAAAAGATTGCCTAGTAGCTTGGCTATAAGATTGAGAGTAAGGACCACAGGTCCAATTCTCTGCTCAGCTGTGCACTACCTGCATGACCCAGGGAAAATAATACTGCATCTTATTCCCTTTGTATCTCAGCTGTCAATTGCAAAGTCTGCATAACATTATGCCCCTGTATCTCAGAGATGCTATAAAGATAAATAGATTGTATTACAGCTGCTCACATTCTATACTTACAGGGGCCACACGAGTACTAAAAAAGATTAGATAGCACGGGTCATATCTTGAGCTCTGTGAATTGACACAGCTCCGATGATCTTACATAGAACGAAACCACTTGATAATCTGGACCTATGTGATCTCTGTTTTGCTATACTGTGAAACTACAGGGGAACAAATCAATGCGAGATGAGAAAAATCCCTAAAAGTAGTTGAAGAGGAGAGAACAATCCCACGGTATAGATACACTTTTAGTCTTTGAACAAATGGGAATTCTGTTGTTCTGGGGACTCCACAGGGTTGCAGAAATACTCAGAAATATGGAGTGGGAGATTGGTCATTCTGTTTAAAGGATACTTCCCTCAAGAAGTTATGTGCAACCAAATTTGTATTGGCGCAAGAGACCTCTCCGGGTCTTTCACTGATCATCCCTGTAGAAGATAATCTAGTGGCAGCAGCACAGAGAAGCAAGAAATACAAGATACAAGAACATACAAATACGAGAGAGAGATAGCTTGTTACTATCACCAAGAATGGGAATGGGTAGCTTACTGGCACTATCAGTTGTTGACAATAATGAAATAACTCTGTGCCTTAAGGCTTATGTAAATGAAATGGGGGACCTACACTGAAGCAGCGAGGGTTAAAAAACACGACGTCAATTTAGGGCTGATCAAACCCCCACATTGTGTACACACCTTACTGACTTACCTGCCTCTCCGGTGGGGAGGGATGGGGGGCTGCTGCCGGGTGGAGAGGTCGCTGGGCTGTGGTGGGAGCTGTGGCCCCCCTCCAGGTGGCACCCACCTGCAGGCACTCAGTTTGGGTGGTCCTAGCTGTGGAGGGAAGCACCAGGCTCCCATACAGCTCAGGCAAGTAGGCAGGCTCCAGGTGGGGGCTCACCGCTTCTTGGGGGCAGAGTTGTGTTCCTGGGATGCTGTCAGACTGCCTTCAGGGCTTCTTGCAGAGCTGTGGAGCTGCACAGAGCCCAGTGCTTTGCTTCACAGCTGTAAGGGCAGCAAACTAAATCTGCTTTGAGGAGTTTTAGGTTGAAGTACCCCAAGTCATTTTAGGTGCATTATGCCACCGAATGTCCTACAGCGGCTGGAATTAATGTGCAATACACTGCTCAGGCTTGCAAACACAGACACCATTAAAGCTGTGCAAAAGTGTTTAGCCCTCTTTAAAGTGTCTACACACATCCTTAGGCTAAAGCATCACTGCCTTAATATAGCTGGGCCTGTACTAGGACTTTTGTTGGTATAGTAATCTGATAAAAAAATTACATTGCTAAACGTCATGATGCTGTATCAGTAAAAGTTCCTAGTTTAGCCATGTTAATATGCATATCCAGTGTGCCTAGCACAAAAGAGCCCTGATAATAGTTGAGACTTTCAGGCTTTATTATAATCACGTAATAAGCAGTTTAACAGTAAAGAATGTTTTAGCTCAACTGAGCGTTTCTAAAATACATACATATATGTATATAAAACCATACATAGAAATGAGAGAGAGAGAGAGAGCACATCTCTCTCTCATGCCAGATTCTCTTCTTATTTATGCTGAAGTGAATCAGAAATTTGTTGTCAGAGGAATTTATAGCTGTCTAAAATTGTGGACATAAAATCAGAATCAGGTCCAGTATTACTTAGCATTTTGCTGGATATCATAGAATTATTTAGTTCCCTTCCCCTGCATAGATGCCGAATTTTCCGATGGTCTCTAAACCATCCCAGAAAGATGCCTAGCTAAGCTTGTTCTTGAAAATCTTCAGTGAGATTTTTTAGACAGGTGGGTCCACTGTCTTACTGAACTTACAGTTTTGAATTTTCTCCTGAAATTCAATCTGAGAGCCTTGGCAGATGTAATATTTGTAGCACTACATAAATCAAGGGGACAGGCATTCTTATACCCTGTAGTGCTGTACAAAAGTGTACAAGCCCTACAAAAATGTTCCTGTTTGAAACCAGAACACTCTGTAGTGCTATGTTTTGTAGCACCCTATGTAAAATGTGCCTCGTTACATGTAGCACTTGTATTTGTCTCATGGTCCGTCAACATCCCACAGTGCTCAGCAGTGCTCCATTACAACCAGAACAAGGTACTACAACCCTTCTCAATATGGTGAGCTGTCACAGAGCCTGCCGCTGCCCCGGTCTTTGGCAGCAGCAGGTCTGGTTGCTGGAGTGGTGAGTTTGGAAGTGGCAGAAAACTTGCTGCAGCAGAAAATTGGAAACAGCCGGTGCCGAGTGGCAGCAGAGGTGGCAGGCACTATTGTGGTCAAGGCACCAGGATAGCAGCTGCTCTCCTCACCTCTCTCCCAAGAAGAGCAGCAAGCTGTCACATAGCTGGTGCTGCCCTGAACACTGGGGCAGCAGTGAGTTTTTGACAGCTGCCTCCCTATCCCATGATGGAAAGGGACAGGCATTCATTTTTCCCTGGAGGGTGGGGGGAACAGAGAGCACATTTTTGTGACGACTTTGTAGGGATCCAGCACATGGGGAGATGTAACCTAGGGGTGTGCAAAGTGGGCTTTATTTGATTCAGATTCGGTTTCGGATCACTGTTCCTGATTTGATTTGGCCAAATCTGAATCTGAAGAGTCAGTGCGGATTCTGACATAGATACAGCTGTAAGTGTTTTTTTCTACATACATCAAAGTACCACGTGCGGCTTGTGAACACTGATCTATTTAGCCAGATGGGGCGTCCCACAGGAGTGCAGGGGACCCCCCACATGCTCAGTGGTGAATCTGGAAGCGGACTGGAAATTTGTTTTTGTGCTCAGCAATGCACATGTAGACACTGACTTGACTTGCTGAGGCACGAGGGTGCTTCTGTGCAGGGGCTACCTGCCAGAGAGCCCTGCACTGAAGCATCCTTGTGCCCCAGCCAACCCCTCTGCAGCACACTGAGCTAGGTCTGAGCAGCCCTGGGCTGGCAGGTTGCTCCCTGGCCCCCCAGCCAAGCAGAGCTGTTCCAACCCAGCTCAACATGATGCAGTCCTGGGCACATGTTCAAACAGTGTGCCAGGGAGCAATAAACGTCAATGCATATTGTGCCAGAGTTTATTGCTTCAAATTAATTGCACGCACAGATGTGCCCTCTGCCTCCTATGAAGTTTGTGATCTATGGTAACTCATCATACTTCTTAGCAATTTTATAGTTAAGGCAGTTGGTGCCCATTCCATATTTCTACATTTGCTTTTTCTTCCCCATTTGTAGTACTTTGCATCTCTCTGTTGAATTCCATTTTCTGTCTGTCTGTAGCCCCCATACTCCAATTATATCCCTTTGAATTAGAATTGAGAGATCCCTTTGAAATCAAATCCTAGTCTCAAAAGGTATGTTCAACTCCCCCCATTTTCTGTGAGCATTTGTGTTTATGTAAAATCTCAAAAGATCAGTACAAAAACAGTTTATGCAACTGGCTGTTGATTTTTCACAATGGGAATTTCTTTACTTATTGATCCCTTGGTTTCCAGGTAGAAGCATAGGAAATAACTGAAAACTAGTGATCTGCTCCTTTCTCTTTGAGGAAAAAACTTGGAAGAATCCTAACACCATGTTCCCATCATGCTGACAGAGCTAACCAAAGAAGAAAGAAGTTCCTTTCTTTTCTACCAATATACACTTTTCAGCGTATTAGAAACTCTTTCAAGTAATGGTTTTCCAAATTGGTTCAAGCCATATCCATCACCATCTTCTGCATAAATGAACTATGCTTTCTTTATAAGTACATTTTATAGGCTGTCTGCATTATTTTTAAGGATTTTTTAAGCTCTTTGAAGTATATCTGGAAGTATAGTTCTACATTTTAGATGGGTTTAATCTGAGCTAATATGAAAAGAATATTTTAAAATTACACACAATTTCTCACAAGTCACCAAGTGAAAACACTTTTGTACTCTCACACTCCCATTATGACTAATATAAAGAAAAGCAATTAATAGCAAATGTTCTGAATTATGAATTATTAGCAAATTAAAAGTGTAAAATTACAGAAAAACAATGCATGCTTGTTTTAAGTTCCCTTTTTAGACAGGTAACCATTTTTAACTAAGTCTTTTATCCTGTTTTGATCTATATCTTTATCTATTCTTACAGCTAATGAGGAACAAATTACTTATTACTCATGAATGACACTAACTACCCACTCTTGCACAAAAGGAGAATATTACAATTTACATTTAAATGAGATTTGAAATGTTAATGAACAGAGCCAGTATTCTAATTATCTCTACAAATACATTAAATTAAGGTGAACTTTAGTAGATGAATTACTTTTAGAATCATATTCTAGGATTGCCCAGAAGTGCTGCTTTACTTAAGGATCTCTGTATAATCCCCAGGGTTGAGAGTTGGCTTGTTGCTGTATTATAGTAGGCAACTAACATAGTACAGTATCTCAAATATTGAATCATTAATTTGATGGAAGACAGGAGGTTAATTTCTGGGTAAAATGTTTTAAGGGTTAAAGTGCCTCAAGTGCATATTTGGTATTTTTTTGTGCTTTTATTAACACCTTTTCTCTATAACCCATTTTCACAGGTAAATGGTATTTGAAAGAATCCAACCATGAACTTCATGCATGGAGATCTCTGAGCTACTGCAGAGTCCCACTGATGCAGACAGGGGTTTTCCTATGCAGATATCATTGTAAGACTGAGGATGTAGTCCTTTATATGCTTTGGTAGCCTGAAATAACCTCAGAGATGAAACGGGCTGTCAAACAGATAAGTGATTATTTAAAAATTAGGGCCCAAATGATCCCTCCTCTGGGGAAACTCAAAAAAGGTCCCAAAGTTCTTTCTATAGCTGTTCTATTACAAGACAGCATTTGCCTCCCATTCCCATTCAGTAGATACCCACGTGTCTAACCAAGCAAACGGATGACCTGCAGTCCTCACAAATCTTGGGAAAAATGGGAAATGAGGAAGAATCCCTGGGGACTGCCTGGGAATCAGAAATGGTGCTATGATTTTACATTATTCGAAGCTTTGTGTGATGACTCAATCACTTTCGCACCTTTCCTAGTTTAATTGTACAGTATAAAATAATAGTAACAACTAAATACTAAGACTACACCAGCATTATTTTTTAAAAGAGGCAAGGATTTCTTAGGAAAGGAAGATATCTTTTATTTGATCAACTACATAGTTAGGATAAGTGGTCCAATAAATGTATCTCCCCAAGAAATCCTTGTCTTTGCTTCTCATATAGTTCCTTGACTCTCACAGCTGTAGCACTGCAACACCGGGGCAGGTAAAATATGGCCTGCGGGCTAGATTCGGCATGCCCATTGGTGTTGTCTACAATTCACTGTATTCAGCTCAGCCCTAGGCTCTCTACTATGCTCGCATGGGGACAAAACCCGCTCACTCCCACAAGGGCAGAGTGCACTATGTTCCCACCCTTGTCCATGGCACAACTTTGACCCTGGCCCCTCAGGTAAGGACATGATTATGGCAGACAGGGGGATGGCAGCAGTGGCAGGTGGGGAGAGAGGGGGGATTGGCAGTGGTAAGCAGGCAAGGGAAGTGGCGATAGCAGCAGTGGGTGGGTTGGAAGCAGCAGTGGCAGTGGGTGGGGGGAATCAGTGGCAGGCAGGAGCAAAATGGCAGGTGGGCAGGACTGTGTGGCCTGCACCAGTGCCCCAGGGCCAGGGCTGACAGGGGCCCAAGGCAGGGCAGCAGGAGTATGGAGCCCGGGCCAGTAGAGACATAGGGTCCACCTGACTCCATTGCACATGGTTCCCTGGGGGTCACATGCAATTCCTGAGTTCTCTGCCTAAGCCACGCACCTCTGGGAGGAGTCCCCTGTGATGGAGCCAATGTTCCTGGCCACACTCACCGCCATGTGTAGGTCATGGGGAACAGCCAGAAGCTCCATGGTATGGGGTCAAGTTGGCTCTACCCCTCTTCCTGCCGTCCCAGGAAAGCCACATGACCTGCACTGCTGGCTTCACCAAGTGGGGCTCTGCCTGGTGGTTTGGGGCTTAAGAAGGAGACATGGGAACTGCATGTGAACCGCACATGACAGACCTGGCAGGCCAGCCATATGAAGTCGGGGGGCTAGCTAGGACGACGTGCTGCTGGGGAGCTCCACCTGTCATGGACTACCGTCCCTGAGGGACTACTGTCTACCGCTGTTGATTCAGGGGTTGAGTGCAATGAATTGCACACCCAACATAAACACACACACAGCCCCTCACAAACCTCACACCCACCCACTTACAGACCCACCCCACATACCCTCCCCCTCCATATACCTCACAACCCTCACACATCCACAGCTCCCAAACCCCCATACCCATCCACCCACACACACATGCATCCCCACAAACACACCCCTCACAACCCCCCCACACACAGGCACCACAAACCTGATGCCCAACCACTGAGACCCTGAAAACTTATCCACACACCCCACATACACATACACACCCACATCCCCTCACAAACCACATATCCACTTACCCATATCCACCATATCCCACACATAATATACAAAAATAAGACTTCATTTTGGGCTATTATGCAATCATCTCTGTATACACTACAAACACTCACACAAATCAGGACAAAAAATACATTTTTGAAGTAAAATTAAAGTATTACAATAGATGTTTGGCTTTTAGTATATAATTTGTTTTGGGTTTTTTTGTTGTTTTTTTGTTTGTTTGTTCTTTTTACAGTTTCAGGATGGCAAACCCCCTTCCCAAAAGACTACTTCTGGAGGAGGAAATTCTGGTCGCCAGCCTTGAAGCCCTTGACAGCTCGCCAAAATTCATTAAGCATCCCTCCAGCCAAAATAGTTGACCAACCCTGCTCTAACATTACCAGCACATTTTTTTAGGGTAATTATATCTAAGGTATACCATGGCATCTGTCACCCAGGCTACATCAGTCAGAGATAGCTCAGGTATGTCTATACAGGTCCATGTGCCCTTACATATATATAAATGTCCAAAAGTGACAGGTAATGCGTGTGCTGTGTTCCTTCATAAGAATACAGAGAGCATGGTCTTTTAATTTAAAAAAGAAGTGACTACTAAGGCCTGGACACATTTTTAAGCCTAGCAAGATTTTTTAATAAGGATATTGAAATAATTCACAGATCCTGAATTATGCATATATTTAAACTCTGATCTGAGTCTACTCTTCTTTTTTTTTTAATCATTATCATTAGTTCTATCTCCTACTTCTCATAATAAGTTAAATAAAGAAATACGTTCAGAAGTTTCAGGATTTATTTTTAGGATGGTAAAACGTTCAACAGTCTTCAGGCTGACTAGGTCAATAACCACTGCAGCTGCAGCATGCAGAGAATAAGCTGTATGTGCGGGGAGTAGAAGTGGCCATGATTCAAATTAAAATAAGACTTGCAGGTTAAGAGGTAATTACTCACAACATTTGGCTTCTGTGTTCTACATTGAAGACAGACAGATGGGATTCACTTACACATGGAAAATTTAAAAAAAAATACTAGAAAAAAAAACCAACCTTTGGACAATCAATATAAAAATATATAGCTTTCATTGGGGTTAAGCTATTAAAATAAAATGTAATAAAACCCCTAAACCCTCGAGTTTTCTTTGAGAGTATTCAGTTGGCATTATTCTAACCAGGTATGCACCATTGTTAGTTAATAAATAATACTTCTGGTACAGGAAAAGAGAAAAAAGAAATGGATAATATGCAAGGACTGGGGCTCTGAATCTCTCTCGCTATTCCCTTGTGTATTTGAATCTATGTCTGTGTAAAATGGACATAAGATGTTTACTTCTGAATCATTTCTCCATAGATAAAAAAGGCTATGAATACTGGAAAGCAAGGACAATCACGCACCTCGTTCCAACCCTACTTGGCTAGCAAGAAGGTTTGGCCTTAATTTTGATAGGTGAATCCTTAAGGTTAAGGAAAAACTTGCTGCAAATTCAGAGGAAAATGATGATCAAACCCTTTGTAATTACAAGTTGATACACAATTGCACTGATTGGAAATGTCCTGGCCAATATTGTTTTTTTTCCTAAACCGAAATATAAAGTTAAGCATTGAAGTCTGTATTTACACAACTCCGTAAGCAATGGTACAAGCACAGAAAAGAAACTGGAGAGGGCTAGGAGGCAATATTTTGATCAATAATTTTTCAAATAAATTGTGAGAGGCAGACTAGCCAGAAGGAAATTTCTGTCCTCATAGAACATTTAAACCTGACCTTTTAAAATACATTTAATGTACGCAACCCACCCACACACACACACACACACACACACACACACACACACACACACTTAATGCATTTTAAGGATCAGGATTAAACATATATTACTGACTCCTGAAATACAGGGGTAAAATCTTTTGTTTCAGCTCCTATTAGGTATAGACTTTTTTCTACAGTTTCTTCTTTTTCCCAACTCAATCCATTGCTTTTCTGCTATTCTTGTCTCTCCTCTATTTTCCCAGGTCCTTCAGCCTTTTGTCTCTCTCTCTCTCTGCCCTTGATGAATCCTGTTTGTCTGTGGCCACAAACAGGAGTTATTTCTAGCAGTGGAAATTTCTCACTGTTCAAAAGCTTTTTGGGAGAGGGAGCTTATAGGCATTCAACCTGCAGGAGCTCCCATTATGCTTTTCTCTGTGTTTTCACTGGATGTGCTGATTTCAGTCTGGGAAATACGTAAAGAGCAGCGTTCTCAGCTCTACTCCCAGTGTCTGGGAAGAGAGAGCAGGGTGCAATTGAGCAAAGCCCCCTGCCCAAGCTCTGATCTTGGTAAATCGATGCTGACTGTTCCTGCTCACTTTCTTCTTCTCCAAGTGGACTTGCACCATGGTTTTTTTCCGGGGACTCAGGTGAGGCTGACAGCTCTGTAGTTCCCTGGATCCTCCTTCTTCCCTTTCTTAAAGATATGCATTATATGTGCCCTTTTCCAATAGTCCAGGATCTCCCCCAGTTGCTATGAGTTTTCAAAGATAATGGCCAGAAGTTCTGCAATCACATCAGCCAAGTCCCTCAGCACTCCCAGATACATTGGATCTGGCCCCAGAGACTTGTACACATCCAGCTTTTCTGAATAGTCCTTACCCTGTTCTTTCACTACTGATGTCTGCGCACCTTCTCCCCAAATTGTGCTGGTAGGTGCAGTAGTCTGGGAGTTGACCTTGCCTTTGAAGACTGAGGTAAAAAAGGCATGAATACTTCAGCCTTTTCCTCCTCCTCTGTCACTATGTTGCCTTCCTCATTCAGTAAGGGACCCATACTTTCCCTGGCCTTCCTTTTGTTGCTAACATACTTGTAGAAACCCTTCCTGTTACATGCACTTTGGTCTTCCTGATTTCATCCCTGAATACCTGAGCAATATTCTTCTATTCCTCCCTAGTCATGTGACCAAACTGCCAATTCTATTTTATGTTTAAGCTCACCAGAGCGTTCATAGATTCACAGATGCTAGGGTCGGAAGGGACCTCAAGAGATCATCAAGTCCGACCCCCTGCATAGACAGGAAAGAGTGCTGGGTTCAAATGACCCCAGCCAGATGCCTATCTAACCACCTCTTGAAGACCCCCAGGGTAGGGGAGAGCACCACCTCCCTTGGGAGCCCGTTCCAGACCTTGGCCACTCGAACTGTGGAAAAGTTCTTCCTAATGTCCAGTCTAAATCTGCTCTCTGCTAGCTTGTGGCCATTATTTCTTGTAACCCCCGGGGGCGCCTTGATGAATAAAACCTCACCA
>JAGPOW010000261.1:126464048-126486558 GCA_030014935.1 Caiman crocodilus
GTGGGGAGAAGTGGACACACCAGAGGGCAGGGAACAACTACAAGCAGACCTGGACAGGTTGGACATATGGGCAGAAAACAACAGAATGCAATTCAACAAAGAGAAATGCAAAGTGCTGCACCTAGGGAGGAAAAATCTCCAGCACACCCACTGCCTAGGAAATGACCTGCTGGGTGGAACAGAAGCAGAAAGGGATCTTGGAGTCCCAGTGGACTCCAAGACAAACATGAGTCAGCAGTTGACAAAGTCATCAGAAAAGCGAATGGCACTTTATCGTGCATCAGCAGATGCATGACGAACAAATCGAAGGAGGTGATACTTCCCCTCTATCGGGTGCTGGTCAGACCGCAGTTGGAGTACTGCATGCAGTTTTGGGCGCCACACTTCAAGAGAGATGTGGATAACCTGGAGAGGGTCCAGAGAAGGCCACTCATATGGCTAAGGGCTTGCAGGCCAAGCCCTATGAGGAGAGGCTGAGGCACCTGGACCTCTTCAGCCTCTGCAAGCAAAGGTTGAGAGGCGACCTTGTGGCTGCCTATAAGTTCATCACGGGGGCACAGAAAGGAATTGCTGAGGTTTAATTCACCAAGGCACCCCCAGAGGTTACAAGAAATAATGGCCACAAGCTAGCAAAGAGCAGATTTAGATTGGACATTAGGAAGAACTTCACAGTTAGAGTGGCCAAGGTCTGGAACGGGCTCCCAAGGGAGGTGGTGCTGTCCCCTACCCTGGGGGTCTTCAAGACGGGTTTAGATAAGCATCTAGCTGGTGTCATCTAGACCCAGCACTCTTTCCTGTCTATGCAGGGGGTCAGACTCAATGAGCTATTGAGGTCCCTTCTGAACCTAGCATCTATGAATCTATGAAATGTCTTTTGGAATTTCACAAACTTGAGGACTCAGAACAGCAACACTTAAGATTAAAGTTTCAAATATTTGCCAAGATAATATTTTGAATTTTATACAGTATAACATCATAAATCTGGATATCAGAAATCCAGAATTCTTGAAAATCCAGCACTTTCTAGCTTTCCCCTCCACTGCCCTGGACTGGGAGTGGGAAGCTTGAATGTAGTGGCTGCCACCATCATCCCCCACTCTGCACCACTGCTCTGTGTGTGATCGCTGCTCTGGGACTGGCCGCAACTCCCCCTGCTCCTCCGAACATGGAAGAGAAGCTTGCACGTGGCAACTGCTGCCACCATCCAGCAACTCGTGGCTCCAGGACTGGCCACTGCTATTCCCCCTCCCTCCCCCCGCAACTGGCCACCCCTCCGGTTTTTAAAAAAAAATCAAATTTTCATGTTTCTGGCAGGTGCTCAGTCCTGAGATTAATGAGATTATGCTGTATTCATATTCTGGAAAGAAAAAAATATGGCCTTTGTACTAGTTAACTAAATCAGTGATCCATTAAAGCAACTGGAATGATAGCTAGTGAACTCTGTGCTTGGGGGAGGATGGAAAATGAACAGACAACATCCCTTTATGATTTCCAAGTAAGTTTTTTATAATCTGTAGCCATAAAAAGTTATTTATTTAAATCATCTTAAGAACATGACCATACACAGAAATGTCAATAGAATTGTTCATGAACAAACTCAAGAAAATGCAAAATTGATTGGCTATATCACAAATTACTTGCTGCATTGATAATCATCTATTGACTATGTCTGATAGAGAACAAGAAATTATCTTCCAAAGCACAGGAGCTAATATAATACTATTAATGTATCTTATCAGATGTTAAACCATGGTTCAAAGGTATAAATTAGCTGTCCCTGTATGGCACATACACAGGAAGGCACTTATCCATGAAACTTGGAAAATCAAAAATGCTTAAACCCCCCCCAATTACTTAGTAGAATTATACTATGTAAAATTTAATCTAGTAAGCATTGTACACTGTTCTACCACTATCAGTATTAGTGTGTCAAATGAAATTCAGAATATCCAGGATTTAGAAAATATTTGAGTTTTCCTTGCCTTGCATGCATTGAAGTTGTAGTAGAAGCTGCTTTTATTTTATCAAACGTGTCAATCACCAAGTCAACCCAGATAATTTGGTCATTTCCTCAAAACTTGTATTGTACTCCTCTCTGTCCAATATTATTTCCGCTTCTTTGCTTCACTCACCAGATGCATTTCAGTTTTCCTTCCAATACACCACAATATTATCTGCAATAATGTAAATACCATTACAACTCAATCATATCAAGAAAGAAACAGGTACTTGAACTGACACTGAGTCAATGCATGATGTGGTGCAGAATTTATTAGTAGACAGCAGGTATGCTAAATGATTTGAATGACATTTGGACAGTACTGAAAATTGCCATTACCAGTTGGAAACAAATTTCTACCTTTGTTGCTTTTGGCTATTTCATTTCTGTAAATCTAAATAATAAATAAACAGGTAAAGGAAATAGGAACCTGAATGTTAAGATATTTTCTTTTATTTCCTTTGTAACTTAGAGCATGTTATTTTTAAGGGGGAAGGACTGGGCTCTCTTTATCGTATAACTTTCAACCAAATAAATATGGGAAGGTTTGTAAACAAAAAGCAGTGAAGGATTAATTGTACTGAATAAATTTAGATACAATATGAGCAGGCTTTTCCCCATCTGCTACATTCAAATCCACTAATATCCCTTTAACCTGAACGAGAAAATATCTTATATTTTAGTTTCAGGTTCAGAAGAGCAGCGGTAAGGTGCAAACAAGAAGAGAACTGGCTCTTATGTCTAAAATGACATTTAGAAGGTCTACTTTTGTTTGAAGCAACTGAGCAGTTGGGAAGTCATATGTGTTTCATAACACCAAAATATATTATATAAACTACCTGTCTATATGGACCACCTGAACAATGTCACTAAATATGTGCAAATTGCTGATCACAGATAAAAGAAATATAGGAAATGTATGCTATTTATAGGAAAACTGCATAATGATGGCTTTTAAATAATTATCTAAATAGTGCCTCAGTGAAGGAGGAGGATGGGTATCTCGAATTGATAGACAATATTAAGATAATAGTATATGAAATAGTGCTTGCTTGAGGTTCTTCGGGTAAATCTGCCAGCTTTTATTAGACCAACTAAATAGCTGGAAAACCTACACCCTTATAACAGTGCTTGCTTGACATGCAACAACCTTCATTATTACTCCACAGCTGAATAGGCATGGCATTATTTTGTTATGATTACTAATTCAGAACATGCTCACAACTAGCAGATGTTTTCCTCTTAGTGGCCAGGAAATTAAAGGATGGTGCTGCAGCTGAATTTTGCACCTGGGTAGTGAGATGACCAAACTGGTTCTCTAAGACCTTTTGATTTATGAAAACTGCCTGCAAGTGCTAAAGATGATCAGAAAATTTATGTGAGAGAAATGTGGTGAAGATGACAGATTAACAGAGAGCTACTGGAAGGGGGAATTAGCTCATATTTAATTTTCGGTTGCTATGTGATTGTATAAAGACTTTGCTGAGAAAGAAAAAGATAATGCAGCCTCCAAGATTGCTAATAATGTCAGAGAACTCATTTTTATGCTCAGTTTCAGGCACATCATTATAATTTTTCTCTTCAGTAGTCAGATATCCAAGTTTGCATCTACTAGACTAGGAGCTAATACACAATTTAACGGAATAAAGATAATCCTTTTAACATATCGGAAGTGTGGGAAAAAGAAAATGACAATAATCATAAAAATAACGGTATTGATGAATTGACTCCAAGGAGGAAACCACAGGGGAAAAATTGTTGTTTTTCACTGTTGAAATATTAACTTTAAGTTAAGGAAATAGTCAAAATCTGTTTCATGTTTTTAGCCCCCTAATGTGCTAGCTTAGCTAACATCTATGCTAACTTATCAAATCTGCTCTTGCTTGTCCAACTAAGTGTTTGCATATGCAATTGTGTGGCAAATTCTTTATGCTCACAACATAAGGCTGCACACTTAATGATTTATAAAGGAGATTTACCCAAGCAAAGACAGCGAACTTAAGATGATAGTATCTAATAATTGTACAATGAACTATCCAGGTATGCATGGAATTACTAACTGTGAATTTACTAAAATGGAATTTTGCCTTTCCTCAGATGCATATAAATGCTATCTACTAGGTTTCGCTGAAAAAAAAACTAGTATACCTGCATATTTGTGATAGTACCTACTGTGCTCACAATTGCCCATCATGGCTAGGTACAAATAATGGCATCCTTTCAACTTTCTCTTTTTCCAAAACACAGCAAACAAAAACAAGATGGATTGTGCTAATTTAAGGGATAATTTAATCATTTGTCATTTTTTGTGTACCATGAAAGTCCTACTTTGCAAAAGGCTTTTTTTGCTATCAGCAAGATAGACTGATAAAGGGAAAATGGAGGACTCCCTAAAATACCTGCATGCAGTCAAAATAAAGGAAAGGCAACGAAACATAAATTGCTTCATAGTGTTACTTCAAGAAAACTAACTCCTTTATTATGCCAGAAAAAAACATTCACTAACACTTTTTGTGTCCAATCACTGTGAACTCATTTGTTATTTATTGAAACATCCATCAAAGATCAAAACAGATTAATTTGCTATTCATGATGCTCCCATATGCACTTCCACAGGGCTTGCACTGTATTTCAGTATTTACATGTTATAGTGTACAGTTGAAACTAGCATTGTGTATTAACCCTTTGAGTAAAGCCATTGGTGTACTCAGGCAATGCACTTAAGTGTGCCTTTAATTAAACACATTTAAATCCCATAGACATCAATAGAATTTAATCTCAGGCTAAACTTTGGCTCCATATTCAAGTCCTATTTTGGCCAGAAATTAGCACATGATTAAATTTAAGCATGTATGTAAATACACTGTTGAATTGAAGCCTCAAAGCCTCTAAGGCAAGGTCCACATATGCAGGCATGTGCTCATGCAGCTCCACTAATCAGGATATGGGGACAGCTTCCTCTGCAGCCACCACTCCCACCAGCAGATGCCATCTGGCAGCTGGGCAGATGGGGTGTGAAATGTGGGGGAGTGTGGGGTTTGCAGGTTTGCAGGATCTGGGTGTCCACCTGCCCAGCTCGATGACGCACAGACCCTGCATGCAGTTCCAGGAACCCCTGGTGGTGGCAGGAGCCATCTCAGTCCTGTCTGAAGGCATGTGCCAGTGGGCCAGACCAGCTCCATTCACCATGCGTGGTCCCTGGATGTCAGGTGATGCCACACCACCACAGGGCTGTGCCTGCATTGGGTCATGAGCACCCCAAAGGCCCAGCTGCCAGCTCCATGGGCTGTGCACCGTGGGGTGATGGGGGAAGGTGGGCATATGGCACCCCCCTCAAACCTTCACACAAACTCCACAACCCCCACAGAAACCCTACGGTCCTCCACTCCCACACCATCTCTCCATCCCCACCTTCATGTCCTTGCTTACTAGGGATTCAGCCTGGGTCTAAGCCACTGCTGCCAGTCTTTAGTCACTTCTATTTGCTCCAGCACGCTGAGACAGTGTGTACTGGAGCAACAGGGTGCATGTGGCTGAGTGCTAGAGCATCTCATTGGAGGACACAGGCTCTGATTGCTTTTGGCCATGCTCCAGTAGCCTGCCCTGTTCTAGTTTTTCCAGGGTGTTTTCTTTTGATACCAGGTTTTCCCAGTATCAAATTCAGAGTTTGTGCTGCAAATGGAGAACATTTTTTTACTTGTGGTGTGCCTCCTTTGGCAGCTCAAGCTGCCTTGAGATGCTGCAACGGGCACATGCTCACTTCTAAGGCCCAAGGTTTCAAATAGACCTAGCACCAAATGCAGAGCTTTACCAGAAGTACAGAGTGTAGCCTCACATCAATGCACTAAGTTACCATGATAAGAATATTAACGTTAAATAGTGAAATTTTAAATGTTATATGTTGCCATGTTAAATTGAATTTTTCAGTTCTATACATTTGGGGAAAATTCTACATTTTGGAGGGAAAGATGGAAATATTGCTAGGTTTTGTTTTAAAGAGTAAGAGTATAAATCTGCTTCGATTTTCAATATTCAAAGTAGATTTTGAAGAGCAGAATTGAAGTCTAAGGCCGTTTCTGTATTTTATCTAATAATTGGTTCAAGTAAAATACAGAACAATCCAGGGAAGCAGAAACCAGACTCCACATTTCCATGCGAGTGACTTAACAAATAGGTACACAAGAGGGACACAGCACGATCCTTTTGGGGTTCTTTCTTTTTCTGAACCACTCTTTAATTATTTCCTTCTGTGTGGCATAGCTTTAACTTGAAGAGCACCTTCTCACAGTAACTACAGTGCTCTCTGGTACTTGTGGGCCTGACTGTCTCTGTCCTGGGGCAGCTGATTATCTGTATTGATTCTTTCCTCTCCTTAGCCTGGTTTTGCAGGTAGTAATTGATGGTAATTAACTGGCTACATCAGCTAGGTCCTGTGTATTGAGCTGGTCCCTGAGTGAATCATGTTGGTAAATGGTAACACAGTAGCTTAGCAGCCAGGACTGCCGTAGTGTCTCCCGTGCCCCAAGACAGAGAGGGTCAGTCACACAAGTACCCCAGCGCGAGTTTTGCCTGTTAGCAGCTAGGGGTGCAGGACCCAGAACCCCCTTGCACAAATCTCCTCTACAGCTGGCAGACATCACAGCAGGGGCCACCATTCCTGCAGCTGTCACCCTGCTGCACCTTAACACACACGGTGTCACCCATGGCACGAGTTCTGTTTGTCCACAGCTTGAGGGGCAGTTCTCCCCAAGCCCCTGCACCGATCTTCTTGAAACTTGGCAGACTTTGTGGCCTCATCCAGAGCTACCACCCCTGCAGTTTTGATGCCCCTGTGTTGTACCACAGATATGACAGGAGTTTTGCTTTCAAGAATTTGGGGTGCAGTCCCCCCCAACCCCTGCACCGATCTTCTTGAAACTTGGAAGGATTCGTGCTCTCATCCAAATTGAACAAAAACGAAAAAAGTTATAGATATCTTATTGTTTCCCCGTTATACCCTATGGCCAGATCGCTGAGGCAGCTCCGAACCACTAACGAGGCCAGCGCTTCAACCCAGACGTGCTGTTTCAGACCCCAAAGTGTCCAAAGCTTCTCTGGATCCAAAGCTCTGTCTGAAGCCTTACACAGCCCTTTAACTGCCTGTATGGAGGTGCCTTCCTACTGCCCAGTGATGCAGCTAAGCCCCGAAGGAAAGGTTCAGATGCATTGTCTTCTGCAATTTTTACTGGCTAATTGTAGGCAACCGCATACT
Organism: Caiman crocodilus; assembly: GCA_030014935.1. Classification (NCBI taxonomy): domain Eukaryota; kingdom Metazoa; phylum Chordata; order Crocodylia; family Alligatoridae; genus Caiman; species Caiman crocodilus. Next base: position 126,471,299 of record JAGPOW010000261.1, read on the forward strand.
GACTGTGTTGACTTTAGGGAGCTTCTTGCTCAGCAAGCTGTCTGTTTTTCAGCTGGATTCCACCTTTAGGTGTTTGGCTCAGCCTGCGTATGGTTAAGGGATCTGCACTCTCTGACAGAAGGGCCCAGGTACCTAACATTAGATACTGAAGTACCTAACTTTGAGGCTTCTGAGCCTTTTACTGGATTCAGGCCCTTATCCGGCACACTGCAAGTAAAAAAAATAGATGTAAAATGCAACCAAATCAGAATGATAGCATTTGAAGCAGTGGAAATTATTACACATGTTGCCAAGTGATGTAGAATTAATCAAGCTTCCTGACTGAAGTATTTCTTTCAAGTGCTCACCTGAATGAATGATTCCTATCATAGCAGGTTAATAATAAGTGATTGGGTAAAAATGGCAGAGGGTTGTGGGGGGAGAAACTCCTCAGAGGCTTTTGTTAGGACGTGGAGGGAGAAAAGGAGTTTTCGTTAAGCATAATTATCATATTATAATCCTCCTAGGTTTTATTTAAAGAGGGATTCTTAATTTTTCAATCACCTACAGAAATAATCTCATTCAGTTTAATTGTAATAAAAACCAAAATGCTGGCAATACCTATACGATTTTTCGTATTACCAAACTAATACCAAACTATTTCGTAATACCAAACTATTTTTCCTCAAAAATTTGCTCTTAACACTTGCTTTTGACTCTTTCACATGCTTCACAGGATTTCAGCAAGGAGCATTTTTCTCTAAAGACTGCTAATTTAGCTCTACCCAGAGTGTAAAACAGAAGTTTATAATTTTGCTTTAAAAAGTTGCCAGATTCTTAACTTGTCTGACTTGGAATAAAATGTGAGTTACTAAATCCTTATGAGGAAAATATTTATTCAAATAAAAAGCAGACAAAAAGAAGTCATGCATAACTCAAGATTAAAAGCAACTATATTATGCAAAAAGTATTTTTCTATCTCCTGCCATTTCACCACACTTTACAGCTATTTATTTTCAATAAAATAAAAAGAGAAAACTTAATAAAAATAAATGCTAAATCCTTGTTCTAGGGTGTGAAGACTTTTATTTGTCTATAGTTCATTTTAAACACTCTACATCTAAGAATATTTTTATGCCATGTAACACACACATTTAAAAGTAAATAAAAATGTAAAAGTGTTATTAAATAAACTGATTGAAGAAAATACTATTTAGTCTTTAGATAGACAAAAGCTGATTTTCAGCAGTAAACTATATTTGGGGTAAAACTCGTGATAAGATCAACAGAGTGAAAGGCAGTTGCTATGTATATATAGACACACTACACAAAAACTAGTTAAAATACAAATGAGAAATGTCATGCCTCTTCTAACAATTTTAGATGTCAAGAAACCCTTGAAATGCATGTTGTTCTGCCTCCCGACCAGATTTCTGCCCTGGTAGGTGAGGAGTCAGGCAGCAGCTGACCCCCTTCCCATGTTTGGTTGTGGTAAAGTATCCAGCAATGTCATAGACAAAACACGTTAGGGAGATGCATTTGGTTCCATGAACTATTAATCAGGAAAGACTTTGCGGGAGTCAGAGGTGGAGAAAGAGTGAGAATGAGAGTGTCTAATTGCATTTTAAACATGAATGAAGCTCTACGTTTGTATGCAGCTAATACCAGTAATATGGTGTTATTGCCAGACCCCTGCAACTACGTAAGCGACTGTCACTTTTTACTTGGACTGTTAGGGAATAACCATGGAAAGTGGGAGAGATTGGGTCAAATTCCTGATTTAAAGTAATCTGTGGTAGAAAAAGACTCTGTTCTGAATTAGGTGGAACAGGGATTTAAACCTGTGTATGCCTTATCCCAGTCTACTGCCCTAACTGGAGAGAAACTGTAATGTGTCATACTTACATCGACATGGCATAGATGCTGTTATAAATGCAAAAGCTTCATCCACATTAGGAGCACTTGACTGGAATAGCTATACTAGTAAAACGATCCTATTATAGCAAAAATTCTACTGATTTTGAGAGGGAGGGAGTGTGGATTTCTCTCCTTAAGTGCTATAGACACTATTTAACTATTTATTACATAGCTGCAGGTATTCCAGGCAGATTTATCCCTGAAGACACAGAAGGGTGGGTGGGTGTGCTTATAATGCTCTCTTACACACACTCCAACCATACAGGCAATTACAAAAGAGAAAATACAACTCTTTGGAGAAAGATAATTAGGCCATTGCTACACCCTGTTCTCAGGAGAACACTGGGGGAAGGGGACAGCCTTTCCGATCTTTGGTAGTTGTACCTACCTTTCAGAGGTGATAGATCAGAGCATGTTCCCGTCAGGTTGGCCTGGGCACCTCCCAGACTAGTTCTGCTCATTTTTACCATGGTAACAGCCAGCTTCAGATGTCCCATTTGAAAAGCGAATGAAGATTACTGTCAATGCTCTACTTCTCCCAGAGGTGATACGAGATGATTATGATCTATCTGATATGATAGACTATGTGCATAAGTTAACTGATCCTAATAAGCTTCCATTCATATATGAATTCTCTCATACTCACTGAATTTCAGGTTTCTGAAACTAAAATTATAGGTTTAAGATATTTTAGGCTGTGGACAGATGTTCACATATCCCGGTGTAAATTGCATCAGGTTTGCATAGCAGTTTAAATTATGCTTAGGTCAGGAATAGATAGACATGCAGCTGTCTCAGTTAATAGGCACTATTACAGGCTGGGGAGCAGGAAATAGCTTGTTTGCATTCAGTAAACAGCTGCCCTTGGCTGGAACCAGATTGATGATATTTTTTATATTAGCATAATGCTGTCTGTCTGTCCACACCCTTAGAAATTTAATTGTTTTATATCTCAAGTCTGTACTTTAATTTAGGCTACTGAAAATCATAGCACACCCCTGAGACACAATAGGCTCTTCAAATTGCCAGTCATGGCTCCTGTTATAAAATATTGTTAAGGTATTTAGTATTAGAGTATTTATTTTAACTGGATACAGAAGCTAAGTCTTTCCTACAGTCATGATGAATAAAGCAATGCATGCAACTGAATGCCATAGCTTGTTGTGGTTTGGCCTTTCCTTTTGTTTGAAGTATAGGTTACATTTACCATAATTTCTCTTCAGGTATAAATGTTGCTGTGCCTCCTTCAGCTTTGACTAATATTGAGTATCCCTGATTAGGCAATAAATAATTCAAATCTTCTTGCATTAGAAATAATGAATAGATGTATATAGGTAAGCAGAGAGCAGTTGCTCTGATTTAAGCATCTCAGTAGTGGGACAGTCTTGATGTGGCTTTTCTCTCTGCTAGTGACATCAGGTATCTGGTGCTTGATAAATTGCCTAGTGTCTGGTGCATGTGATTTTTCTGTGGCGCTTCGTTACTGTCCCTCCCCCTTTTTTTTCCCCTTCCCTCGCCCTGAAGTAACAGTTTGACAGAGCTTATTCTGTGACGGGCTGGTTTAGCTAATTGAGGGGTGGAGCTAAGCTAGGCAATCTTACAACCTGTGAAAAAGAAAGCCTTTAGAGAAGAGAGAGGGCAGCAAACAGAGGGAGTTTGCCTATAGAGTTCACCCTAGGAGGGAGCCAGGGAACAGAAGACTACAAGTGTATGAGCATACTCAAGGGTGCAGATCTGGGAGTTTTGTGCTGTGGTTTTCTTCTTTTTTTGTTATTTTTGTTTCTTTGTTTTCACCTTAGGTGTCCTCCAGGAAGCAAAGGAAGCACAAAGGGAGGCTAGAGCAGCAACCTGTGTGGGATAGCCCATGTTTGTTTTTCTCCCAAGGGTTCAGAGCACTTCATCTGCCCTGAACACAAGTTGCTGTCTGTCCTGAAGAAAGAGATTCAGATATTGGAAGCACAGACATCCATGCTGCATTACATTATGGAAAAGATTACTTGTACAGGAGTATTGAGAGGTTGGTATTGGGTTGGCCAAAAGGAAATGAGTAGCAATGGCAGAATGTGACTAACTGAAGAAAGAGGGCCCCAGAACTGAAGAAGGTTGGACTGAACCACTGTCAAGCACTCTGTGGTGAAAGAGCCAAAGAAAAGGCAAAGGAGAAGACTTCTGCAGGCATGATGCAGAGGACGCAGCTATCTAGAAAGCAGGAAGTACCTCCTAGGTATGGGGGTTCTAAGGCCACTGCAACAAGAAGAAAGAGAAAAGTCGTGATGGTTGGTGACTTCCTTCCATGGGGCAGAGGCACCAGGCTTTAAGGTAGATCCCATGGGGGTGGTAAACAAAGCCCTCCAGCAACAGAGCAAACAATCCACAGAGGAAAGGACCATAAGAAGTAACTCAGCCCTGGGAAAGAGCCATAAATCTACAGCAACAAGTGGTGCCATAAAGAACAGCCATAAAGGGGCCATAAAGAATAGCAACAAGTGGTGCAAAAGGAATGTGAGTATGTCAAAATGTGAAGTATGTCCACATACATACACAGATGTGAGACTTACAGAGAATAAACAAGATTACCTGGAAGCTGAGATATATGAAAAGGACTATGACCTGACTGGTATCATAGAAACCTGGTGGAAAGTCAACATTGAGGGTTGCACTTTATTTCAGAAGGACTGGCTTGGGAGAAAAGGTGGTGGTGTTGCCTTGTATGTCAAAAATGTTTACCCTTGTTCCCTGGTTCAGGAGGAAGAAGAAAGCAAAGCAGAATGTATTTTGGTAAAAACTGAAGATGAATGGAAGCAGCACCAATATAATGATGGAGATTTATTATAGGCCACCAAGGGAGGTCGTAAATAAGGCACTCTTCCTGGAGGTGACAAATCTATCCAAAATCTATGAGATGGTGCTGATGGGATACTTTAATTTTAGAGACACATGGTAAAAGAATAATACAGCCAAACATACAATGTCAAGCCAGTTTCTAACTTGTGGGGAAGACAACTTTCAGTTTCAGAAGGTTGAGCAACTAAGGATCACTTATTTTTGATTTTTTCTTAACTAATAGGGAAGAACTGGTGGAGGATGTGAAGTTGTTGGGCAACTTGGGATGAAGTGAACATGATAAAAGTCCAGATCCCAAGATGAGGAAAGCATATGGTCAGAAAAAACCCCCTAGGATGATAGACTTTTAAAGGCAGATCTCACCCAATTCAAGGAGTTAATAGGCAATGGAATGACAGATTGAAGGATCAAGACACTCAGGAGAGCTGAGAACTTCTAAGGACACAGCTGTGGAAACCCACCTAAAGAAACAGTTCCAACACAATGGAAGCAAAGAAGATTACCAAGAGACCAATGTGGCTGCACAGGGAGCTTCTGGGATGCTTCACATGCAAAAGGAAAGTATACAGCCAATGGAAAAATAGGCAGATCACTAAGGAGGCTTACCAAGAAACAGCAACAACCTGCAGGGACAAAATTAGGAAGGAAAAGATAAAGAAAAAGCTGTACCTGGCAAGAGAGGTTAAAGGTTAAGAAAAAAGAAGAGGTTATATAAGAGGTTCTATATCCCCACTCAGCTGTGGGCTCCCTGCTACCTACCCCACTGGGGACTGGGGCAGGGGCTGGGACCTGCTCCTCCTCTGCAGCTCTTTCCAAGTCCCCTGCCCCAATCAGGGAGCCATAGTTGGGAGCTCCCTGCTGCTGGGGCAGGGGTACACTGTCCCCACCCTGGCATCAGACAGCCCCTTGAGGGGCAGGAAGCAATGTCTTAGCCCTGGTCAGGACCCCATTGCAGGAGCCCATTGCATTGTCCCAGGAAGTGATAGCAGTTTGCTGCCATTAGCATAAAATCTGCTCCCACTTCCCTACACATGTAGATGCCTGCCCAGGAGTGTTTTCTCAGGAGTAAACTGCTCCCAGATCAAATACACTTGTGACACACCAGTTGCATGTTTTATTTCCACAACCCCAATGCCAAGAAGTCTGCAAATACTAATTGGACATCCTACTTCTACTCTCAGGACATATCTACAGTGTGAAAATATGCCTTAAAACAAGCTAGCTTGCTGCTGCAAGCATATCCATTGCAGCAGCGTGCTTAATGCAGACTAACTGGCCAAGTATTTACACAGCATTTTGACATATTTTGCAGTCTTCTCTGAATTCTGCACCACTTGAGTATAGATAAGACTTAGTAAGCCAGTCTGTTTAAAGCTAGCTGTGGTATACCTATATAAGCTGCCAATAGACATTGATAGTAGTATGGACATATCCTGAGAATTTCAACCAGTTGAAGTACTTGCAAAGTTCCTCTCTGAAATGTAACTAAGTCTTCCTCTTTCCCCGCAACACAGCTGTGTTGCATTTGAAAAGCTTCTATATAGTTCACATCAAATTGTGTTTCAAGATCATACACTGAAATGCTTCTGTTCTGTTTTATCTTCCCATGATGCAATTTCTCTTCTCCAATGTTCATTTTTAAGTTTCCTTTATGTAGTCTTGGAACATTCCCTAAGGGCTTTATAACGTTATTTAATCAGTCTATTAAACTGTAATATAAACTTACTTTAGTCACTTTTCTAACAACCCAAGTTTGGTTCAGCACCAGCAGGATGAAACAGTTCTATAAATCTTTAATCTCTGTATCAGTACCAATTATGAGGTTGAATTGGTTTTCTGAACTTTGTGTCTCTTTTCTTCTAATGAAGCAGTTAACAAGCCTCTGTGTCCATTCAGTGCCTTATAATACACTTCAGATAGTTTTACCTTGATGATTTTCAGCCCATGGGCTTTTTAACATGCACATTTAAATATTTCACCTGATGTTTGATACAGCAGACAGAAATAGATAATGAAAAAAGAATATCAAAAGTATGTTAATCAATCAGCAATAAGTATTTATAATAAATCTAGATCATGAGCTGATAAGAAGAGTAATGCTCTTAAAAAAATTGTTTAAACCCTCCCTTGCAAAGCTTCCTTTTAAATTCTGTGCCATCTTGCTATGCACGTATAGTGAAAAATGTTAACAATGCCTTAGCTTACATTATTTGAGTGTCCTCAAAAGATTTCAAGTGGATTAAATGAATTCCTGACTTTTACCAGATAATTACCATACCTAATAATACATGGAACTTTTTATTTTTGTGATATTAATGTCATTTTATTTATTTGTACTGTACCATGTAAAAGAAAACTATCTTTTCATAAATAATGCAGGACAGCATAGCCAAAAGTGGCTTGCTGTCTTCCAGTTTAATGAAAATGTGTCTGAAAGACTGAAGCAATTCTGGCCTGTAGAGAAATGCAGGGGGTGGGTAGGGCGGGGACAAATGAAGCATAACCTCTAGGTGCTGTCTCGGGGGGTGGGGGAGGAAAGGTGGAGGGGGAAAAAATAGCAGCTGCTGCAGTATCAACTGGATGCACGTCCACCACAAGCATCACAGAAGCTACTACTGCCCTGGTGTGCAACCACTGCCCAGGGCAAGCCATGGAGCTGCCCTGCTACACCTTTGATCCTGGCACCACGCTGCTTGTATTTCTTTCCAGGGCTAATCTTTTAACTTGAGAGAAATAATATTTTGTAGACAATGTTTTATCGATACCTATTACTCTCTCAACCTCTGCAGACTTCCAGCCTAAGTCCATGAATATTAAGGGTTTCTAGTTCATTCTTACTGAAGGCCTTGTGACACTCCCTGTGGGGTACATGCATATTCAGGCAAGGAATTCATATGTGCTGATATATGAATAATATACATCCTGACAATGTGAAAAAAAGGGGGCAGAGGCTAGTAAGCAAGCCTCACTGGTCTGAGATTGGCCAATGGTGCCTATGTCATTACAATAAGACCGAAGTGGAAAAAGCAGGAGACAGGTATTAGCACAGAGGAAACAGTGAGGCCTAAAACAACCTGAAAAGTGTCTCCAGTGTCTAGGTAGGAAGAGCTGGCCCAAGGTCAAATGTCTGGGACAGAACTCTAAACTTCCAATTCATAATCTGATGTGTAGTTGTTAGATACTCAGAATTAAACCCTGAATTATCCCTAGTTCCTCTCAACTGATGTCATATTACCTATGTCTAATGTAGTCAATGCAATTAAATCATAGGCCGTTAATGCTAAACTTTTTACAAACATACTTCTTCAGTACCAATATCTGAAAGTTAACAATCGGAAACAGGTGCTCCATAAAACTGACAGTACAATATGCAAATACTTCTCTCATCTAGGTGTGCACTGATTAATGCTGTCATCATTCATGTCTGACTCCGGATGTTAAATTCTCATCCTTAAGGAAATCAAGCATTAGGAGGTTCCATTTTTTACACAACATATTCAGGAAAGAGCATGGCATATATGCTATAGTCATGGGAGTTTCTGAATTGCCTGACTTGGAAGTGTTGGAAAAATACAGACAAGCTCAAAGCATTTCATTTACAGCAGTGGAGGTGATTTATAAAAAAGAGAATAACAGGAGAGAGGTCAAGAGCAGGTACCAGAACAAGCTTGAGAATGGAAGATATGAGTGAGAATGAAGCAACAGCCAGACTTGTCATGACCCAACATTCATTCACCCATGCTCCAGCCTCCAGAAGATGAGTGCATTAGAAATCTGTGTCAAGGATGAGTAGGATGAAACTTCCATGACTATGTATCCCCTGCATTATCTTTGCACCATCTATTAGGGAAGTGCAAAATTTCAATGGGCGTTTCATTTCAAAGCTATGTCGATGCATATCAAGCTCAAACCAGTGAAATCAAAATGAAAAGGAAGGTTTCGAAACATCTTTGAAACAAAACAAGGGCACACAAAATGTTTTGAAAGCTTTGAAATGTTTCAAGTTTCGAAGCCAGGCTTGCTTGCAGCTACACCGAAACTAGGGAGAGGGAGAGGGGATGGGGGAAGACTGCTCTGATATTGACATTTAGTTCCTGGTTCAATACCACAGCTCTCTGATCACTTCCCCTAGCTCTCTGATCATTTCTCAAGGTCTTCCTGAGGGGCCTGGGCCCCCAATTTTCATGCAGGGCTTCAGCAGGCTGCAGGCTGGGGCCAGCAGCAGCCACTCAGTGTAGCCTGCACCAAACACTGGGAAGATTCAGGTGCTACTGCTGGCCTCAGCCTATAGCAGCAGCCTGATGAAAACCAGCACACAAATCTGGGGGCTGTGCCCCACCAGGAAGAGCTAAGGGAATGATTGGAGAGATGGGTTATGGACTGGGAGCTGGGGAATTGAGCAGGGAGCTGGGGAAATGTTCATGGACTTGAACATTCCCTAAGCTCCTGGCTTGATTCCCCAGCTCCCTGATCTTTTCTCCAGCTCTATGAGCACTTTCCCCAGCTCTTCCCAGAGGGTGCAGGCCCCTGGATGATGTGGGATGACAGCAGGCTATTGCTGCTAGCTGGGGATGGTGGTGCTTCTAGGACATTTCCCCAGCCATCAGCAGCAGTCTGCTAAAACTGCACACAGATCTGGGGACCACATGCCCTGGGGAAAGCTGGGGAAATAATCAGAGTTGGGGAATCAAACTGGGAGCTCCAATTGACGGGTGCATCCATCCCAGTTTCCAGACACCATAGAGAACCTTGCCGACCTGTGTTGCACCTACACCATGGGGAAGCTGCCATGCAAATGCCAGGCAGGGGGGACAATCTCCACGATATGTGGAGGGGGACTCTGCCATGAGCACCCAGAGGCCCTAGTCGCTGCTGCCAGAGGCAGTGAGTGTGAGGCTTTTGTTTAAAAGCTCTGCACTCACTGGCTGCAGAGCGTGTGGATGACAGCAGGCTGCCACTGCTGGCTGGGGCCAGCACCAGCACCAGCACCCAAGGCTGCCTGCAGGGAGCCAGGAAGAACCCAGTGCTGGCACTGGCTCCAGCTGGCAGCAGCAGCCTGCTGTTATTCCACACCCAGATCCAGGGGCCCATGCCCCCTGGTAGGGATGTGCCAGACTCCTTCTGGAGGAAATGGGCCCTTGGATCTGCACACAGGATGACAGCAGCCTGCCAATGCCAGCAAGTGTACGAATTTTGCTTTGAAGAGTTTGAGGTATAGTTTCACAAAAACTCCTACACCTATCTCCTTGAAACTTGGCAGGTTTCATGCCCACAGAAAGGGATACCAGCCCAGTAATTTTTTATCTGAATCAGGCAAGAAATGACAAAGCTATAGGCATTTTTGTTATTCCCCCTTATAGCTTATGGGCAAAATGGAGAAGCACATTAAAACAGCGTTGAAACGACGAAACAGTTTTGACAAAGTGAAATGTAACAATGCTTCAAAACAGTGACACAAAACACTGTCCCTTCAAAATGGAAGTCAAAATGAAATGAAATTTATGCAGCCTTACCATCTCTGTTACCACAGTTGACTGTGTGACCACAGTGCTTTCCTGTCCCTTTTTTCCCATGGGAAGGTTAGCACAGTTGTCATTAGTCACAAGTTTGCTGCAACTAGTGATTGTATGGAATAAGATTCTCTTTACCTCTTATACAGTATGTGCACATAAGGAACAAATGTTTCCTGCCATTTCCCTCCTCTATTCAATATATTCAGCTAGGGTTAGGAAGAGAATACGATTAACAGCAATTTACTTAGGTTGTACTGGAACAGTCCCCTTAAAAACCTTAAAATAAAAGTACTGGAAGATGCAGAACTTTTCTGTATCACACTGACTAGGACACTTGGAATAATGCATATTACAAATGAATCATGCTTCTCTATTTATCCAATAACTAAATGGACATTCCCTTAAAAAAATCACTTAATGCTCATGATAGCACAAAATATTAATCATAACTTCCACGACGATGTTCTCAATTGTTCCCATATACTGAACTCATATAACAACAGAAACTAAAACAACACCAAGGTGGAAGCATGGTTTGGGACAATTTTCTTCAAGCAATGGGAACAAAGATATTCAACCACTGTATGACAACAAAGATATTCAATCTCTCTAATTTTAAGTGAAGTTATGGACTCTGTTGGTGAAGTTCTGTGACCTATGCTGTATTTAAGATCAGAATTCATGGTTCTAACAGCATTTAGACCTTAAAATCTAATGGTGGGTTTATACCTTGGTTTGCTACACCCACATAAACGATTCATGTTCTAGCTTACTTGTTAAATTATTTTCTTCTTTATTAAATTAGTGTTAAACTAAGGTAGAATTTGAACCCAATTCATATACCCTTACATTATGATTCCACAGTACCAGTAACATACATGGCAATTTTTTAGCAAGAGGGTTTTTCTGGCATTCAGACAAACTTTGGTGATTAAAATATAATAGTATAAATGTTTCCCAGTTGATGCTTGGACACAAATAAGTTATGCTATGCAACCTTTGTTGCTCTTGAGCAGAGCAAAATGGATGCGAGTTTCCTGTAAACAGAAGATTAAATAATATTAACAAATTACCATATGAGATTATTTGAGTGATTTTTGGAATGCAGCTGCTCTTCCTAAGGACCAGAAGGAGAAAGATGCATAGCAAAGCTGGAAGATTACCGGAATATGAATAAGACTGAAAATGAGGACAGTACTTTCAGCACTGATAACTAGTGACTAAAAGAGAAAATGTAAGTACCTACTACAGCTGCTGTTACACCATCTGCCTCTGTCTTTTGATTGAATTGCTTTTGAACTGAAAGAAAGGAAGCAGATTTTTTTTTTTGCTGTTTTACCTTCCAAATACTTCTTTCCCATGCTTTTCTTTTGCCTTTTTCTGCTTTTATAAATCAGATATTTTAAAGATATTTAAGATCACAAACAGCAAAAAAGAGGGTCCCATATATATTGATGTGTTGAAATTCGGGAAAATGTGTTTGTTGGTATTCCACAGATTCGCCTGACAGAAGAATTTAGCCTGCTGAAACTGAGGGGCCCTATGTTTTTCACTTGTCCCTAATCTCCATTCCCTTCCCCTTTCTTTCCTTTGTCATGCATTTTTCCCTATGTTTTACTGGCTGTAAATATAACACAAAAAACCCTAAAACAAAAGCACCTGTAGGGTGAGATTTAGAGATACCAGAAGTGTTATTTGTCGGCTTCATTTTATCACTAAGAAAAAAAGCAATGATATCCTCCCTTGCCTTTTCTGGTGAACTGTTTAAACACTTTCTGATGGAACGTTTTTACCCCGCTAAAATGAGAAGTAAAAATCAAAAGCTAACATTCAGATGTTTATATATAATTTAGATTAAAGTTAAAACCAGATAGAAACATTTCACTTTTACAGAAATATTTAAACTGGGTTGAAATTATTTCCTCCTCACTTTTTCCCAATTTAATTTTTCAGGTAATTTCAAAACTTGTTATTTCTATTCTAGTGAAGAATGTCAAAATCTTTTAAATTCATAAGGCTGTTTATCATAAAGACATCCAGGTCTCATTATAGCTCTTTTTTTCCTTTCCTTTTCTTTTCTTCCTTTTTGTACAATCCGAGGTTTTACATGTATATATAGGCTAAACCTAGATTGCCTTAATCATTAGAATGGTATGGAAGGAATAAAAGCACTTGTAAAACTGAAGCAATACAGAAATACATTCCAAATGGCATAATAAATGCACACATTTTTCCTCTGTACCATTAGGCACACATTTGTTATTTCTGTCTCAGTTTTGGCTTATATTCAAATTTTAGCAAGTATTAATTCAAAACATTTTTAAAAAGAAAGCCAGAGGAGACTGCATTATTACAGCCAAATTACAACATGAGAAATAAAAGCGACTCAATCAATGAGTCAGTAGCATAGCCTGGAAAAGAATTAGTCCAGACTTCTAAGCTCTTACTCTAAAAAGTAGACTACTTGTTTGGATTATTATATGAAACCATAATTTCTGAAATGACTTGGAATTGGAGAGGGGGGTGGTTGAGCAGATCAGAAATAAGAGACATTTCTGACTTCAGCCAATTAAATCATGGGTTCGCAATGCCCAGGCTGTGGCCTGGTGCCGGGCCATGAAAGGTTGGCTGCAGGTCCTCAGGAGGGCTGGCTGCCAGACTGGAAGTGACCATGGACCAGCAAACCATGGACCAGCCAATCACAGACTGGAAGTGGCTGGCATACTGCGGACTGGCAGCCAACCCTTTTTTATACTGAGTTTGCCAGTCTGCAGCCACTTCCAGTCTACAGCTTGCCAGTCCTCAGCTTAAAAAGGTTGGGAACCCCTGAATAGGAACTGACACCATTATGCAGTAATATAACAGCTTGTGCCTAGTGAGCTGGAGTGATCCTAGAGAGCTGCAAAAGCAGGCAAGGCTAGGGATAAACCAAAATGAAGTATTCAGGGGGAGCAGAGGGGAATCGTAGTGATGGAAGTGATAATTTATAGCAGTTAGGCTAGGGGAAGACAAAGAAGCCAGCAGAGGCTTCCTACTGCTCCGCTATAAAGTTTGTTGTTTAGTTCTTCAATATCTAGGTTGTAGCCATATTGGTTTAGAGGCAAAAACAACAAGGACTTGTGGTTGAGGTGATATCTTTCATTAGACCAACTAGATTTTTGTAGTCACGTTTCCTATAAGAAATGTCTGCCCAGAAGAGAATTCCACCTATTTACTCCTATGTGAAATATGAAACACCAGAACCAGAAGGAAATATGACCACATCCTGCTTATCACCAAACAACTTCAAGGTAAACAGACTATTCCAACTTGTCTCTGAGCCTAATTTGCATATAAAATGAACTGTTCCAAACAGGAGATTTTTACCAGACCTTCAAGTCTCCTTTGAAATATGAACTTTAATTTCTACCCAGGAGAACCTTTACCAGCTTTTCTCCTGTGCCTGAAGGTGCTTGTGCCTGGAATCTTGCAATTAAAGTTTTGGGTTTTTTTTTTTTGCAAAAATCTAGGTGGTCTAATAAAATATATCATCTCAGCCATAAGTCCTGCTTGCTTTTGTTTAGTTCCTTTCATTCATGTATACTTGTGGTTACTGAACCCAGTGATCACTACAGGAAGGGCAGCAGAGAAACAGAAAAGAGAAGAACAGCAAAACAGAGAATAATGAAAGACAAATGAGGAACAATGAAGAAGGAATAAGGAAAAGCATGAAATGACTGAAAAATTATAAGCATGGAAGTGTGTGCGGTAAAATTAAGCAATGAGAGATGCTAGAGCAGTGATTCTCAGTCTGGGTGCTGTGGTGCACTGAGGTGCCTTGAAATCCTTTCAAGGGATCTGCATGGTGCTAGGCAATGTTAGCACTGTTATGTGTGCAAACATGGTATACAATATAATCCTAGAGTTTTGAAAAGATTCTGCACTGTTGTGGTCTTTGTGAGCTCCTTCTAACAGAAGACTTGCTCTGTTATTTTTCACTAGTCAAAAATCTAGTGAAAACTAAGAGCTTATTTTCTGCAGGATGTCCTGAGCCTATCGTATTTGAGAACCACTGTGCTAGAAGTGGTTTTAGAAGAATGAGAAAGTCATAAAAAGAAAAATAATCACTGAGAGGAGCCACACAAAGGACACATAAGTCTTTCTTCTTTTTAAGACATGCTTTATGCTCTTGGGTATGAGGAGCTGGGCAAAGGCAGACCCTTGTTTTACTTTCTGCCCCAGTTATCAATCTGATAGAAGATAAAGCTCCCTTTTATGTTTGAGAGCAACCTTCAGTGGTTTGTCCTCCAAGCCTGGGAATTACTTCAGCATATCTTATGAATTTTTCCAAACCATTTCTTTACTAAATAGCCAACAAAGGATACTGTTTTCCAAATCACAACTCCGTTTGAGCTCTGGGCTTCTATGGTTAGGTTCAAAATAATTCAGGTACAAATCTAATGCATTTCAGTCTTATTTTGCACTGGGATTATCAATTTCCATGTTGCAAAGTACTCCAAATCCTGACACTTGAGTAGGCCCTAAAGGTCTCTGTAAGATAGAGATAATATAAGTCAGTGACACAAAACCTGATAAATTAAACATATGGTGAAAAGCAAGGAGGACTGTCACTCCAAAATGGGATGCTGTCTGCCATGTGTAAGTAGCCAACAGTGCATAAACAACCGGCAAATAATACACATGCTGCTTAGTAGGGCTGTGCAAAGCTTCAGTAACTGATTCAATCTGGACGAGATTCAGCTCGATTTAGTGACCAAATCTCCAAATCCAATATAAAATGAGAGACCAATTAAAAGCTTGGAATTGAATTGGAAGCCTCTGAATTGATTCAGAAAAGATTTGGCTGATTTGGAGATTCAGCCATAGCTATCCAAGTATCAGATTGGAGCTCTGGACAGGTGCCGGGGACCAATGTGGTTCCCATCTTTAAGAAGGGGAGGAAAGAGGACCTGGAGAACTACAGGCCTGTCAGTCTCACCTCGGTTCTGGGGAAGATCTTTGAGAAAA
>JAGPOW010000261.1:126486658-126549780 GCA_030014935.1 Caiman crocodilus
GGCTTCCTAGGGAAGTTGTTCTTGCTCCTACCTTGGGCGTCTTTAAGACTAGATTAGATAGGTACTTGGCTGGGGTCCTGTGACCCTGGCACTCGTTTCTGCCTTTGGCGGGGTGTCAGACTAGATGGCCTGCTCTAGGCCCCTTCTGACCCTAGATACTATGATAACTAGGCAGCAGTTCTCACCATGCTGGACACAGCTGCCTGGTAAGTCTGTTGTGGTGGGAGGAGAGGAGAAGGAAGGGGTGTGGGGGAGGAAGGGATTGGGCCTGGAACAAGCTGCCCAGCTGAGACGGAGAGTGCAGGACTCTGCAGTGTGAGAGGGCAGTGGGTGGGCAGATGTAGCAGCATTCAAAGTGGAGGCTATGCCCTGCTGTTGCTTGTCCAGCCAGGATGGGAAGTAGAGAGAGAATGCAGGCATGACTTGCTCTGGGTGCAAGCAGGGAGCAAGCAGCAGCAGGGCATAGCCCCTACTCTCAACACTGCCGCACTCTCATCAGCACAGGGAGTGGGAGCTCTGCCCTGCCACCACTTGTTCAACTGGCATGGGGAGGCAGGTACTTGCCCAGCTAGTGTGGAGGTGGTGCAGGGGGACAGTCACACGGGCTACTTGCCCAGCCAGGGCAGGGGGGCAGGTGCTGCTGTCTCTTGTCCAGCCGACAAAGCGGGGCAGGACTCAGGGAAGTGGGTGGGGAGTGTGGGATGTGGATGCAGCAGCACTTGGAGTGGGGTCTATGCCCTGCTGCTACTTGCCCAGCTAGGATGGGGAAGCATAGCCCCTGCTCCCAGTGCTGCCACAGCTGCATCCTGCCCCTTCCCGCCCCAGCTGAGCAAGCTGCAGCAGGGCAGAGCTCCCACTCCCATTGTTAGCACACCCACATCAGCTCCGGGAGTGGGGGCTCTGCTCTGCTACCACTTCCCCAGCTAGTGTTGAGCAGCACGGGTATGGGCAGGCACTACCACCACTCTCCCAGCCGGTACAGTGGGGTGGGCACTGCCATTCTGTTTGCCCAGCCAGCATGGGAGGTGCCATATTGGGGAGGGAACTGCCACCCAGGGCAGAGGGGTGGGCACTGCTGCTGCCTGCCCATCTGGAGTAAGGGGTGTGGGATCTGGGTGTGGCACCACTGGAAGCAAGGGCTGTGCCCTGCTGCCACTTGTCCTCTTCCACCCAGAGTGAACCATGCCCGCATCCTGCCGCCCCTCCCCACCCTGCAGCTGGGCAATGGGCAGCAGGTCATAGCCCCCACTCAGAGCACTGCCCACCTGCATCTTGCACCCCCTCCCCACTCCCTGAGTCCTGTGCCCTTCACTCTGGCTGGGCAGCTTATCCCGTTCCCACCCCAATTTCTCCCTCCCCCACACCCCTTTTCTCCCCCATCCTCCCACCACAATAGACTTACCAGCTGAAGGCAGCTGTGTCCAGTGTGATGAGGACCGCTGTTTGTTTGGCTTTATCTCCAAAGTGGCGCCGAATCTTTGGATCCCAACACTGTTTCGAATCTCCAAATCTAGTCACTGTCCCTCCAAATTGGCTGAACCCATTTCTGAAGCTAATACTTGCCACTTCATACAAGCCTACTACTTAGCAATGTGGCATCCACCTTGGGGAGTACTTCTATTTGGCAATGTGTGACACACAGACTGCTCAGTCCCTCCATAAAGCACACCTGTCCATGTGGACAATGCTAGCAATGAAAGTGAATAGAAAAGTTTTCCAAAGCTCTTACATAACTTGATGTCTCATTTCCAATGGTTACTAATATTCTACAGAGATTAATAGTAAGATATGATAAATGTTTTTTCACCATATTAAAACAAATGTTTACAATTGTTTTATTGAAAAACCAGAAATTCCTTTGAATGGGTACTTTAAATTTGTCACCTGGACTTGCCTTAGCAATGGGGATGTGCCTTTTGGTTAGGTAGCCGCTCAACTTTTAGAAATTTATCATCTTAAAGCTAGTTTGGTTTTTGTTTTACTCTTCTTCCTGAACCATTAAACACCTTCTTCTAATGTTGATTCAAAATCTATTCATTAAAACAACCTCCCCAAACATTTATAATTGTTTCATTGAAAAAACTGGCATCACCTTTCATTGGGCATTCAGAGTTGGGAGAAGGACTTTCCCTAGTGTCAGGGATATGCCAACATTTTGTGTGTGCCACTACGGTCCACTTGCTCAAACTGTTCTTCTCTTTCTTTTGCCCCCTGCTATTCACAGGAAGTAAAATATCTAAGATTTCTTTTAGTTAGACTAAAGCCAACCTCTCTCTTCTAGTTTTCATTTCATAAAGGAAGGATTTCCATTGCCCTGCTCATTCTAGTAGTTGTTCTTTGTACCTATGTCAGTTTGAGTTCATCCTTTTTTAATATGATTGACCCAAATGGTATGCAGTATTCTAAGTGTGTATACAGAAGTTACACTTTTTGCATGATGAAGCTGCCAAAAGTTCTCTGTATCTGTAACACAACAAATGTTCAGGGCCATAGAGATTTTTGAAATAGTGAATTGCATGAAAAGCTAACCCTTAAATATTTTTTATTTTGCCGCTTGTTCTCCCTCCTCCCCGCACCCCCGGCAGATTGGTCCTGCCAGCTGGACCATTTGCCACTGATTGTTGGGGAAGTGAAAACCATAAAATATTTAAAACCTCTGCCAAATGGGTGGGTTGGGCCAAGCGGCAAAATGAAAAACATTAAATGACCCACTTTGAGGGGCATGCCAGGTGTGATTTATGGAGATCCCTATGAGTAGGGCATTTGCCTAACTGTTTCCTCCACTCCACTCTTAGAGGATGTAGGTGTCAGCTCTTTAAGTGCTATGTGGGACAGAAGCTGTTCTTTGCTCAGGAAGGAGGGCAGGGTGCAGATGCCAGCAGCTTCTGCTCCTGGGCTATTTTTCTACTGGTAAGGCTTTCAGAGAAATTCATAACAGTATTTACAATCTTAGAATACTAAAATTTAGTATTTTAGAACACTATTTATTTACTTATAAATAAATAACGTGTATGTATAATTGCATTTTTTCTCTAGTGTATATTTTGGTTGACACAGTAATTGGGGAATCCTTACATTTGCTTCTCCCTTCCTTGGATCCTGAGTGATACCTTCATTATGGTACAAAGTAGCTGCACTTTTAAAACTGAATACATGTTTCCTAAATAATGTACAAGTTTACTTTCACATTTCCATTTCAAAGATCAATTATTTCAAGTTTAAGCCATAAAAGCTACTCATCCTTCAATCTAGCTTTATCAAAAGCTGTGGGATGAGGGGGGCAAGAAAGCAAAACTCGTACAGTAAAGAATTAATTTAACATAAGTAGCAGGTTCACATCAGATGAAAGCTCTAATTCTTTCCGAATTTTATTCTATCTGTCCCTGACATGCAGATGAAATGTCAAAAAATGTAATAGGCTTAACATCAAACTTACAAAATCAAAATTATGGTCACTTAAGTGAAATCAGGATTTTGATGACAGACTCAGAAAAAAATATTTCAGGGGAGGGGGAGATTTTGCATACTTCTTAATCAAATATGGGCAATCCTTCACTGGGGCAGAGTTGGTGTAAGGTTTATCTTTATTATTCAAAGCTTTTTATTTTATCTGAATCATTGCAATTCCATCGAGTGTCCCTCCTTTGGCAATTTTCTGTTACCCTGACCCCTACTCTTTTAGGATGGAAAGCAAGTGGGACATGCCTATGTTGGGAAAGTCCCTATCAAAAACCCACACAGTTTTGGGAGGCTCATGGGCTGTCAGTGCATAGTTTCTTGACTTTCTCTCAGCCAAGGTAGCATCAAGTTGTATCAACCTTGTTGTCCTCGTGTTTATATGACTAGAGGTATTGAATATAAATGTAATTTTGATATATTGCTATACTTTACCTATGGATTTTTATTAAGGCAGTGATTTATTGAAGTGTTCCTCCCCTATTTACAATTAGAAGTAATCACTGAGAATTTGCATTGGGCACAATTTTGCTTACTCATCGTCTTTGAGGATTTGTTCTCAGGCACAATAGCCCACCCCTTCCAGGCAATGATGAATTTACATGGTAAAAGGAGAGATCCTACCTGGTATGTCAAGTACAAATAGACCGTCCCAAGACAGGTATTCCTCATAGTGGGAAAATTAAATAAGAACGTATCCTTGGGAGATACCTGAAAGGATGCCAATATTTATCTGGTCATAATAATATTAAGAGTGTTAAGTCTGGCAAATATATTTATCTGAGAGGGCAGGGCATCATATGCTTAGTCCGGGTTCCTCCAGGAATCCAGTGATGTAAATAGCTAGATACCATACTTAAACTTTGCCTGGAGAGTACGTTTTTGTCTATAGTTTCCTAGGCATAAGATGCCTTTGTCTCTGAGCTAGAAGGATGAGCTTAAATTGGATTCTTGGGTTTAAGATGCAGGGTAAAATAAGATTAGTGTTCTGATAGCTTGTTTGTTTATTCTGTTCTAAGTCTCAACATATGTTTACTGACTTCCTATGTTGAGGCTTATTTTTATAATAATCTTGTGAGAGTATTTTGCTCTTCCAAAGAAGGAGAGAAACATCTTTTTTGAGGGCATGACCAGACAAGGATGTGATTGTTTGTTCCTCTCTGCACATTATAGAAACTATGTAATTAACTGGTTAATTGTGCAATTACCTTGGGACCAGTTACACATGCAAAGAACCACAAAGCCATAAAAACCTCCAACCAGCTATAAAGCTGGACCTCTAAAAAGTATACTCATTTTATAGCTGGTTGCTATATAGCCTAATTCTGAAATATGTAGGAGGGTATCCCCTGTGGTCGGGAGCCCCATCAGCTGGTAGGGCTCCCAGCTGCATGGGTGCAACATGTCCAGCTTGGGTAAAAGTCCCACAACTGATGGGGCTCTCAGCCCCTGGAGCTGTTGACTCAAGGTCCCAACCCAGTGTGACACCCATGGGGCTGGAAGGTCATGGCTGTCAGGTCTCCAGGCTTCAGGGGTGTATGAGAAGTTCTCTGTGTATTTCCCTTGACTTTAGGTCTGGATTTAAACAGAAAGAAGAAAGATTTTGTAGGTTTGCATCTTCACTAACAATTTGCATGGTCTGCACCATTCCTGAGAGCCTGAGCCAAAGTATGCTGTGGACTCCTTAGGGCAATAAAACTGTCTCGTTATTTCTATGCAAATTTCTATTCCTTTTAAACCAAATCCTCAGATTTAATCCTTGTAGAATTTACCCTAAATTATGTTTTTATTAAATGTATGTAATGAAGTGCAATCATGTCTCAGGGTAGGCTGATGATCCAGGGAGACTTAGACAGACTAGTTAAATGGGTGGACCACAATCAGATGCAGTTCAACACTGAGAAACATAAAGTGCTCCATCTGAGGAGGAAAAATCCATGACAAACTTACAGACTCAGTGGTGCTACACTAGTTAGCATCACAAGACCTGGGGGGGGTCACAAGAGACCTGGGGGTCATAACTGGCCATAAAATTAATATGACCCCCCCAGTGTGATGCTACAGTTAGCAGAGCAAAGAATACACTGGCATGCATGAGGTGATGTATCTCAAACAAAACTAAGGAAGTTATTCTCCTGCTCTAGTAGGCATCAGTGAGACCACAGATGGAGTACTGATTCCAGTTGTGGGCACACATGTCAAGAAGGATGTGGAGAAGCTCAAGAGAGTCCAAAGAAGAGTCACTTGTATGATTAGAGGCCTTAAGAGCAAGCCATATGAAGAAAGGCTGATAGATATGGGACTGTTCAGCCTAGAAAAGAAAGGCTGTGGTTGGATTTGGTGGCAGCTTACAAATATCCCAGGGAAGAGCATCAGGGGCTAGGTGAACAACTATTCATCAAAGCGCCCAAAGGGAAAACCAAGAGCAATGATCACAGAATTCCTAGAAGGAGGTTTCAGACTTGATATAAAGAAAAACTTCTTTATAGTTTGTGAGACCAGACTCTAGAATAGACTCCCAGCACGGATGCTGCAGGAACCTACCCTGGAGATCTTCAAAAGGAGACTGTATGCACACTGTGTTGGGATTATTTGACCCCAGCTCTCTGTCCTGACTAGAGGAGGGGGGGTGGACCTCATGAGGTCCCTTCCAGCCCTAAACTTCTGTGAATCTCTGAACCAGAAGAAGAGCCACATTTTTTTCTGTATTATGCAAACTTCTTTCTGAATCTTATCTTTACCTATATATTTAGCTGTATGCAAGATAATGGTATGGTGCAAACCAATCCAGTATAGTAAGTAAGTGGAATAGTAATTGAGCTTCACGTTGGCACTCTAATTGGCAACCTTAATATCATTGAAAAAAAAATAGACAATAGAATAAAAACGACACATTTCCAAAATTATCTCCAAATTCAATAGGATTGTCTTCAAAGTCTCATCACTAAAATGAAGTCATATTGCTGTTAAGTTCATAGGACTATAGCATGGGTTAAACCAGGGGTACTCAGCCACCAGCCCATGGGCCAGATTCAGCCCCTGGCACTTTGCCATCCAGCTTGAAGGGCTCCCCACAGGCCAGTGAGACAGGGCATCCCACTAAATCCAGAGTGTGGGGCAGTACAGGGGCTGATCCTGGCACATGATACCAGGAGGAGGTGGCACAGGGCCCCAGAATTTGATCCTAATACACAGGGCTGGGCAGAGATGGTACAATCTGGATCCAGAGGTGCAGACCCTGATCCTAGGACTTCAGATCTCATCTGACCCAGAACTAACTCCGAATAGCTCATTGGGCCCATGGGGCCGAAAGGTAGACCACCACTGGGTTAAACTATATTGGAACTCCAGATGAAAAATCAGTGTTCAATAGTAGCATGACTGTTTAATAATCATTAAAATATGTTATAAAAATATTAATGAGGAAGAATATTTATTTTAAATGGATCTCAAATTTCTATTTAACTAAATGATTTAGGGGTCTTTCACTAATTTGCTTATATACATTTTATATATGTGAGCAGAATACATTTTTGTTTTTATTCCAAAATAACAACATGGAAAAACAAACAAACTATGCACTCTGATCATGCAATTACTGCCTTGCATAAAAGTGCAATTAGCTGCATGTTGATCCAATATCATTGATTAACCTCCAGTAATGAAGATAGACACTGGATTAGAAGTTAGAGATAATGATGGAATATGTATTTTCTATCTAGAGTTATTACCTCTGAGCAGCAACTGGCAAACCAATAATCTTTTTCACCAGCACTGAAAATAAATTCAGCCAAGGACGATAACTGGCCAACCATGAAATTGTGCACTTAAGCGGACTTCACACTGACAACAGAAATGCCAGATGAAATTTATATAGGCCTGCTAGTATCACATCTGCTGAGTCTTATTCTTCAGAATCTTCTTACCCAAAATCCATTTGTAATGAATGCAGCAGTCTATCCATTTGCTGTATCAGTGTCAGTTTGCAGCCTTATATTGATCAAATTTTTGTTCCCTAAAGTGTAAAGAGCAGAAATTATTCTTTTTGTTCCAAACTTTTAAATGGAAGTGGCAGCTTACAAGCTTTATGACTGAATATCAGGAACACAACAACTACTTTAAACCACCTACTCTACCGTGTCAATATGTCATGATTGTGATACATTTGATATTAATACAAAACAACATGATTTGTAAGGCTAGAAAATTGAAGATAATGCCTTTTTATGAAAAATAAAAATCATATGAATTTTGATTGTGCTGTGAATTAATGCACATAGATCACTGGTAAAAATTACTTCTGAGATAAGACAAGATGATTCTTGGAAAAAAAATGGCTTTGTTTCTAAACGAGTTTGATTGCACTGATTTGTTCCTGTATGTCTACTGTATGAAATTTCTCCTACCTGTCTGAAAACAGGATAAAATATTTAATACAAATATATTTTTTTTAGAATAATGATTACAAATCTATATGATTTTAATAAGATATTATATAATTCTCAATTATTTAAACTCTCAAAGCCAAGTGTTCAAGAAAAAAATCGAATTGGTTTTTGGGAATACCCATGTTATACTCACAAAGATCCGAGGATGCTCTCTCAAATATAACGTATAAGGCTGAGAAACAATTTTGTGTTATAGTGGCTGAATTACATACAGCTGAGTAATCTTTAGATGTATAGGTCGTGTGTAGACAAAATGAGAGTTGTGCATGAATGATACTTTAAAGCGGGCTAAATGCTTCTGCACTGCTTTAATGGTGTTGGTGTTTGCTCACCTTGGCGGTGTATTGTGCAATAATTCCAGCCACTGTAGGAAATTTGGCGGTGTATTGCGCCTTAAATGACTTGGGGCGCAGCAAACTAAAACTCTTTTGAGGAATTTTAGTTTGGTGCCCCTGCAGCCTTGTAGCCAGTTTGAGAGCAGCTGAGGAAAGCAGCTCTGCCCAAGAAAAGCAGCGAGCCTGATCTTTTTATTCTTTTGTCCCTGGAGCCTGCCTGCCTGCCTGAGCTGCACAGGGGCCCGGTGCTTCACTCTGCAGCTGCAGTGCCCCCAGGAGCCACCCAAGCCAGGTGCCTGCAGGTGGGTATTGCACAAACTGATCTATAGATGTTGAAAACTGGGAGTACAAATTTAGCCTTTGTAACCAGTGGTGCAGGTGAACAGACTTATTACTATGTGGAGCCCCAGGAAGGTCATGTGGACTTAACAGGGAAAGCATATACCCAAACGTATTATTAATTGAAATACTGTGCTTACAGAATAGGAATTAACGCTATTCTAAAAATTGGACCCACAGTGTCAGCCTTGCTCCTGGTTTAGATTTAGTGTAACTCCTTTAATGCCAACAGAGCTGTGTTGATTTATGTTACCTGACAATTTGGTCCATTTTTTTTAAAGACATGATATAAAGTTACCTTGCTAGATACAGAAATAATTTCTAGTTTTGGCAAGCTTAGCAGAGATTTTCAGTCAGCAGGAGACTTCCTAATGATTTGCTAGCTATGTACTTCTATGACCCCAGTTACAAGGCTGAGATACAGCCAACAAAGGAATTAAGAGAATTTAAGGCACTATTAGTGTCCTTGTACAAATTTTCTGCACTGCAGATTGCAGAACGCGGTGGAGAGCAGCTAGTCCTTCCCATGTACCCCCTCAGGTTGGTAAAACAAACTGTGACTGCTCCTTCTATGGTAAAGGCGATCAGTGTTTTATGGAATTTTTTTTTTGTATTTAATTCCTTCCAAGTATGTATGCCTAGAGCCATGTGTCCAAATAAAATCTATTGTCTGATGTATTAACTTGTGCAGTGATAAGATCTGTAATGAAGACTCCTCAGTACTGTTACCATAACCTCCTAGCAGATAGTGGATAGCTATACTGTCCTAAGTAACAGACCAGAAATTTAAAAACTTGGAGAAACATTTTAGGATCCCACTCAACTCCAAAATAAAAACAAGCTGCACCATCCATATCCTTGTCACAGGATGCTCACAGATGATGAGATGATGAGTAAGATGAGTATGGGAAGCAGTGCCCAAACTTATCTTCTCCATGCACCTGTATGATTGTAAAAGAGGGGCAGTAGAAGCCCCATTACCCCTGCAATATGTCCTGAAGATAGCTTCCCAAGAGACTCAAGCTGCCCTTGCTAGACTCATCATTGTGGCCTTACCACAAGTAAGTAAGCAAGTAAAAAACCAGGTTACAGTAAATAGATTCTCAAAGCTGAATTAAGAGAACTTTTAACCAGCTCATGATATGTTCATGTTAGAACAAAGTAATGGTAGTTGAAACTATTTTCCATTGATATCCTGGCACAATAAATGTCCAGTTTCAATTAATTTCCTTGTTAGCAGCATAGACAGAAACTAAGTTAGCAGATACAGAGCTAGTGTGTGAAGAAAGGCCAAATAAATAAATGTGTTTACACTTATCTTCCTCATTTTTTTGAAGATCATAGTACTGAATTTTATATGGCCTCATTCAGAATCTCTGTAATAGAAAAACAATCTTCTATGACATTTCAAACTAATCTATGATAGGATAAGAAAGAGGTAGATTAATAAATTAGCTGTACCTATCATAAATAACATTATTTTAAAATATAATTGTTAAGAACCCCATCCTTTATTTGTCTGTAAAGCAGGCTTTGCAGCCAGTTTAGTGACCTTGCTCTAAACCTGCTATAACTGAGATGGGCATCCAGCATGTACCTAGCAATTTAGTAGTAGTAGTAGTACTTCACCTATGACTAATGCTAGTCTACTAACTTCTATTATTTCTCATGCATAACATCTGTGTCCAGGAAGTGTGACTGGCATGTTTAATTTCCAGTAAATTAACAAACTTTTCACCTTCCCAGAATGTCAATGGATAAACCCTTTGGGTGCTTACTGGCATGGGGGGAGGGGGGGGAAGGGATGCTGCTTTACTTTCAACTTAGCGTGTCCCTGAATCAAATACATTGCATGCTCAGAAGAGGAATCACATCAGTTTAACCTGCCTCGATCAGCATCTATATAGCTCATGCATTTCAGTGGGACTTTTTGGTACTTTAATCTAAGAGCTGATTGAATTATTTATTTTCAATCCTTGCAGGTGGTAGCAGACAGTGCCACACCATGCTACTCTGGATGCTGGAACTAGTTCTCATTTTGAGGCAACAGAATGAGCTGACACATTCCTAGGAACCTGACAATTCACACTACAGTTCCTTGCTATTTAGCATGTGCTTGTGTTTTCAAATTATTGTCAATAAAGAGTTTTCTAGGGGCAGGTAAAACTATGTAGTATAAACAATCCACATTTTAAACTGACACTGATAGGCAGCAAAACTGGGCTGGAGGCTTGGCTTGGCTTGACTGAAAACAGGAGGCAGGAAGGAAAAAAGAAGATTGTTGGTATGTGGAGCCTGGGACTGAAATGAGAAGCCTGCATCATGGGAACTGGAACTGAGACAAGGAAACAGAAGTGAAGGCATAAGAGTTGATTACGACAGACAAACTGAAGTGGTGGGACAAAGACATTTTGCTTGGGTAGGCCTGGGCAGGCAGAAGGGTTTTTGTTCATTATGTTCTTCACAACCTGGAATTAAACCAAAATTCCCAAGTCTAGTCCTTCCTCTGCTGCAGGGTTGCCAACTATCCATACATTTATGGAAAATCCATTAAAAAGGGCTAAAAAGCACTTGTCTAGAAGAAAAAAAAAGGTGTTCATAAAAACAAAAAAGAACTATGGGCTTGATTGAAGATTCATCATTGAAAAGAGGCTAGTTACAAGTTCTGATGGACAGAAAAGAACAGGGCCTCCTTGTGTCTGAGCAGGAATGCAGCTTGGTACCCGGTGGAGAGCAATCTGTCAGGTCTCTGTGGCCCGCTGCAGCTCTCTCCCCTGCCTCCCAGGCATGTTCTATTGAATACCCTTCCATCTTACTGCAATGGCTACTCCCCTTAAAAGTAGGCATGGTGACGTGGGCCCAGCCAGCCTGAGGCACCAGGTGAGAAAGGAAAAAGAGTGGTGCCATTAGGATACAGATTTAGGACAGGAGAGAGAGCAGCGGGTAGGGGTTCGTGCTAATCCAGGAGGAAGCTGGGGGAAGCATGGGGGAAGCTGGTCCAGGAGGGGTAAAATTGAGGGGGTTAACCTGGAGTAGGGATGCAGGCCTGCAAGTTATCTAAGCAAAATGCGTGACATAAGCAATGTTATTTAGTGCCTTGACATAACTGACATCACTAACTAAATGCAAGGTCAGAACATCACAGTCTAAGTTGAACTTTTTATAATTTATATCAGCAAAAAGTTAAAAGAAGATGTGGTTTAGCCGCCTGAGACAGCAGGATGCAGATTGTAGCCTGACTGGGAAACAACCCTTATAGAAGATGACTGGTGGATATGTATGACATGACTGGTCATGGGACACACAGGAGAGCTGCAAAATAAGTATATAAAACCTAGGGAAATTACTTAAAGTTGGGGGAGAGGGATACACAGGAAAAGTAACAAGTACTGGAACAGGGACAGATACATGGCCAGATTAACTTACACAAACATTGCAAGGCGCATGTAACAATATCTTTGTTAACCGTTAGGACTTGCTGGGAAGTTAAGTGTTGTATTTAAAGCCTTTCTTAAATATTGGTATTGCTTATGTGTTCAAGAAATTAGTATAAAAGAGAGTAGAGTGTCCTTGCAAAATGCTTGTGCACCTTGTGAGGGTGGCTTTAAACTAGGTTCACCAGGGGATTGAGAGCAAAGCTCTAAGTTAAGTAGAGAAGTAGGTGACGTGGAAAAAACACCAGCAGGAGTGGGTAAGGGGAAAGGTGTTCTCATTCTTCCTGAGAAATCAGGGCAATTGACTAATTACCTTAGATGTCTGTACACGATACACAGAGCCTGGGAAACAAGCAGGAAGACTTGGAAGTCCTTGCAGTCGTGGAACTATGACATGACTGGAATAATGGAAATTTGGTGGGATAGCTATCATGACCACGGTACTGTCATGGATAGGTATAAACTGTTCAGGAAGAACAAGCAAGAGCAAAGAAAAATAATAATTTATGTAAAAGAGTCATGTGATTGTTCAGGGCTCCAGTATGAAACTAGAGACAGGCCTGTTGAAAGTCTCTGGGTTATGGTCAAAGGGGAAAGGAACAAGGGTAATGTTGTGGTGGAGGTCTGTTATAGACCACCGGGCCACGAGGATGAAGTAGATGAAGATGAAGTAGATTAGGCTTTCTGGAAACTGCTAGTGGAAGAGTCCCGATCATGGGCCCTGGTTCTCATGGGGGACTTCAATCACCAGAAGGCAATACAGCAGTGCTCAGGAAATCCAGGAAAGCGGAGAGTGTTGGGGACAACTTCCTGGTTAAAATGCTGGAGTGCAGACTTTGCAGACTTTGCCTTGCTTAGGGAACTCCTGAGCAGGATCCCCTGGAAAGGCAGTCTGAGGGGATTCGCAAAGATGACCAGGAGAGCTGGTTGAAGTTGAAAGAAACCTTACTGAGACTGCAGAAATAAACCATGCTGATGTACATGAAGACTAGCAAATATGGCAGAAGAGCAGCTTGGCTCAGCAGGGAACTCTTCAGTAAACTAAATCACAAAAAGGAAGTTCATAAAAACTAGAAACTTGGACAAAAAACTAGGAAGAAATATAGAAGTGCAGACAGAAGTACAGCTCCCAGATATAACTCAACACTTCCTGCAGACTGTTCTGAGTTACAATGTTACCCCAGACAAACCAGAAGTTCGCTGTTGGTTCCAGGGGGAGGAGGATCCTACCTTCCAGTCTGGAGCATGCAGCCAGGTTCCCATAGCAATGGACAGGCTCTCTGCCAGCGCTCACTGTTTTCAGAATTGGAAGGAGGAAAGGCAATGGAGGGAACACATTCTTGGAGCTCCCCAGTTGGTGCTGAAGGGTGGGGTGGGTGAACTGGAAACCTCCCCACACCTCAGGGGGGGCTCCAATATACCACTAAAAAACCCAGACTGAACTCCCTCTTCTCCTTTTCCTTTCTCCCATTCTGAAAAAAAGTCATAGGCTGGGAGCTCCACAGAAACAAGTTCAAAAAACAAAAAATGCTAGATTTTGCAATATCTTTTTCTGATAACTCATGCAATGAGGGGTCAGATTTTCACTCAATTGGCCATTTTTGAATCTGTCTCCATCTGTGCACTTGTGTCTGATCACAGCTATAAACTGCTTTCTGTGGCCAAATCAGGTGAAAATTGTCACTTCTGTCTGCACCCTAAAAGAGTATGGTTTGAACATACAGGGGTGAAGGCAGGAAGGCCAAAGCACTATTGGAATTACAGATAGCAAGGAATGTGAAGAGTAACAAGATGGGTTTCTACAAGTATGTCAGTAACAAGAGGACAATCAGGGAAAGTGTGGGTCCTTTACTGAATGAAGGAGGCAACTTAGTGACATAGGATGTGGACTAGAATATGTAATGCCTTTTTCTCCTCAGGCTTCACACGCAAGGCCCCAGACTACTGCACAGTTAGCACAGTTAGGGAGGGAAGTGAGCAGCCGGCAGAGGTGAAAGAACAGGTTATGGACTATTTTAAACATCTGGACATATACAAGTCCATGAGGCAAGACAGGATGCACCGAAGAGTGCTGATGGAGTTGGCCAGTGCCATTGCAGAGCTGCTGGCCGTCATCTTTGAAAACTCATGGCAATCAGCAGCAGTCC
The DNA here is from genome assembly GCA_030014935.1 of Caiman crocodilus. Taxonomy (NCBI): domain Eukaryota; kingdom Metazoa; phylum Chordata; order Crocodylia; family Alligatoridae; genus Caiman; species Caiman crocodilus. Next base: position 126,500,818 of record JAGPOW010000261.1, read on the forward strand.
TGGATGATTGGAAAAAGGCAAACGTAGTGGCCATATTTAAGAAAGAGAAAAAGGAGGATCCAGGGAATTATAAATGAGTCAGCCTCACCTCGGTCCCTGGAAAAATCATGAAGCAGGCCCTCAAGGAATTCATTTCTAAGCACTTGTAGGACACAAATCTGATTAGGAACAGTGCATGGATTTACAAAGGGAAAGACATGCCTGACCAGCCTGGCTGTCTTCTATGATGAGATGACTGGCTCTCTGGATGCAGGGAAAGCACTGGATATACTATAGCTTGACTTTAGCAAGGCTTTTGATATGGACTTCCCCACAATATTCTCTCAAGCAAGCTAAAGAAGTCCGGGTTGGATGAATAGACTATAAGGTGAAGAGAAACCTGGCTGGATCATCAAGCTCCAAGGGTTGTAATCAATGGCTCAATGTCTAGTTGGCAGCCAGTATCAAGTGGAGTACCCTAGGGTTTGGTCGTGGGGCTGGTTTTGTTCAGTATCTTCATCAGTGACCTGAAAGCTGGCATAGAGAGTACCCTCAGCAAGTTTTCAGATGACACCAAGCTGTTACAGTAGCAGACATGCTGGAGGGTAGGGTTAATATTCAGAGAGACCTAGACTAATTGGAGGTTTGGACTAAAAGAAATCCCTAACATCTATAAAATCTCATGAGGTTCAGCAAGGACAAGTATAAAGTCCTGCAATGACAAGCTAGACAGTAGCTCTACAGAAAATGACGTGGAGGTTACTTTGATTACAAGAAGCTGAATATGAGCCAACAGTGAGCCCTTGTTGCCAAGAAGACTAATGACATACTGGGCTGGATTGGTAAGAGTGTTGCCAGCAGATCAAGAGATGTGACTATTCCCCTCTATTCAGCACTGGTGAGGCCACATCTGGAGTACTGTATCCAGTTTTTGGTTCCCAGCTACAGAAAGGATGTGGACAAATTGGAGAAAGTGCAGTGGAAGACAACATAAATGGTTAGGGGTCTGAGGCACATGAGTTATGAGTAGAGGCTGAGGGAGCTGGGTTTATTTAGTCTACAGAAGAGAAGACAGAGGGGATTTAATGGCAGCCCTCAACTACCTAAAGTGGGGTTCAAAAGACGATGGAGCTAGACTGTGCTTAGTGGAACAGATGACAGAACAGATGACAGAACAAGAAGCAATGGTCTCAAGTTGCTGAAGGGAAGTTTAAGTTGGGCATTAGGAGAAACTTTCTCACAAGGAGTGTGGTGAAGCACTGAAACAGGTTACCCGGAGAGGTTATGGAAGCTTCATACTTGGAGGTTTTTATGATCCAGCTCAGCAAAGCTTTGGCTCTAATGGTCTAGTTAGGGATGGTTATTTTTAAGCAAGGAGTTGGACTAGGTGACTATCTGAGGACCCTTTCAACCCTAATTTTCCATGATTCTATGATTTTGTGATTTGAGACTGGAATAGCGTCACTGGTCAAACCATTTCCATTAACCCTAGTTTAGTAAACAGGTGCAGCATGGTGTGGAGTATGGCCATGGGTGTCAGGTAGGAAGGCAAGTAGGGGACACCTAGGGTGGGACAACATGCTGTAAACCCATTACTGCAGTTAAATATGATTGAGATTATTATGATCTCAATTTCACTTAATAGTTAATGTTTAAGGTTTTCTGTAAGGTTATGTGCTTGCTCCCTTTTCCCCCATAATAAACTCTGTGTTATTTGAATGTTGCTTATGAGTGGGAAATGTTGCTTACATTGGAACATCCACTTAAAATTTGTTTTCCTGGGTTTCTGGATGAGGGATCAAGCCAGGTTTAGAAAGTTTGTGTTAAACTACAAAGCTGAACCCAGGGCCTGGCAGAAGGTATACATTCATATTATGTAAAACATATATCAGTACAAAGATTGGATGTCAGTAAGAAAAAAAATGTTCTCGGTTTACTTTCAGCAGATAACTGGGTCCCATCCCATTCTGTCTGGTCTGTACAAAAGGTCAACTACCAGTTCCTTCATGAGATCAAGAATAACAATCCCAGTGATGATCCATATGGACCTCATTATGTGCCATATGATATAAATTCTTATCTTCCACTCCAGTGTGTGTTTTCAAAACCTTGGGAAATTATGCACAAAAACTATTGAGAAATTAAGAGTGAAAGGTCAGGAATGATAGGAAAGGCTAGTAGTTTGTACAAATTTAATGCAGCACCTTATGTACTTGCATTATTATAAAATTATTAATTACATGAGAATACAAGATTTTCAAAGTTTACTGGCTTTGTCCAGAGCATAGATATGAATGGAGGAAAAATCAGAATTGGGCACTAAAGGAAAAATGTTGTGTGTGGAAGCCAGGCTTCATTTTCTCCAGAAAATGGGTATATAGTGAATAAGGCAAGGGACTTCAGGAAGATAAAATATTACCATATTGTTAAGGTAGCTGAAACCTTCCTTGGGGAATTAGAATATTATTCCTATGTGAGGAAGTCTATTTCAGAAGAGTTTTGTATGCTGTCACAAGTTTTATGTTTGTCGTTTTTGGGAAGCCTGACTTGAGACCATTGTTTGATTTACACAAATACTGGGCAAATGTGCCTTGAACACAAAGTCCTGCATAATATTATGTAAGCAGCTCCTAAACAGTTTTAGACCCATGGCACCCCTTCATAACTTTCTAAATTTTGCAGCACCGCATTTCAAAAACTAATTTTCAACATCATTTTTTACTAATAAAATTCAATAGAGCAATTTTTTTGTTGCAAAGAACTCAGAAATACCACAACAGGTCAGAATATTTTTGATACAATGGGTTCCTATTGCAAGTCTTTAGGTTTATCTTGTGGATTATGTGTAGGTATTTGCACATTCAACAGGGCTAATATTGTGCAGCACCCCATTGCACCCTTAAAAGGATTTCATAGGAGTCCAGTTATAAAGTCACTGTATTAAATGCTCTGAAAATAAGGTCCTATATGTCACCAATTGGGTGCCCAAAGTTCATGGAAGCATTTTGTCACCATCTTACTGAAAAGGGATCAAGAGAAGATAATATACCTTTCATCTCACATGTGAAAATAAAATCATTCGTATTTGTACAGCATTTAGATATTGTAATGATGAGTACCATGGAAAGGACCACAAGGATATTAATCATTTCCTCTTCACAGCAGGACTTGAATAGCATGTAGTAAATAAGGCCTGGGGCCAGTCAATGAACAATGAAGATAGAGAAAAATATTGAATAGTTACTCATTCAACTGAGTACCATCCATCCTTGTCACTGAAAGAAACATAAGTCTTATGGGAAAATAGTTTGTGATCATGTAATTAAAGACTGTATCATAATACATATTCACCAGGCTGGCAAATTAAGGTTTCATGCATGTAAGATTTTTTTTGTTTTTGTCTTTACTCTCTGGCTTGCAGAGACTTAAATAAAAATGCACTTTATATTCTGGAAGCATATAACATTTTTGTGGTCTCCCTTAAATTTTTATTAAACTAAATTTGCCTGTGAAGTCCTCCCCCAACCACCAACTCTTTTTTGTGGTATTGATAGTAACAGGAGACGAATGATATGGAAGGCCACAACTATTAAAAGTGGATAAGGGACATTTATAACTAAAATATTAGACAAAAAATGTATGTAAAATCATGGGTGACTGGTGCCACCTTAGTTGGGGGAGGCATATGCCCTCCCAGCAACCAGTCAGCAAATGGGGGGAAGTCACCTCCAGAGCCAATCTCACTGACTGGGGGAGGGGGGATGACCCGTATCTGATTACACCTACCAGGAAGTGGCCATGGCACTTCATTTGGTGCCCCCACTCCCTGGCCAGCACTCACACTGGAGGCACCGGAGGCCTTGCCTGACCCCCCGACCTGTCACTTAAGCAGGGAGTGTGGCCTGTCAGAGGGTGCACCAGCGCTCTCATGGGGTGCACATTCACCCCGTGCACTGCCTACACATTGCCACTGTGACAATAAGAACAATTTGTTAGTGACACAAATTAGCAATAGTGGTTCCATCCCCCTAAAGATTGAAGATCAAATGAACCAAGCTTCACTTTAAAGAAGGTACAGTGAAGCCAGTCGAAAATGGAATGACATGGGATCAGAATAAAGTTCTTCATTAAACAGTTTTCATCTTATGAAGGAACTTCTCTAACCCTCTGCTCCCTACTTGCTCTGTCTTCTCCATGTTCGCTGCCATGTCCCAAGCCCTCTGCTCCATGATTTCTTTCTCTCCCTTTCTGCCTCAGAATCCATGCTGTGCCCCTCTAGTCTCTGCTTAGAGCATGCATGCATACATATGCGTACATGCAAGCACACACATGCACATGCACACTACAGAGTAATTAATTTCTCTGATATATAGGGTGATCCTACAAATGGCCTCCAAAATCCATTTCCATTTCTGCTTTGGACAATTCCTGTCTTATACAGACTAAATAAAATACCCCATAAATATGCCAAAACCATTTTTGGCTTGAGCAGGTTTCCAGCTTATGCAGGTCTAGTCTTAGACAGGATGTCAGACTGGATTGGTGGAATGCTCTGATGCCACACAGAAAAGCCTCTAGTATGAGGTGGTAAATTGAATGATTCTTGCCCACAGTTCATGCAAGATCATACACATTTTTGGTCAGGAAGAAGTTTTCTTCCATGTCAGATAACCTGCAGTGCTAAAAAGAAGTCAGATCCTCTCCCCACCCTTCCCCAATATTCCATTCTTTTTTCTTGGCAGTACCAAGAAAGTTTCTTCTAAAATGATCTGAGTTTCTCAGTAAATCGATTTTCAAGAGCATCTGGCATTAATGAAGCTTTAGGCTATGCTGTTTCCCCACCTACAGCCAACAGCTTAGTTTTCTGAGGGCACCACATATTGCAAGCTAATAGGCCTTGACTTGGCTTTCATAATTAGAGATTTGCTACAATAAACTTTGTTAAACTTTGTTAAAGTTCATTTTTTCAACACCACGGGTGTATCTACATGAGACACTATTGCACATTATTGACTACTTCAATAAACAAGTACTAAGTAAATGCACTGTAACTGGAGTTATTGTGCAGTAGCATCAGCAAATTCCTTTTAAGTGACAGGACTGTGCAGTAGCTACTGCACAATCAAAACCTAATGCCGAGGACTGTGTTGCAACCATGTTATTTCTTGCGTTGTTTCTTTTGCATGAATTGAAGTATAAACACTAAAACCTGCCAATACAACTATGCAGAGTGGCTACAGTGGCTTAGAGCTATACTTTAACCAGAGCACAATATTTTTTCCAAGACTGGCAGTAGGAACCTATTTCAGAAACACTGCAAACATTCGTTTCTAGCAAAGGAAATTTTCCACTACTGTAAATGATTCCAGGAGAGGGAGCAGTACATTCAGTCTGTGACTGCTCTCCCCCTACTCCTTTCGCTTTCCTGAGATTAGTATAATCCTTGTGATCCTGGTCTGGGGAAAGTGTGGGCTGCTCCAGTCCTCCCATTCCCAGGGGAACTTGAGCAATGCAGCAAAGCCCCTGCCTACTTTTCACATTTGAAACACAAGAATGACAAACAGGCAGGGGCTGGATTTGTTCCCTCCATGCAAATGTTCTGGGCCCCAGGAGCCAAGCAGAATAAACCTCATGGCAAAACCCCAGCCCCTGCCCACTAGGGCTGTGTGAGGCTTTGGACCGTGCTTCAAATCCAGAGAAGCTTTGAACGCTTTGGCGTCTGAAACAGGATGTCCAGATTGAAGCACTTGCTTTTTTAGGCTTTCCGAAGCAACATTATTTTAAACAAAAGTGTCCAAATTCGGCTTTTATTTTAAACTAAAGGTATTCTGAATGTTTTGAAGCAACAAAAAAAATAGCAAAGCTACAGAGGGCAATAACTCATCTTTGAGCAAGTTCTTTTTAAAATATATTTGTAAATATTTTTCTCCTTCATTTTAAGGTAGAATTTGCAAAAACACCTGCACTGCTGCCATCTAAAACAGGACAAGAAGTGTCACTGAGGTAAGAGGTTCAAAGTATAGGCCACATTTCAGGGAAACGTTGAAATGTTCTTACTAGTCTGAGGTTCTAGAACTGTAATAAATTCATAAGCATCTCAAGTACCCCTACACTCACCTGAACTGTGCCACATAGACATACCTTAAGCCCTTTGGCAATTTTATGAATAATTATTTTTTAAATTTTCTAATGTTACCCTCTATGCTAAGGTTTAAAGAACTGCTTCTGTAATGCATAGATTTTTCTCCTTAGTCCATCATAGAGTCTACAAGAAATGTTCTAAGTAGCTATAACTCTAGGGAAAAGATATAAATGAAAGGAAGTATTTATTAGCAGATAAAAATAATATCATTATAATATAGAATCCCCAACCAAAGGTTGAGGATCCATTGCACTGAGTGATGTATGAAAACATAGCAAAAAAATCATATATGCCACAAGAAACCTTCAGTGTAAATAGACAAAGCAGGGAAACAGATGTCCAGAGAATAGAAGAGCATTCTCCAAGGCTACACAGAAGATCAATTGTAGGTCTACAGAATCTAAGCACAGCACCTACCACACCAGACTACCAAATTCATAACTTATAGTGAAACGTGTTTGATAGCATTAGGGAAAATGTACTCATTTATTTGGAATTGCAAAAAGCACCCTGTAGAAAATTAAGAGTCTTCCTTTCCTTGTATGAAACTTACAGTCTCAGTCCTGGATCCTTCTTTGGATCAAAAAAGAGTAAAATTCATCCTCTATTCTTTTTGTGAATCCATCATTGTGATTCAAAACTCAAGATTAATCTGTTGTATTTTCACAGTAAAATAGAAACAGCAGATTAGAAGTAAGCTATCCTGCAAAGAATAATATACATCATAATCCCATGCTAGACAGTCTATGTAGGAGTATGAACACGAGTCACTCATATCACATGCATAGACCATGACAGGAAAGTATATTAAGAAGCTGTAACATATACTTTTTGTGTTTTTCAAATTGTTTTGGTCATAACAATGACTAATTGTACTGAAAATAGTGAATGTAATTAAATTAGGTTCTAACAGAACACCTTTACAACACTCATTTTTCCCAATTTTTATCCATTTTCATTTTCAGTAAGTTGACAATCTATATATATCCAATATACTGATGGAGGTTTCTACATTTTAACTGTACCAAAGCTATTAAACAGTACTTGCTATGCATTATTTAACCTAAAAACTTGTCTTATATCACCTTCCAAAAGTTCTCAAATTCTTTTTGTAACAAAATCCATAAAGTTCAACTTCAATAGACTGTCCTCCCCTAGCCACCATATTAAACTCGGTTTGCTTTATTTTTTTCATAGCCTTTGTAGTGTCTCCAGAAGTCTGACAACTCTAGTGATTTATAAAACAAAGAGTAATAGTTCATGTTTCCCAGAAACCCATCTTGAGTTATAGAATTAATAATTTGCCTTTCCAAAATATGGCACAATGCATTTTGTTTTGTTTTTTTAAAACCAATTCGAAGAGAATTTAGCAATCTCTAATAAGCCAAGACACTACAGCAGGTTCAGGCAGCTTATCTTATTCAAGTGAAATGAATTTGTTAAATCTTTGGATTTATATAGGATGTTCAAGGTTACTTTAGTTACAATTTTTTTCTGATGAAATAGAGCATCTCATAAGTTACAAGGCCTGGCATGCTCTACTTACTCATCACAATGAAGAAAGTTCATTCTCATTACACAGCCATTGTAGCAATGATGGTAGCATTGTAAAAAAAGAAAGAGACTGCCTTGTAGAAAAAGTGAATCATTTGGAAAAAAAAAAAAAGTTATGAAGATTTTTTTTTTTTTAAATAGCAGAACAGCTTTCAACCATCTACATTATTTGGTCTTGGGACTATTCAAAGCATCATGCCATATGTCCCTAATGAACTCCTCCTCAAAAGAGCTTACATAAAGAAGCCCCCGGTGTTAGTTTTAGGACCAGATCCAAAAACCTATTGAAGCCAAAGGAAAGAATTCCATTAATGTCAATGAATTCTGATCATGCCTGTAAGCAAACAAATGACTTTAACATCATGTCATGCAAACAAAGGAAAGGTCTGTTCTGTTCAGTATATTTAATCTCACTGATCAAGAAAAATCAGCTGTGGATTTCAGTTAAGTGCATAGCCTACAGTTTTACATACTGGCACCTGTACATATTGAGCTATACATAATGACAGTATCCAACCCAACTCAGTGGGCTGTGCTCCTGGGCGCACTGACATGGCAATAAACTCTGGAATTTATTGCTTTACATTAACTGCACATGTAGATGCACCCAGTGCTATCCTCTGGTATAAATTTTGTGTAAGCTCACCTCAGTCCTTCCTTCTTCTGAAGAGAAAAAGACACCCCTTTGGATTTTTTTGTTCCACAGGACGTCCATCTGCACTCCCATCTCTGTGCCATGTCTCTGTGTGCCATGTCATATTGTAGCCTTTGGACCAGGCACTGTTCTAGTCTCTCTTTATAGTACTATGGGGACTGATATAGGTTGGGCCTTCTAAGCACTAACATAATACCAAAACAAAAATATAAATGATTAACGAAATTGAATATTCACGTACTATGGAACACTTAACTGATGTACCATCTCCAGCTTTTCCTCCCTTATTCAAAGGGGAAAAGGACTTGGGAAGGTATGGGGTCTGAAAGAAAAAGCGGTTTAGAATTGGCAGGTGAGGTACAGGAGTATCAAATTGAACGCAGCCATAAGAAACCCAAGATGTGTATGAAATATCCATGCCTGCCGAATGCAGCAAAGCAGAGAACACCAGGGAAAGGTTTGCTCCTTTCTGTCATAAGCACTGTATTCTCTTGCATGCAACACACATCATTTCCAAAAAAAACATTGCTCCTCCACAGCCCAATTTGGGGGTTTAAGAGAGGAAGCAGACGATTGCTTTTCTGCCCAGTATGGAAGCACCCTGCTTTGTTTCCTGCTCCACAGTACAGCAGCTGTTCCATTACTATGCAGGCAGCTGAGGGAACCATTTGGCTTAATGGCTTATTGTTCTTCACTTCAGAGGTGTTAACAATCATTTCCCTTTCTCAAATGGTAACAAGTTCCACCAGTCGGGCTAACTTTCTGAGGGCAATTCTGGTGTTTGCTAGCTGTTGCTGGTCTATGTTACAGCCTTGGAGACTTGTCACCTCTTTTCAAAATCATAGAACCACCCATGGAGCCCAATCCTTAGCAGCAGATAAAATGTAAGCTTTAGTGAAGCAGGAAAGGATGGATAAGCCGTCTGACGATTAAGCTCTATACCAGTTCTATGAAGGCATAGCACTATACTTAACCCCTCTACCCTGCTTCATTCTGTTTGTAAAAATAATGTAAATATTATAGTCATTGGCATGTTTCTTAGGGTCCTTTTCAAGTGATCTGTGGTTTGCTGATATATGCTACTAGCTAGGACTTAGAAAGTCCCTTTCCCTTACACCAGGGCTAAGTGCAGACAGTCAAAATGTCTGAAGCAGAATCAAGGCAATCTTTGCAGGTTAGTCTAAGCTACATAGATTGAACGGATAAGCAAGCAAACAGGCATTCGCTCTGGAAATACGTCCACAGGCCATCTGTTGCTTAGGCCAGAAGCTGGAGGGGTGCTAGATCATGCCTCCTTGCTCAGCTGGAGTAGATGCTTGGCAAAGGCTAGCTCACCCACACTGTAAGGGGGATTTTGTAGGGGAGGGCTAAAGCATCCTGGGGTGCTGGAAGACTGAGTTGACTTGAATCTGGAGGAGAGCTAGGATAAAAGTTCAATAAATCAATTTAACCTAACTCTGTTAAGTCTGACACTACAACTCTTTGGGGCCATTTTGAAAACTATTTATATGGACTGAACTTCTGTTGCGTTACAGATTTGAATCAGTTTCCAATCACTTATAGCAGTTCATGTGTAACTTCTGTTCCTAGCTCAGAAGGTTTACTTCTTCCCTACCCTGCTAATCAGCATATATATAAATTATGCATGTTAAATCAGTAATGCGAATATCTGGAGACTCTGTTTCCTTTTTTGTCTTCTTTTCCCCAGAGTTTTCATTTAGTTAAATGATGAATTCCACAAAATATTTCTCCCGTACCACAGAATCCACACACTTCTCAGCAAATGGCTCTATAATGTGTGTGTGTGTCTGCATTTTTTCCTGAAGTCAACAACAGTATGCTAAAGTGACTCAGTGTCACCACACTAGCAGATCATGACAAAGGGCAAATCCACTCTATTAGAAGGAAGATAGATATAAGCCCTCTAAAATTAAAGTGCTTTTACATTGCTTTATAATTACTCATTTGCATGTAATATATTAAAAAAAGATAATTTAAAAAAAAAATGTGTCTCAGTGTCTATAGCCCAGCTTTCACCTCATCCTTTTATTGCTTTAATGCCTATATAATTAACATCACTTGAAATACTTTGTATATGTGTGCTCAATCTTCATTTAGATTCAATTTAAATGGAACAAACAATAGCTCTCTGCCCTGCCCCCCCTACCTTTTTGAATGCATTATAATGAATACCTATTTGAGGAGGGTTATGAGAGGGATTGGAGGGGGTGCTCCCTGGTTTTTCTTTTCTTATTTATTTCCACCATCTGTACTTTTTCACAAAATTTCATTAAGAACATCAGAGTTATAGAGTTCCATTTTCCTTTTTCCTACTTTAATATTTAAAATCAATTTGGAAAAGTGACAGCATATCAAATTGGAAAAAAAAAACATGAGAAACAATTCATTATGATAATCTTAGATATCAGCAATCTTGCTGATCTGGGCAACAAGTTAGAGGTAAGGGAGTGAGAAGAAAGGGAAAATTGCTGCTCTATTTCTTGAAAATTCAGGTCTTTAAAATATAATTTCATAAGATTATGAAAGTGAAAAACTTTGTATTTGGAACCCTGCAAAATGGAATATAAATAGAAAGTTTTCCATTGTTCATGACATTATTTTCCATTTTGAAAATGTACTATAAAAGACAACCTAGGTAATATTCTGTTTCTCATTAGTTTTATATACTAATAATTTGCATACAGTTTCAAAAACAAGTCAGTCTTCTGTTCTCAGTAAGGAGGAAATGGCAAAAGCTTCAGTGAGTCCTCATATGAAGACTTAATTATATCTACTAATATACTGCAGTACTGTTGTTGACGCAAAAAGGTACTATAAATAAAGGGAAAAGCACTCCACTTTTCCAAATAACTTGAGTGCATTTCCAGAGTACAGCGCCCCAAAGGTACAGAACGCAGATGGAACGAACCATTGGCTACCTTGCTTGGAGCCGCCTGCAATGCACACCTTTAGGGCTAGGGATAGGAATTACACTTAAACGTGCTTATGTGATCAGAAACTGGTTAACAGAACATAAGCTCAGAGCACATAAGCCAGTTTCAAAATACCTGAAACTGGTTTAGGATAAACCTGTTTGCATGTAGTATCAAACTTATCTGATTTGGGTCAAACCAGTTTATACAACAAGCAATGTCTGTCCCAGACCTCTTCCTGGTTTAAGTTAAATCAGAGCCCCTCAGCACGTCAGATGCGTTTCAGCCCTGGACTGGCCTGGGCTATCTGCTGGAGCAGAGCTGGGTTGGCCCTGCCCCTCTCCTTCCTAGCCAGAGCACTGCTCCAGCTGGGTGAGGGACTGCAGGAGCCACCGTGCTTCCCTCTCCCCATGCCTCTTCCTGCCCCCTTCCCATGGCAGAGACCTCAGTGCAGAGACCCTCTATCTGGCCATGTCCCCTGCCCCCCATGTTAGCTAATGCTGAGGCATGTCTATGTGGCTCTTCAATTGCACAGAAATAAAGGCAGACAGCTAGTGGCTTGCAAATGCAAATTAACCTTGCAGATAAAAAGAGATTGAAACTAATGAGAGATTTCCTTTTGTAGGGCTTGATGGGCTGATAAACTTTGTTCTGACAAGCAACCTGCTGACTGAAATCTGTCAGTCTTCAAGAGCAGACAGAGAAAGGTGTTAGAAATGACTTGGTTTGCAAACAGTATGAAGAAGCAGGGAGAAGAAACTCGAAAAGTCCAGTATCATCAGCAGATGCAGAGTCTGGCAACCCCCTTGAGAAGCAAGCTGGGAAAAGCCCAGGACGGTGCAGGCAGCATGGGTCTTTAAACTGTGGAAGGGAAGGGAGGACTGCTTTAGTGGCCCCTGGCTTCTAGCCTGAGCCACTGCAGGCATATGCCTGAGTTTCTGGAATGAAAAGGGAATGTTTATCCACCTCCAAATTGCTTCAAGCTTTGCAGGTCAGACTAACATGCAAAGATGGAATCAATTCAGGTTCTGGCTTTTTGAATATTTGTCCCTAGCCTAGAGGAATAGAGAAGAATTATTTTATATCTTAACCCAGGGAGTTGTATACATATCTTACCCTTGGGGGCAAAATGCTCCCAATGCTTTTTGGGGCCATGCAATACAATTTAGGTAATTCAGATACAACCTAGCACATGAGAAACAAGAGGACCAGGTTAACAAAAGTTTTAAAAGTTCCATAGATTTGGGGACATTTTCTTTGTGTTTGCTTTCTGGGTTTTTTTGCTTGACTTTGTCCCCATGCAGAATATATTTGGTTGTGTGAGATATTTACTGCATTTCAGATTTTTCAACTCTACATATTGTTAGTCGTTTATCCTAAGATACTTATAGTTCTGTACCTATCTGCCCCTTCCACAATAGAGGGTCACACACACGCAGGTTCCACAGTCTGATGGCGTTCTGCCTATCAAGCAGAAGACAACGTTCTTTGCCACACGGTATTCTTGTAAAAAGTTGTATCAGTCATCCATATCTGAACATCATCATCTTGCTGATGCCACTGAATTCATAGCATTTCATGGTTTTTCTGAGTGGTTTTACAAGTGTTTAACATATAAACAGTGACAGCTCTTACCATTTGTCAGGTAAGAAGTTTCTAGAGGAGGAATAACACACCAAGACTGGCTAGAATAAATTTGAGAGGAAAGGGAAAGGCAAATTTAAACTACTCCATCTTTTCCTGTAAGAACTTGAAGGTAAGTCAATAGCCTCTTCTATTACTTGAAAAAGATGCTTTTACTTTTAATAGTATTAACCACAAAATACATGTCCGTTGTCCAAGATTAGAGAGATTCTTCTCTCCCATTAGCCAGTGACATTTGTTCTGAACAAAAAGCTGAATGGCAATTATTAATATTGACCTGAGATCAGAAGTCAACTTACTATTGACTTGATCAGAAGTCATGTGGCATTAGTATTTATTTGTCTCCACCGAGTCAAGATGCTCAAGAGGATCAGGGAACAGACACTAACATGAAAATACGCTATGACTATTTGTGTACTGGTGTGATCATCATATAGTTGATGATGTGGCAGACTATTTCTGTTTCAGCATCAATTAGCAAATTCAGGGGTGTACAACTGGCTTTCACCTGTAATGAATTCCTTGGGGTAGTTTTCAAGGTGGTACCCCATTTCATTTACTCAATATTGTTAACATCTCTGCTTCCCTTATTTGTTCATGCTCTGACAAGAATCAGGAGGGGTGTGATACAGATCTTTCTGCTTGGACTATTTCCTGAGAGTTGGAACAGATGTCCACAGTGAACTCAGTCATTTCTTTAAAAAAGGATGAAAAACCTTGCAGAAGAAGATGACAGGGCTGCAAATGGAGTTCAGAACATCTTGGTTGATTAGATAGTTTTCTATCCAGAACAGCTGTACCATTTGAAATGCTTCATGAGTTGTGAAGGAGGAAGTTTTAGTTTTCTTAAGGTAACTGTCACAATGCCCAACACTGAAACTAGTTCCCCTCCCTCTAACCGCTGACCTGTCCCTGTTCTCTCTGTCTACTTATTATTGTCCTGCTGTATTTTTTGCAGTTAACTGGAGTACTACTGACCATAAAGTTCCTCAACTCATGAGGTGTTGAAAAGAGACTAGAGCACCTGCAATTATAGACTATGGGTAAGTCAGAAATCCTATCAACATGCTGGCATTTGTCACTTTCTAAAATTGATCGATCATGTATTATTTTATATTACTTGTTAAATTTTGAAACATGCAAAGATATTATCCTGAATATGGTTTCAGTATTTATTATGTCTGCATGGTTACCCAAATGCCTCACAAAAATTTTGAATATTCATTATATCAAATTATACTGGCGAATCAATGATCTTATTAAGTAAGGAGATGAGTAAAATAAACACTGCCGTGAACCTTTACTTCTTTATACCTAGTCACTTAAGCTAATCATTTTTGTCTGTTTAAAAAAGTGCTAAGTAGATATAAAACCCTTCTAACCGATGAGAAAAAAATTACGAGCTGGTAGTATTTAACCATGCACAGCTGTAAATGATTAGATGAGATGCAAAGTATATATGATTTGTTTTTGATCTGATCCTTTTCTTACTTAAAATGAGTTTACATCTGTGTGGATATTGGTTTGCACAAAGCATTGGGGATAGACAGTTAGGAAGAAAAAAAAGTTATTTGTGAAAAAAAAAATCACAATCTAAATGTCACAGAGAATATTAAAAATCATATGAATTATGAACGTGTGCAAAGCAAATATGAAAACCTTTATACCAGCTGTTAGCTAACATTTGAAAACCAAATGAAGTGAGTTTGGAAAATAATGTACCAGATGGAGGAAATATGTACACCCAGGGAATAACTGTTTCTTTATCTGTCATTCTAACTTAGTTTTGGACACGTGTATATCAGGAAATAAATGTGAATCTGAAGAAAACTGCTTTATACAATGCAACACCTTGCAGTAAAGTACTACTCTTCATTTTCTGGGTATTTCCTCCTTGATTATAGGAAAGAAAATAAATGAATAGAAAAAAAAAAAGCATGAACATTTTTATTTTAAACCTGAAGTGCATGTGTGTAATTTTCTCTTATAAATTGCACTGCTAATAAATGTAAGTGGAAACAAAAATACATTTATAGTGCTACTGCTTAAATTAATTATTTCTTGTGCTTAGGATACGTTGGATGAGCTAACCCTGAGCTGTGTAGAAATTGGTTAAGGTGGCAAGTAATTAGGCTACCTCAGAAAGCTTCTCTAATGCACTAAAATATAACGTGCATATGCCAACAGTGATGCTGTCAAACTGCATATTTAAGTGGAATCTGACTGGGAGAGCTGTGCTAGCATTATGAGAAAATAGAGATGTTTTAAACCTTGTTAGTAACAACATCTGATTTCTGCCCCCCCACCACTATGCAACGCCTAACATAGATAGCGAGATGCTATTCCACACCCTGAGAAATCAAGCATACAAAACAACCAGCAGAAACTTGTCGTCAGTAAATCAGTCCAACTCTTATGATTTCAACAGAGCTACACCATTCGACACCAGATAAGAACCTTAACCTATATATTTTTATGTCCAAGCGCATTAAAAGTCTAATATTCAAAGACCTATGATGCAAACAGTTGTGTGAGCCCACCATGTGCAAAATGTGTAAACAGAAGTCAGGTATTGCCATAAGCACATCTGAAAATCATGTACATTAGAACAACGCATACAAATAACTGAAGACATTGGCTATCTGACCTCAGATAATGTTTAATCCAAAAAGACTCTCGGATCCATCTGAAACAGCTGCTAAAAGCAAAGGAAGACTATAGAACATAGCTACACTAGAGAAAACAACAGGTAACAGGGAAATAGGAGGGTATAATTTTCCTCATCTATTTATTAAGCTAAGGATATGTTCCTTGGGCTAAGGATGTGTTCCTTGGTTTTCAGCATAATTTTACTATTTCAGTGAAATGAAATTAACATCCAGCGTATAGAGATAAAAAGTGATGTTTTGCCTTGTTTTTGTTATGTCTGTATAATGACTTTGTGTAGTCACTGCAGCAAGTTGTGAAAGAAGCAGGAAATGAATAAAACCTGCCAAGCGCACAGAGAGGATAAAGTCAGAGCTGTGAATTCTCAGCTGTGCCTCACCATGCTATTTACTGCATGTTACACAGACAGAAGATGTTCGGTTCAGATGTAGCCAAAAAAATTGCCTTGCAAATCCAGATGTCTGAACACTGACCGGGGGCAGGGGGGGAAGTTAAAAAGCTGCTATGTTTTAAGTGTTAGTATTTTATTTTTAAATCTTTTCAATCTAATTCCACCCCCCACAACCCACACCCCTCCAGGCACCATTTTCCCTCTTCTCTTCTTTTAAACAGCAGATGGTCACAGCCTTGTGGAACAAGAGCAATTCACACATTTCATCTATTGCTGTCACAGTTTGAATGATTTTTGGGGGGGCGGGGAAACCAAAAATGTTACATTACTACTTTTAAATAAAATCAACTGCTCATTTACAATAAAAATATTTTATTTAAAGAAGAAGTCATGACCTGCAGTTAATGTACTGTCTCCTATCCCCAGAGGCCTGAATCCAAATCCTGGATTAGGTAATGAATGAAAATGAACATGCTACTGAGCTGCCGTTCGTGCACGTTGTAAAGCTACTGCATGGTTTGATGCCAGCTAGCACTGTGACATATGAAGCTGTATGAATGAAACATTCTGAGTCTCACTGCCATCAAATGCACACTGGCATACTATCCGGAGGATTGCAATGTGGAAATAGGCATTTATTACATACAGAAATATATATGCAACTATTTACAGTACAGAGAGAGAAGTTTTGATACTGCCCTTGAAAGGGTCTTGTGGCTGAACTGTTCCTGTTCTGCCACCTAGAAGTTCCTGCTAACCTCATCCAGATTGCTTTGTGGTATACCACATTTCCAGGACACTCTATGTCCAGGATGACTGACTTTATTTCACAGCTGGTAAAAAGTTAGGTATACAAGTTAAGAATATTCCTGATTTCCATTTCAGAGAAGAGTTGCCCTCTGTTTTCCAATTTGCTTTTCTTGGCATTTTATTTCCTTGTTGTTTGTTATTTTTATCCAATTAAAGTTCCCATAATTAATTTATTGCCCCAAATCTAATGATGCCTTATAAATTAAGCACAATCATAATAGGTTCATGACATGCCAGGCCTTCAGTGTATTGGGAGAGCTATAATAAGATGTTTGCACAGTGCTTGAACACGGAGGATAATGACATCTGGTGCTATTAGTTCTTCATTTTCATGAGCTATAAGTCCTCATCTTTTTGAAAGTTGTTTGTTCTCCCAGCTTTGTTGGTGGGATGGAGACATTCCCATATGTGCAATTCCAGAAGAGGGGGCACTACATTTGAAACCTCACTACAAACTTAGTTAGGAATATAAAAAACATGTTTAAATGATTTCAATATACAAGTGATGTTTAATCTCGGGGTTCAATACAAGGTCTTCGAGGAAGTGTAGATCTCTAGTCCAGGTTCCTCCTGAAAAATTCCATATCCAGAAGCCTCTCTTGAGGTTTTGATTTGGAAGAGTTAATTTTTTAGAAAGCATATCCCATTATAGGTCAAAACCAAATGTCACTTCTGCTGCGTTGGTTGGAGTGACCAAAAGGGTCACTGAAATGGTAAATTTGCCTGAATGTGTCATAGAATATTCTCCTTCATGGACATTTGGGAAATACTACTGCTAATAATAATAATGTAGCTGTTTCCGAAACTTATAATCCTCTTCATACAGCCCAAAGCTTATGAACCAGGTATTACTATTTCTCCAATTACTATCTTAGGAACTATACCAATATCACACATTTGAAAATGCTCTTGTATTTTCCTTCAGCTCTCTTAAGAGTTTAATAAACCTCCTATAGCTGCCAGTAATTCTTTAACAACATTTTTAAAAGCAAAGGAACATATAAATACTCTGAAGTATTTTATTTTCTCTAGTCAGAACAGACTTATCTTGCCTGTGTGCAGCTGGCTCCTGTGTTCAGTATGCACAATAATCATAACTCTATACGTAACAAAGCAATCGATGATTCAGATAAAAATGCTGAAGGTAATCCATCTTTCTTATGTTCTTGCTTTGATTTTTTTTTAACATCATTTGCTAAAAGCATGAGGAAATTAGAAAAAAAATATTTCTGAAATAGAATAATGATGAAATAATACTTGGTACTTTACAACATCTGTATCAGAAACTTGAAAAATGCTCTGAAAAGCTTTGACTGATTCATTTTCCGCAGACAGGAAAGAGAAGAGCAGAACCACTTAAGCAAAGTCACAGAACAGGTAATCGAACTAAAACTTAGCTGCCTGATTTCATGTCTGCATCCAATGATCAGTGATGACCATTGCAATAGCTTATTTGGAGATGCCTGGCCTCTGAATTGGATTCTAGAAACCTGTCCAAGACATCTAGGTCCCTTATGTATCTTGTGGGGAGAGTTATGTACCTCAGTGGAAGATCAAAAAAGCCCTGTAGACTGAGCAGAAAAGCTGTCTTGCATCTGACAGAGATGCCAAGGGCATGTCTTAAATTCTTCTCTTGTCTACAGCATATTTGCTTAATGAGGGGCAAAAGGCAAATAGAAAGTTCACCCTTCTTTCAAAACCTGCCCTGGCCTATCTTCTTTTAAGATGCTTCCCAAGAAAAAAGGCGTTAGCACATCTCCTTTAACAAACTGCCCAGAGGGATTCAAACTTACATCTCAAACCACTATGGACAGTACTCTGACTTGAAGGTGACAATTTTTTTTGGGTTTGCGTAGCATTCTCCATCCATTTTACTTAAGTTTTTTTTCTTTTCATCTTGCAGAAAGCACTTCAACATTCACTGAACCAGAGAGAGAGATTATGGCTCTGGTCTAGTCATTATGGTGTTTACCTGGAAGGGAAGTTCTAGATGCCAGGCTGTCATCCAACGGCTGATACAGTTTACCTGAAACTATCATTGGGTAAAATAATTATATGGAGGTCTGCAGGGGCTGTGCTAGACTGCTCTTGGGAGTACGGGCCCCCAATTTGTCTGCCGGATCACAGGAAACTGGTGCTGCCAGCTGGGGCCAATGGCAGCACCAATCTTCCCGGTGCTGGCTCCAGAATCGCTTATAGGTGAAACATTGAAGCTGCATCGAAACAGGAAAACAGGTTTGATGAAAGAAAATGGAACAGTGCTTTTGAAACAAAATGAAACTTGAAATGAAACACTGTTCTGTTAAAACGGAAGTTGAAGTGGAATGGTGCTGTTTTGCACAACCCTAGTAATCCAGGTTGTAGCCATATTGGTCTAGAGGCAAAAGAAATCAAAACTCATGGCGGAGGTGATATCTTTTATTATACCAACTACATATCTGCAACAAAAAAAATCTTTACAGGGACAGGGACCTTTGTCAGGCATAGGAGATTGTAAAAGTTGTCCTAGGTAGAAATGAAAATTCATATTTCACAGGAGATCTGAAGGTGTGGGAAAGTCTCCTGTTTGGAACAGTTCGTTTTGTGCAGGTTAGGCTCAGAGAAAAGTTGGAAAAGACTTTTTGATTCAAGGTTGCCTGGTGGCAAGCAGGATATAGACTCGTATTTCATTCTGGTTATGATGTTAAAATGAAAACTTCATAATTTTACAAGGAGGAAGCAAAAGTTTTCACCTGAAACCTGAGACCCTGCTCCTAAATTTGTTCGAGATAATCTACTTTCTAATAGAGCACAACGATACCTCTCCACAAAAGAGATTCCTGCCCAAAAGAGCTTTCCATCTTTCCACTCTTCTGTGAAATATGAAGCACCATAACCAGAAGGAAATATAATTCTATATCCACCAGACAAGTTTGAGGTAAAAAGACTTTTTCAACTTTCAACCTGTGAAGTAGCGTCACATCATGGTTCGTGTCCTGCACTGCTACTGCACAGTAGTAACCAGCTAATGTGCGGTAAGCCCTTTGTGCAGACATGGCCACGGTAAAGTATCTAGGGAGCACAGGAACTCTTAAAGTTAGGCAAAAGTGGAAAAGTATGTTTTAGGATTAAAAACTTGTATTTTGGGAACATAGATTCCACCTGTGTCCATTTTTTTTTTTTTGATTTGGTCCCTATTCACTTGCTGTAATCAGTACATACTTGCATATGTCCTCACCTTTTTTTTCCTTTTTTTTACATCTCACAAATATTAATATGCAACTAATCTTCAAAACATTGAACATTTATCACAGTTTTATACATGAATAAAGGAAGTACAGAAAGATCAAATAACTTGCCCAACTTCAGACAGTTTGGTGGAACTGAAAATTGAACCTAGACTCCTGGGTCCTGATCCCATGTCTTCATTACAATGTTATCTTTCACACTACATCATTGGCTGCCCGCTTTGTTGCAGTTTGGGACGAAAATAAATGCTGCGATAGAGATAGAGGTCAGGGGAGAATGGTGGTTGATTGTTGAATCAATAGAAAGACTCATATTTGCAGCTGTGCCACACACCCTTTTTTCCCCACAAATGGTTGGCTAAATATAAGGAACACCATTACGTTTACCTTTAGGTAATAATAATTCCTGGGTTAAAAAATAAATTGCAGATTAGGAATTACATTTTCTAAATTTGTTGATAGGTCAACAGTGATGAGAAGAATCTCTGCTAGATACCTTCATGTTATCAAGTACAATGATCTCCTTCCTTCTAGCAAGGGTGGCAGCATGGCTGGGATGGGATGCAAGGTGATATCAATTAAATACATCATTAGTAGGAAATTAAATGGGTAGTTTCCTATATGGGATATTTCATGTGGTGATGGCAACTATTATTCACTGACGCAAATATAGCTTAATATGGGATTTTTTCCAGTAAAGTCTTTCTATGTTGAATTCTCCATCACTACTCTGTATCAGTTTTTCTTATTTAAGGGAGAAATTTATTACCTGAATGGTTTACTTTTTTTAATGGATGACGGACAGTATGCAGAGCCGTGTAAATCCAGCCAGTGGGGATTTTTTGGATGGCATGTGCTATTAATTTATCCCAAACTTCTTTTACACATATAGATATAGAAATCCAACCAGGTGGCCAGCCGGCACCATGTGGTCTTCCTTTCTTGAAAAATTTTAAACAGAAGCTGCTCCCCAGCCTTCTTGGCTACATGGATGTTAGAACCAAATGCCTAAGAGCTGAACAGAGTAGGTGTGTGTGTCCTCGCATAGTTTGGTGATCTGCTAGCTCAGAAGAACTGGAATGATGTATGCAACGTTCCTATCTTGCTTTGGTGCTTTTTTACTTATTTATTTATTTTTTGCATCTTCTTCCAACAGTGATAATATGATGGTGTTTTGCTGGTTGATCCCTTTTTGGATCAAAACTAACCCCACAGTCTGCAAGGAGGAGAGTGGTTACAGGAGTGATGGAAAGTGCACAGCATAATACGATAACTCTTTCTGGAAACAAGCTGGATTGAGCCGTTGTTCTAATTCCCTGAATCTCCATGTTCTTCACTTATACAGAGCTGAATTTATGTTTAGCACCTTGAAGGCTTATGAGAAGCATGCCAATTTATTTAGATACTTTTCCTATTTTTATCCCTCAATCCTTTTTCATATAATTTAGACCCTCCTCCGCCCTGTCCTTGGTCTGTTAATGGGATATCAAACCAACCTACTTAGAGTTCTGAAAAATCATGTGTGATGCCAGTGAGATAAGGGGGTCTAGATTAAAATCAGAGTAGTTTTTCAGCAGTGTACTTCCACAGACTTCAATGGAAACTGTAGGTCTTTAACCGTATTTGATTTGGATTTGGATTCGACCCAAATTGGGGACAGTGATTCAATTTGTTGATTTGGATCACTGTCCCAATTTGATTTGGCCAAATCCAAATCTGAATATTCGATAGTGATTGGGAGAATCAGCAATTCAGACAGACACAGCTTTAAATGTTTTGTTTTGTTTTTTACATACCTTGTGGTAACGGGTGTGGCTTGTGAATGCTGTGATGCTGGGGTGGTTGGAGCATGGCGGGGGAAAGCATGCTAGGTGATGAATCCAGAAGTGGACCGGAAGTCTTTCCAGTCCACTTCTGGGTCCATTGTGGAGTGTGCTGGCGGTCCCCCCTCTCATGCACCCTCGAGGATTGGCTGTTCTCCAATCCTCGTGCCCCACCCCCAGACACAGGAGGCACCAGTCATCAAGAGGGGTGCATGGGGGGGGGGGGGCTGTGCACTCAGCAGTGAACCTGGAAGTGGACCAGAAGTTCTTCCACTTCCAGGTCTGCTGCCGAGTGTACTGGGGACCCTCCTCTCTCCACATTCTCCTGTGGGATGTTTCACCTGCCCCAACATTTCAGCATTCATGAGCCACCTGGTACTTAGAGGTATGTAGAAAAAACATTAAAAGCTGTGTCTATGTCCAAATTGCCAAATCTTTCTGAATCTCTCTGAATTGATTCAGAGAGTTCTGATTCAATTCAGAGAGATTAAAGGGTCTCCTGGTTTGAATTTAGATTGAGAGATTCAGCCACTGAATTGGCTTGAATATCCACCAAATCAAATCAGGAACTGAAGCTTTGTACAGCCCTCATCTTTAACTCCTCTGAAAATCAGACAATTTACATTTAATTGCTAGAAACAGTTCCTTGGAAACCCTGGGATCTTCAGGTCCAAAAACTACTACTAGGTTAATTACCACAATGCCTCGACACCTGATAGGAACCCAATAGATACTTCCAACAGAAATTTTCCAAACTGTTTCAAAAAAATTGTCCAGATCAAGATATCCACATGAAACAATTCATTCTGATAAGTCATGCATTTCCTGGCACAAAGATATTCCACTAGAAAATTTCCTGCTGATCCTATTGCGAGCTCAGTTTTCCTACTATGCCTTTATTAATGCCAAATCAGATAAGTAGAAGGATAAGATGACAGACTAAAAGGTGCATTTCACTTGGTCATTTCATGCAACGTTTCATTTGATTTTTATATTTCTTCTGTTCAACATTTTTAATTTACATGTGATCTCTGATATATATATTTTATATCAGAAAATATCAGAAACCTATCTTTGCCATTTCAACAACTGCAGGGACAAAGGAATGAAACTGTATAATCTGTGTTGCATAAGAAATCAGATTAGATGAACATAATGGTATCTTTTGGCTGTACGATTTAAGAATCAGTAGTACAAAGCTTATTTATTGTCACATAGTAGAGAGGGCAAGGTTCGAACAGGGGGAATAAATTAATTCTGTTTTTGTAAAAGAGCTTTCCTGGTCAAGTTTGTGGCATATTAAGTGGATATGCTAAAACAACGAATCATTGTTCATTTTCACATATTTTTTATGTACGTATGGATTCTGTACCTTTGTGCCATCATTCTCAACCTTATTATAATATACATTGCATCCTACATAATTAAAAAAAGATAGATTGTTACGTATTTTAAAATATGCATAATTTTAGACTGCATTAAAGACAAAGTTCTCTGGGTAAATGTGATATCTTTTATTAGACCAACTAAATAGCTGGAAAAAGTGTTCTTTGCAAGCTTTTAGGCATAAACACGTTCCAGGCATAGGGAGAGTCTGATGACAT
The DNA here is from genome assembly GCA_030014935.1 of Caiman crocodilus. Classification (NCBI taxonomy): domain Eukaryota; kingdom Metazoa; phylum Chordata; order Crocodylia; family Alligatoridae; genus Caiman; species Caiman crocodilus. The sequence continues at coordinate 126,524,247 of JAGPOW010000261.1, forward strand.
TTTGTGTTCTCTTGGATGGAATTGAAGCCAATATGCAAAATGCAGGTCTGTTAAAATAAAAATGTGTTGCAGTGAGGATCAGAATTGATGGGAGACAATATTTGAGAGACAGGTACTTGGGGATGGGGAAAGGGGAATGCTGACCTTGTGACAGAATGTAGCTGACAAAATGTAGAGAGGAATGCAGGCAGGTTATAATGTGCCATAAATACAATGTCTATATTTAGTCTATGATTTTTTTGTATCCAGCAGATTTATAAAGTGAAGTTTGTAGGCTCATCTATGAAAGGTGTTTTGTAAATTCCCTTTGAGGACAACTGAGAGATTGGAGAGAGAGTAGTTATCTTGTGAGAAGTGTGTACCCACAGGTAATTGGGTATTTTTGTTTCTGGCAGATGTTTTATGTGCATTCATTCTAGTATGCTGTGGTTGTTTGGCTTCTTCTACGTATTTTCCATCAGGACATTTAGTGCACTGGATGAGATATATTACATTTCTGGAGGTGCAGGTGTAAGATACAGGAATGGTGATGGTTCTGTTGTGGGGTATAGTTACTGTCAAGATGCGTTGGCAGGTTTTACATTTTTTTGTCCCAGCATGGGTTGGATCTATTTGGTGTGCTTTGGGGCATAGGGAGCTTGCTTCTGGTGATGAGATTAGTGAGGTTTGGTGCTTGTTTATAGGCTAGGATGGGTGGTTCTGGAAAGATCTCTTTAAGGATTGGATCTTCTTCTAGTATGGGTTGCATCTCTTTGAGGATATGGGTTCCAGGGGAGTATGGTATGTCATAACTAACAGTGTGTGATTCATGGGTATTTTCTGTTTGTATCGCAGCAATTCATGTGGTATCTGGGTGACTCTTCCAAAAGTGTGATTAGTTTCTCTGGAGGAGTGCCCTTGTTGAGTGAAAGTCTTATTGACATTTGCAAAGTGACACTCATGGGTGTTCTTTGTGCAAATTTGGTGGTACCAAAAGGCTTGGCTGTATATTACAACTTGGTGTGTTTAGAGTGATTTCTGGTTCTGGGTAGATATGTATGTTGGTCTGTGGGTATCTTGTATATGGTGATTTGCATTTTACCATTCTGGATACTGATCATAGTGTCTAAAAAGGAAACATTGGCTCTGGAGTGCTTGATACCTCTCTCAAGAGATAATCTGATGGAAAGGTGATGGTTATTGAATTTGTGATGGAAATAAAATCAGAGATTTCAGGGTTTTGGTCCAAATGATGGCAATGTTATCTATATATCTTAGGTATAGCATGGGTTTGGTGGCACAGTTCTTGAGGATTTTTTCTTCCGGGTAGCTCATGAAAAAATTGGCATATTGTGGGGACATTTTGGTGCCCATAGCTGTGTCCATGGTTTGGAGGAAGTGCTAGTTATTAGAACTGTGCAAAGCTTCAGTCCCTGATTCCATTTGACAGAGATTTGGCCTGATTCAATAGCTGAATCTTCAAATCCAAATTGAACTAGAGGACCCTTTAATCTCTCCAAATCAAATTGGAACCCACTGAATCAATTCAGAGAGATTTACCAATTCAGACATAGATACAGCTTTAAATATTTTTCCTACATATTGCTAGGTAGCAGGGGCTCTGAATGCTGTGGTGCTGGGGCAGATTCAGTGTCCCACAGAAGCATGGGGGAGCTCCCCAGTGAACTCAGCAGCAGACCCAGAAGATGAGCAGAAGCACTTCCAGTCCACCTGGGAGTACTACCACCATGAATTCAGGCCCTATGTCCAGTATGAAAATAAAGTTTAGATGTTTTCAGTTATCCAAGATGTGTGGCCTTACTGTTTTCCTCCCTGGGCTAGACATACTGTCAGCTTCTGAAGGCTGGGAACCCTGTGTGACTTTGAAACACAAGCTCTTTAGAAATCAAAATTAACCCCTGCTGCCTATCTCGACCCCTTATAATACATTTATCTATACCTATAAGACAATTCCCCCCCAAAAACAAATCTTTAAATGCCATCTTTAAGGTAACTGTAGTTTTTTTGTATATGTTGTATAATGTTTGGGGTTATATCTGGATTTCTCTCTCTTCAGTTGCTGTAATATATGTGGATTTCCTTCTTAGTTGATCTCTATTGGAGTGGTTAATGCGAAGAAGAGGACTTCTATGTTTTTTCTGAAGTTCTCGCACAGTTGGAAGCATTTTTGGAGTTGTGTGTAGTAGACAGAGAATTGTAGATGTTCAGTCCTCTGGGAATGATGTGTTTCTTGCATAGTCTTAGAAAATTAATGTTGTGAAATTTCCATTTCAAATGGAAGTGTATTGAAGGCACTTTTCTGAAGAGGGATGCATATTCCTATGGGCAACAGCTGGTAATGGTAAAGGAAACAGTTGGTGGCTTTTTCCCCACAGTCCAACCTAAACTTCCCTTACTGTAACTTGACACCATTGCACTTTGCCCTGTCATCTCCCACCACTGAGAACAGTCTAGCACTATCCTCTTTGTAACTACCCTTCAGGTAGCTAATGTCTGCTATCAAATTCCACCTTAGTCTTCTCTTCTCCAGACTAAATAATCCCAGGTCCCTCAGCTACTCCTCATCAGGCAAGTGTTCCAGGCCCTAAGCATTGCCACTGCCCTTTGCTGGACTCTCTCCAATTTGTCCACATCCCTTCTGTAGTAGGGGGCCCATCATTGGACACAATACTCTAGATGCAGGCTCACCAGTGCAGAATAGAGGGCAATAATTACTTTCCTTGATCTTCTGCCAACACTCCTGATAATGCCGTCTAGTATGCTGTTAACCTTGGCAACAAGGGCACACTGTTGACACGTATTCAGCTTATTGTCCACTGTAACACCCAGGGTCTTTTCTGCAAAGCTGCTACAAGTCAGTTGGTCCCAGGTCTGTAGTGGTGCATGGGATTCTTCCACTGTTGAATCTCATGAGATCTCTTTTGGCCCAATCCTCAAATTTGTCTAGGTCACTCTGAGTCCTAGCCCTATCCTCCAGTGCATGTACTGCTCCTCCCATCTTGGTGTCATCTGCGAATTTGCTAAGGGTGAAACTCTGTCCCATCTTCCAGATAGTTAATCTTAATACTGAACAAAACTGGCCCCAGGAACAGACCTGGGACACTCCACTTGGTACCAGCTGCCAACTAGACATCGATCACTACCCATTGAGCCTGACAATTCAGTCAGATTTCTATCCATCTTACAGTCCATTCATTCAACCCATACTACCTTAGCTTGCTTGCAAGAATGCTGTGGGAAACTGTACCAAAATCCTTACTAAAGTGAAGGTACATCATGTCCACTGCTTTCTCCACATCCACAGAGCTAGTCATCTCATCATGGAAGGTAATCAAGTTTATCAGGAATGACTTGCCCTTGGTAAATCCTTGCTGACTGTTCCCAATCACTTTCTTCTCCTCCAAGTGCTTAGAAATGGATTTCAGGAGGACCTGCTCCATAATATATCCAGGGACTGAAGTGAGGCTGACTGGTCTATAATTCCCTGGATTCTCCTTCTCCTTATTAAAGATGGGAAGTAGATTTGCCCTTTTGTGATCATCTGGGAACTTCCTCAATTGCCATGAGTTTTCAAAGATAATGACTGTATCCAGCTCCATGGACTTGTACACATTCTACTTTTCTATAGAGTCCCATTCAGCATAGGTGGCTGCTCACCTTCTCCCCAAACTGTGCTCCCAATGAAGTAGTCTGGGAGCTGAACTAGCCTGGGAAGATTGACGTAATTAAGGCATCGAATACTTCAGCCTTTTCCTCATCATCTGTCACTAGGTTGCTTCTCCCATTCAATAAGGGACACACACTTTCCCTGACCTGTTTGTTGCTAACATACTTGTAGAAATCCTCCTTGTTACCCTTCACAACCCTTGGTAGCTTCAAATCCAGTTGTACTTTGGCATTTCTGATTTCATCCCTGCATGCCCAAGCATTATTCTTATACTCTTCCATAATCATCTGTATAAGTTTCCACCTTTTTGTAAGCTTTCTTTTTGTGTTTAACCTCACTGAAAAATTCTCCACTTAGCAAATGTGGTAGGTGACCAGCTTGGCTATTTTTCCTGTACATCAAGATAGTTTGTTCCTGTGCCCTCAGTAAAGATTTCTTTAAAATACAACCAGCTCTCCTGGACTCCATTTCCCCTCAGACTCATCCCCCAGAGGATCCTGCCCATCAGTTCTCTAAGGGAGTTGAAGTCCGCTTTTATGAAGTTCAAAGTCTATACTCTTCTGCTCTCCTTTCTTCCTTATGTTAGAGTCCTGACCTCAATCATCTTGTGGTCAGTGCTGCCCAAGTTGCCATCCACTTCTATATCTCCCATCTATCTCTCAATTGCTTTGAGATTCCACAACAGGCATGTGCATGCTTGTCTGGATGTACACATTGAGGGTTAAAAGTTAGAAACCACTAGTTTAGTAGAGATAACAGAGGTGATCTTCTTGTGCTTAAACCTGGCAGGGGTGAGGTGTAGTTGCCAGAGTGGGCAGGGATCAAGCTGCAGGTATGCTGCAGGTGTCTGTGTTTGGCAAGAAAAAAAATAAAAGGGACATCGAGAGAGAGAAGGCATAGGATCTTGGCTATAAATACAGCTGCTGTGAGACCTGCCCTCTCGTAGTGACTTAGGGGGCATCAGCTGCTCATAATGTACCACTTACCATTGTCCTTGGCAGTTTTGCTGATTTGGGCTGATTTATATACAGCCCCAATAGTGTACTGTCCTAAGAGAAAAACCTTTCTGAGCTTTTGCCACAAAACATGAATTTGAGTTGGTTTTTCTGTGTTGCACATATGCTCTAGGAGTCTGGCTGCAGACAACAGCCTCTGAGAGTCACAGATCCAAGCAGCACGTTCAAATCAGTCAAAATCACACTCACTCCATCTAACAGGTTCACATTGCAAATGAGCATAAACAAGAATGGACAACGAAGCAAGTTCATTGTCCAAGGATCTGATCAAACAATAACCTAACAGAACACAACTACACATCAATAGGTTCATGATAAATAGTTCAATCATTAAGACTTCAGTGGGCGCCATCATGTCCCAGTATCCCGAGGTACTCCCTCTCTTAAAATGTTCTCTCTGGTCTGGTCTGCACACACTCCTTAGCAGACCTCCAGAGAGAATCTGCTCTCTCAAAAATCTTTCCTTCCCTCCGATCTGGTCTGCACACGCTTCGGCAGACCAGTAGAGAAAGAAACTCTCAGAAAAATTAATTAGCTTGTTTTACTAAACTTATTAATCATTATCACAAGATGATTTATCATCTGGCTCATCTTGGCATCAGAAACCCATCTCATAGGCTAGGATCCATTGACCCTCAATCGCCCAGCACTCTCAACTGCTGCTTGGCGAGCCTGGAGTATCGCATCAGGAACCTGAACATCTCGCGTTCCTCTGGCGTTCTCTGCCTCAGTTGGAATCGTCGCAGGGTCGACTCATGTGCTCGATGTTGCTCTGGGTCGCTGAACTCTCTCTGACCCGGCTTTACAAGAGCTTGCAGTCACGGTAGTTGCCTCAAGAAATCACTTGCAGGCTGTCTGGCTAGTGGGTTCAACAAAATTCAGAGGATAACCGCAGCTCTTCCTCCATACACCTTGACACAAGCATCGATACCTGTCAGCGTGATTGGAACAGCTCCAGGATCTTGCAGGTGACGGTGAGGCCACAATTCCTGCTGCTGGGATGGTGACAGTCCCAGTGCATGTAGTCTCGGATTCCACGTACAATACGAAATCCTGATGATCGCTTGCAAGATCTGTTCCACACTAACTCTCGATGGTCCTCCTTCATGCCATTCATTTGCTCTCTGGCTGGCTTGACCTGCAACAAGTGCTGGAAGCAAGATTGGCCAATAAACATTATACTTCACCATGCTGATGTCAGCAGCATGTCCTCTGCTCCATGAGGCTCGTCTGACTAAGGAGTTCACCTCGTTCTGGTCCACCAGGTCGGATCCGAACTCCATAACCAGGCATCCGATCCACATAGCCAGGGTCTCCGCTGACCTTATCTTAGACCTTTTACACAAGGCCTGTATCTCAGTCCAAGTCTTGGCATGACAGGTGCTGGCAGTAGTGCAGGCCGCACTCATAACTTGACTCTCCGTTGCCACAGGGTGTGTGGCTGCTCGAGCTGTCGTTGCATCTGATGAAAGACTCAGCTGCAGGATGCTCTCCATTGCCTCCTGGTTATGGCCCAGAGGCGGGCTCGTGGGGACTTCCTGGGATCGAGTCGCTACTTCCGCCCCGCCGTGGGTAACTCCGCCCTCCTTCTCTACCCTTCCATGGTGGCCCTCTTCTGTTTCACTGCCATCTTGCGATGACGGGGGACTTTGGCTCTCCTCTGTAGCTGCAACCCTTTTTACTGTGTGTATGGCATGCAATTGGGCTTCCAACTCAGTCCTTTCCTGTATCAAGGTCGTGACTGTATTGAACATTACTCGCAGCATTCTCTTCTTTCCATATGCCGTGCCAGTCCCTTCAGCCACGAAACAGCTCTCCTCCGCTTCTCTGTGGAGCTCTGAAAGCTCTGTCTGTCCCAATTCTGGTAACAGCATGTCTAAATTAATTAGCACTGGCCCTCTACTCTCCCACACACAGAGCATACAGCGAATAAACTCCTGACTTAGAGCTATATCTTCCTCGCTCGGCTTCTGTCCGGCTGAGGACTTGTTGACCCCTTGCTCCCGGGGTTTAAACCGAACCCACCACTCCCCATCACACATCCAAAGGCTCTAGGGCGGAGGCTCACTTCCCACTCTTTCGCAGGCTCCCATTCTCCCTTGAGCAAAAGGCAACCGCTCACAACTCTTCCACCCGTTCCATCCTCTTGATGGTAAGCAATGTGTGCTCCCAACTCCTCGACGTCTAGCACGTGGCGTTTTCCACTGTGCCAGGAGCAACCCTCAACCAATTCCAGCTCTATCGCATTTTCCCGGTGTACCAGTCCTGTTCGTGGTGCCATGTGGGGGCCGAGAAACGCCTGCAGAATGGGGCCGCCAATGGAGCAGAATTGAGGTGCTGGAGACGCAGCGATTGCAACAAAAAAAACTTTACTTACAGTCTGTATACACTGTAGGCATGCTTCGTGGAGTTACAAACAAAACAGGAAACAGGCGAACTGATGCTCACACTCACGCAGGGTATGGGGCATCGGATGATTCTGGCGGGGAGTCTTCGGCAGTTGATCAGGCCTCTTTCGTGGCTTGGAAATGCATGTGGGGATCTCTCCTGATGCGCATCTGAGCTCTCCTCCAATTTGGGCGGGCACCACTTAAGCCTTTTATGCAGTCAGCGAGCCAATTGCCGACTGACATGTGTACATAATTTACGGTGAGTCAATCATGAGCAAGCACTCGATGGTACAGCTGCAAGGTTTTGATGGGCTCTGATCTTGCACCAAGACTTTTTTCCCCATGTTACAAGGGAAATCCCTGCACCTGTGCTTGCAATGTGCTTAACACAGTTGTGCCGAGGCATCTCTTTAACTGTTCTGCTCTGACAAACTAGGTGGCCCACAATTTGCACAGGTGTAGTTCATCTTCACTTCAAATGGAGTGAAACCATACTGGTGCCAATGATAACTTATTTTATCTTTTTTAAAGGTTTATGTTGATATAGATGTATGGACCACATTGAAGTCCATCTTGTATACACCACATACTCCTACAGATGTCTAACTTAACATAACAGAAAATTTGGGTGATCTTGTTTAAAAACAGGTTAACAAGTCCAAATTCTCCTTCTGCTGATTTAAACAGGAAAGCACTGATTGTATGACCATACCAATATAAACAACCTAAAACCCATTACCATAAGGAATGACACTTATTGTAAAGAGTCAAACCCAACAGATAACCTCCGAAGTCCATGTTATTTAAACAATTGTTAAACAACGAATACAGAATTGTATAATAAATTGTTCATTTAGCTAGAGTAAATATCTTCAACTCCTTTTCATTAACATATATCCATTCAATTCACAGATATACAATCATTAATGGTATAGATCTATAATTGTAATCCTGGAGAGGATTAGGGAATTAAGGATCTGAGGAACCGAACAACCAGCAAGAACTGAGATCTCAGTGTCAAGCCTATGTGCATCCTCCCAGGCCTGAGTATGATTTTGTATTCCCATTGCCTTATCTGAATGGTAACTTTCCAATAAAGTGACTCTCCTGAGAAGAGACAGACATTCTCACTCTTAATTGCTCAGCTCTGTCCTATAAAGCAAGCTCCCTTTTTTACAATTTGGGGATAGATGGCTTCTCTTGAGTATCTGCATTGGTAACCCTTCACCAATACCTAGAATTAGAACAGATCACTAACCTGAAAAGTCCTTATAAAAATGTCTGAGGTGATCAGATTTACCCAAACTAAAATTACACATTTATTTTGAACCTGTTAAACGTTTGTAACTATTTAGGAGGGAAAATATGTACACACTCAACTTTAAAGTCCGTAATTCTACTCAACTGCCATGAACCAGTCAGAAAGTGAAGAAAAGGAGATGCAAGATATACAAAGCGGAAGACAGACATTACCTTTCATGGAGAAAATAAGGTGCTAATAAGTATATTACTAGCTGGGAAGAAAAAATAAATGATTTAGAAAATAGGAGACATCTTAATGACCTATATTTAATTGTTTGAGGTGAGACACTGAAGGTACAGACATTATTAATTTTCTTTTTACAATAGAATCTTCTGAAACCTGCTAGTACTTTACACAACAAAGGAAACTGCCATCCTTTCACAGCAGTGATGAGATGAATAAGCTTTATATCATTCTTAAATAGTAGTGCCCTGCCACCAGAAAGCAAACACAACAGATTTTGCTCCTTGCATAGTTCCTCCAATATGCTGGATATCAGCCGATCAAAAATATTGCTCCTTTATCAAACAATTAAAAAAAAATCTATAGGTCTGCTCCTGCAGTTTTCACTCAGGACAAACACTCATTGATCCAAAAAGAGTTTTACTAAAATTAGAAAAACAGAAGAGTCCTTTCAGGATCTGCTACCAAACAAACCCTATCTATGACACATGACTAGCGCACTCTAAGCACATACAACATAATACAACATAAATATGGAAAAGTTCTTACCACAGAATACCACAAATCTTACTGAGGACCAAATATTCTGCATCAACGAACACACTGGACACGTCCACACATGCAAGCAGGTGCATTTACAGCAATTCAAATAGAAGCAGTGCAAATTTGAGACGGGGCTTTTTGCCTCAACCCATGTGTTTGGACTTGCTCTTTGTTGTGGAGCAAATTGTGCTACTTGGGGCAAAATAACCCTGGTTCCTTCCGGATCTTCAGCCAAGGGGAGCTAGAGCCTGGGACCAGCACCTGTGCTGTCCCCAGTAGTACAAAAAAACTGCCCTATCCTGACCCCACTAGTAGAAAAAGCCACCCTAGCAAGTAGCTCACAGGAGATTCTGGGACCCAGCTGTGGACACCACCCCTTGTGCCAGCGGGACTGCTGAAGCAGCCCTGAGAGTTCCCTGCACCCTCTACTCACTGCAGCAGTCTGGCAGTGTGGGGGCTGCTGCCTGGCTGTGACCTGCTGTGCACCTGCCAGACTCAGATAAGGACTGCAGAGCCAGTAGAGGCATCTGCCCCTCTGGGCCAGCTGCCAGTGGACTGTGGTTGCAGGGTTGGCCTTTGTGCGGCACTACTGTCATGTGTGCCCTCTGCCCAATCATCTGGAAAGCTATCACCCAGAAGATGTTCCAGGTGTGGTGGCCTGCTCTGAACTGCCAAAGCATGTCCTCTTGGCTCCATTCGGCCAGGAGGTCAGCCACAGCCAGCTGGCTCCAAAGTGCCAGCTCTGAGCAGGCAGGGTCCTACTACTGGCCTCCCTGGAAGGAATTCTTGTGTTCCCTTTTGGAAAACTGAAAAATCCCTGATAAAAAAAAAAAAATCCCATAGTCACTCTGTAAAATACCCCAAAATCCATGTTCCTTCACAAGTAAAACAAAAGACCACTATAAAGAGACAGACAGACAGAGACAGAGACATCGATCAGTTGGACAATGTTTTATTGATATATCTACAGTGTTAAAGCAAGTCTTTTATCCTAATAAAGTGAACTCTAAATACAGGTTTTATGAATTCATGAATACATATTTTGCTGCCCTGTCACAGGACGATGGCTCCCACACAAGGGGTTGGTCCCCCACGTAAGGGCTATAGGAGATTCAGCCCCTACACAAGGGGTTTGGCTCCCACACAAAGGCTACATTCCCCAACAGGGGGTTCAGCATCCTAACTGGAAGTTCATCACCCACACAAAGGGTTCAGCCCCCCAAAAGGAGTTTCAGCCCCCCAAAAGGGGTTCAGACCCACAACAAGGGGTTTGTCCCACACACAAAGTGTTTGGCCCCCTAACAGGGCTTTTGGCCCCCACACAAGAGATATATCCCCACAGCGGGACTAAATGGCCCCCACAGGGGCTACCACCCCCCCTTGCAAGGCCCACATGACCTGCCCGAGCCCACCCGATTGCTGCCTCACCCAGCTCCACCCCTGTTCCCCCAAAATCCCTGATGGGTGCCCCCCCAGCCCCCTCCATCTTGCACCCCCAAGCTCCAAGGCTACCCCTACAACCACAGGCACCATCACTTAAAAAAAACAAACAGAAAAAGAACAGAAATAAAATTGAAAAATAAGCCTCTGCTTACCTTAGAAACAGGGGTGGTGGGGCTCCAGGGCCTCCTGGCAGAGCCCCCCAGGCAGCACAGGGCAGCAGAAGGGCAAGAGGGCCCTGGGATGGGGCTGGTGGGGCTGTCTCCCTGCTCCATACTGTGCAGGTGGGGCCCCAGTCAGCCACATGGCAGATCCAACTGCTGGTAAATGCCAGGGTTTGTTTTTTTGAGGGTTTTTTTTTAAAGTATGGGATGGGAGGCAGGGATGAGGGGTTTAGGGGGAATGGGGCCAGCCAGAGCAGGGCTCAGGGGCCTCGGGGGGTGGGGGAAGGGGCCAGTACTGGCAGGGGTTAGGGGGCTTGGAGCGGGGAGGGGCTAGCCCCAGCAGCAGTTGGGGGCCTCACGGGGGTTGGTGGGGGGAGAGGCCAGCCCTGGTAGGGGTCAGGGGGATTGAGAAGGGCTGGCGGGGGGAGGGGCTGGCCTCAGCAGCAGTTGGGGTCCTTGGTGGCTGTCAGGGGAGGGACCAGCTGCGTTAGTGGTCGTGGTCCTGGGGGGGCTGGCAGAGGTCCCCCCTCCTCCAGCCCCCCCGACTCCTTACTCACTGGCACCTGAACCCTGGTGCTGAAACGCGCAGCCCGGCTGGTCACGTGTTTCAGCACCAGGGTGAGGGGCCAACCATGCAGATGCTCTGGCAGCCGGAGGATCTCTGTGGAGGACCCAGAATCCGGCTGCCTGTGCTGCTTTTTCATACTTCTGGATATCCAGGGGTCTAATTTTCTCCCTGTGCTGCAACCTTGCAGCATGGGGAACATTTTTTTGTTCCCACACATGCCTGTTGACCCACCTCCAAGGGGTTTTAGGCAGGGCAAGAGGCATGTGCACACTCATGTGGACGTACCCACTGATATAATATGGTCCTATTCACTGTGCTCTACTCTTCCATGAAGGTGGGTCAGAAGTTGCTAATTTTGGACATTGTAAATATACTTTCATAAAATGCTTCTGTGTTTAGGTGCCATAAACCTGAACCTCTGCCTCCTTTTCTACCCTGCCCCCCATTTTATTTCTTTTTCCATGGAGAAAATCAATCCCTACTCAACCATTTTATTTATTTAGATTTATAACTAAAAAGAAAAGTGTGATATTCTTTTCCAAGGCCCCCGAATAACATTTTTACCAGATGCAGTGACCAGAAAGAAAAATAAGACGCACTAAACACACAATTAGAACAGAGCTAAATGCGGAATAGGGCTAGGTGAATAGGAGGTTTGGTTTGTTTGGGGATTTATTTTGTTTGTCGTTGTTTGGGGTTTTTTTGGATCAATGTCTAAAACCTCTAAGCCCCAAAAAGAAATATTTTGCAATGTTCAGTGAATCAAAAAAGGGGGTGGAGGAGAAAATAAACTGTTATCATTATATTCAAATATTTTAACATTTAAAATTAAAATGTACATTACATTTCATTAAAAACAGAAAGGCGAAAGTACAAAAGCTTGTGCCTCAGGCCTGGGGCTGAACATGAACCATTTGTCATTCACGAAACAATCCTATGGTTAGAGATTGAATCTTTTCCATCACAAACGCCCTTTATGGGACAACACATTGAAAACTAGCTGTTCATCTTCCACCTTGCAAAACGCCCCCTCAGTGGCCCAGCATAGCAGAAACTAGTCCACGTTTTGCTTAAAGGTGAAGTGTCCAAACATAAATAAGATATGCACCTGGGCCAAGAAGCAGAAGTGCCAAAGGGTGTTTTTGGAGTCAGCCCATAAGCTGGTTTCAGTGGCTCAGCACTGTTGCAAATTCATGACCAGGCCCTGGCCACAGTAAAAAACACTGCATAGAGTGCCACCACTGTAGTCACCCTCAACCTCCTTGATAAGTTCTTCCCAATTCTTTGTTACATAGGCTTGTGGATCTAGGAAAACACCCAGGGCTTTGAAGTCCTTGTGGCACTGGGACAGGCCTCTAGACAGGTCTGGGGACTGAGTGCTGGCTTATGTACACAGCAGAAATTCATCACTTTTAGTTCAACTGAGGCATGGGTGTAAGCCCACTGACAGTTAAAGACTGGATGTCACCTTCATTGCTCACAAAAACAATCGTGTCCTTGGCATTTGTTGTCACCTTAACTGATGGGCTAGCAGCTAGAACTGTGGACATGGGAGGATCAGGCTTGGCAGGTGCCATTGCCATGCATTAAGCAGTTGCTCAAATGTTAGGGTATAGAAACATATAGCAGGGAAGCAATGTACAGAAACTAGATGTTGGAGGTGAAGTGGGGCCCAAATCCAAAGGTTTCCCAAGTCTGGAAATAAGCCAGGGTTGACCCAGTAAAAGACTTTCTGTTGATCCGGGTATACAAGGCCAACATTCAGGCCAAAGAATTCCATGGTCATGCAGCAGAAACAGGCTGTCCTGGACAGTTCTGGGTACACAGTAGCATTGTTCAGGGCCGAAAACCAAGGCCTTGACTATTTTGAACCTGTTGGCCAGGGCTTTGGAGAGGATTTTATATGTTGTATGCAGCAGAGATACGAGGTGCTAGTTTTTCATGTCACTGACATCCCCTTTCTTAGGCATCGCTGTGAGGACTGCTCACCAGCAGCTCACTGATAGGTTCCCATCTTCAGGACTTTTCTGGAAGGCACATACGAGAGACTGGTCAGACGCGAGGCCGGTAACGTCCTGTAGAATTTATTAGATAACCTGTTAAGAACTGTAGTGAAGTTCGTAAGAGCAGTTATCAGCTCTGTTGAGGAAATTTCCTATTTGATCTCATCAGCCACTGATACGGGGAGCTTGGGCACATCCTTATAAAGGTGGTGAATGGCCTGTGGGATGCAAACAGCTGTGTGTAGAAGCTCACCCCATACTCTCACCTCTTGGCAAAGCCTGTGAATACCTAGCAGATGGGGTTTTAAGGTGGCAAATGATCTTTTGTTCCGTTTGTGTTTTCTGGTTTTGACAAAGAATTAGATCGGAGCTTCTGCCTTGTGGAAGCAGGTTTTACTGGGTTCTTGGAAGTGGGTCTGAGTTTGAGTTCCCTAGGCAATGGGCCCCAGGCCTTTAGTAGCTCTCTCTCACACCCCTCTCTCAAGAGGGTGAAGTTCTTTTCAAACATGTATGATAAAAAAGTGAAAGTGCAAGTGTGGGGGCAAACGTGAAACACTTGTCACTAGCAAAATCCCTGTATAACCAGAGGTTGAAACCCCTTCCCATCCCAACACACTTCATGGGGTTACACATACATTTAGGACGAGTTGTCAGTTTTCTACCTTGCAGAGTGGCCTCTTGATAGCCCATTTCAGCATGATATGGTGCATATGTTGCTGCAAATATTCAATCTCAAATGAACCATACTCCTGAAATCAAGAAACAGAAGAGTTGTAGAGCATTGTTGGAACTGGCTCCTATCAGCTGGTTTCTGCAGCTCATCAGGGTTCTTTAGGCCAATCATTCTCCTTTTGGGCACTTGTTATGGGATAAAGAAAATGGTCACAGTCTTAGAAAAATTCAAATCTAGAGCACCAAAGAGGATGCTGCATACAGGAAAGAATAACCACACGTAGGGACAATCCAGGAAGATGTGGAAGAGAGTCTCCGCCACCTGTTCCTTGTAGAAAGGGCAGGCTACTGCTGCCACTTGAACTAAGTGGCAAACAGAAATGCTGGCAGCCATGGCCCCATATAGCAGGTGCCACTGGAGGTCACCAGTTTTCTTGGCAAAGCACAGATTGTGGGGGTGAAACAGGCTGGGTGTTTCCTCTGGTGTTCCTACTGCTAGCTCATTTTGGAGTGGACAGCAAGGACACAGGCATGATGTACTTTGTCCACATGTACAGTGCCTTGCTAGATAGGATCTTAAAGATGATCCTACCCCTGTTCTTGTTGGGCATAGGGAGGGGCATCAGGATACCAGGTTTGTGGTGTATGAAGGTGATACTTCAGGATAGCAAGCACATCTCTGGGGAAGGCAACCTTCATTTCAGCCAAGAGGTGAATAGCAAAGCAGACAGAGTGCAAGCCCAGCTAGTTGCCAGGGCTTTTGCTGAGATGTAGGTGGACCTGGCTGAGCTGAAGAGGTGGATCAGCTTAATGGCATGTAAGTGGACCAAAAAGGCAACAAGGGTTCTGGAGGCAAGGGTTAGTGCTGCCTGCTGCAAAGCAGATTGTACACCGTGCTGCACACCAACTTTTTAATGCTGCACACCTGCCCCAAGCTGGCCACAGGCTGCTGCAGAAGTGAGGAGAGATGAGCACACTGAGATACCCCTTCACTCCCAGTCAGGAGCATCACCAGCTTACAGGTGCCTGATCTTTGCAGGGGAGGGGGGAGGAGTTAGGGGTAATGGTTATGGGTTGCTGACAGTTGTGGTGGGGAGTTGAGAGCCCTCTTGGTGGGGTTTGGCTTGGGGGACTGCCTGACTCGTCCAGGTGGAGCAAGACAGGAGCTGAGGCAGTCTGTGCTAAGCAGAATGTGATGGTTGAGGAATGGCCATGTGCAGCTGGTCCTGGGGAGGTGGAAGGGAGCTCTCTATGGATAGATTCATGTTTTACCAAGGCTCACATGAGCACTGTCTCAGAGGTGCACCGAGCCCACCAGATGACCTGCCAGCTCCTGTAATGTTCATCATCGGCTCCAGGCTCTCTCCCAGGCTCTGGGAGGGGAAGGTGGAGGGGAGAGGGAGGGGGAGACTTTGCAGCCACTTTCTCTCCAAGGCTGTGCTGGAGAGAGAGAAACCTGCCTGGGCACGGGCAGTTGCCAGACAAAAGGTACCCCTGCTTCCCAGGCTGAAGCACATTTTCTTCCTCCTTCTCCCTGCACCTGATCCTGGGAGCCCAGGAAAGCAGCCACAAGGTGACTGAAAGGCAGCAGCAGTGCGTGCAGCCAGGCTCCTGAGCTGTACGTCCCATCCCTTAGGAGGAGAAGAGCAGCCATCTTCCTAGACAGCCTCTCTCAATATTAGAGCACATTCATTTTCTCCCTCCAAAAACAAACAAGGTATAAATTAAGGAAGATTACCCAAAGCTCTGACATTTATGACACATTTGTCATTTTACTTTAAACAGAAGATATTTGAGGAATCACCTAATGATCTCACAACATGTATTTTAATGACTCTTATCAATTTGCACCATTAATGCAGCATCTTAATGTCAGAAATTTAAACAAAGTGGCTTAGAAGTGATGAGTTCAGTAAATTCAGAAAGCCATGCTAAATGATACATGATGCACATAATAAAATATTTGGCAGATGTTACCTACATTGAAATTCTACGTAGTTTTAGGTGATTAAAAATGTTAACGCTATCACTACCAACAACAAAATATATTTTATTTTTATGCTAGATCTTAAATGCATACTGTTGTATAATACAACAGTAACCTTAGCTATTAAAAATTCATAGGTTAGTTTCTCTGCAGCAATACATAATGAACAGTGATTTCTCACCACAAGTTACACAGCCTAGTTATGAAGCTGACCCTTGGTCTTCAGCACCACTTCACCAGTCTTCTCTGCTCATTTTCAACACTACCAACAAGCAATTAACATGTGACAGACACTGGCCTCACTGGCAAGACTGAACAATGCAATTATGACTGCTTAAGAGAATTCCTGTTCTGACATGAATAAGGTATCATTGTCTTAGCAAGGTTTTCATTTCATTAATTGCTTTAACATAGTAAAAATAGTGTAATGGCCTCTTTCATTAGTAAGTTTAAAAAAGAAAAGAAAAGGAAAAAAAGCACCTTTGGTATTGTGGTAAATGTTGTACCTCTCAAAGTCCAACTTGCCAGTCACTCCTTTTAATTTAATCATATTGACTTTAACAGGATCTGAATGAAAAGAAGAACAATTATCAGTAACCGGGACAGTGTACTGAAAGCATCATCCTACTCCTCTTCATCCTTTTGTTCAAATTCAAAACAAGCTTCAGCTGCAAAAGATTTCAACTGGCAAATGTCTATATAAATGTGCGTGCATGTGTGTGCATGTGTGCATCGTTTATGTACATATGAATAATGGTCATCCAATGTCCTCAACACTAAAGCCAGGAGGACTTTCCTCTCAAGGGTAGATAAGTACTATTCAGAATCTAGGAAAGTGTGCTATCAGTTTCAAACAGCCTTTTCTGTCTAAATTTGCATTTTGGGGATACCCTTCCCATTAGTGATCTTAAGGCCTTCCCAACTTATTTTTTTCTATTGATACCATCTCTTCAGACTCCAGCTGTAAATCTATAAAGTCATATCTAGATCAAGTTAATGCATAAATATGATCAGGTATGTTTTCCCCAAATCATTTCAATCTGGTCTATAATAATCGAGTTGAAATCAGATAGAAAACCGAAATTCTAATCTCTGGGAATTCTGATATTTTGAAGTTGCTTTTCATCTCAATTCCAGATGAAAAGACATTTTTTTTAAATATATATTTTTATGGACCAATAATGACAACTATTTTTTTAAGCAGAAGCCCCAAAACGACCTATAGAAATGTTTCATGTGATAATGTCGAAGCATTAACTATAAAGAATATTATTTTTAAATACAATCTGACAGATGTCTAAAACTTCTCTGATTTCAAAACACTTAAGCTCATCGTACATTTTTTAACATTACAGGCTTTGTTGAAAAAGCAATGGTCATAAAAGTACTCAATTTAGACAAAAATGTCACTGCCTGATGAAAATTTGTTTTGCTGATTTTTTTTAACCAGTTGTGTACTTTAAAGTATGCCCCTTCTTTTATCCTCCTCTCCCTGCTCCGCGTGCTGGTTTCTATTGTACTCCTCTATTGGAGTCACTATTATGGCCGGCCCTAAAACTGTGCCTCAGAATCAGTGCCTCACTGCAGCGAACCGAATACCTAGAATAAATTATCTTTGCCCCTTAAAGGTTCTCTTCCACTTTCACGGACTCTACTATTGTATAAAACAGCCTGAAGACTGCATCCCACAAGATCCAACTGCCAAAAGCTTCACTGAAGTCTCTGACACTCCACATAGGTGTATTGTGTAGTATTCATCTTGCTTTCTTTCAACAATGTTTTAAAGTGAAAGTTTGGTAAGAGGTGCCCTTCAGCTAGAGCTAATACAACTGTGACCTTGAGTTAAAAGCTTATTGTAGAAACCCATTACGGAGAAATCTTAGCTTAAATTAATTTAAACTTAAAGCTCAGTAGACACACGCACTCAGGCCTGTAGCTAGACAAGTCAAAGCAGGGAGGCTTTTGGTAGGATGTAAAATTAATTAAATAAGAAATAGGAACTCAGAAATTCCCCTACCATGCAAAATTTTGAATGCCAAATACCTAGTGAGAGGACAGACCTAGATTGCTGAAATTCACATTGGCTGTCTGTTAACTATGAAAGACCCCAAGTTTGTCGGAAGTGAAATATCCAAGGCAATTCCTTTTTCGTTTCCCTTTGAACACCTTTTCATCCTGTCATTAACCTTTATACTCCTCTTATTTCTTCCTCTTCACTTCTGCTTCTCCTCCTTGACCTTTTCTGATCACCTCCATTGCCTCCCTGACAAATGGTCCTTTCTCTCATACCTAACACCTTTAAAGAGTGAACTTGGCAGCAAAAAATCTTAAGAACCAAGAACTTAACACTGATATTGGTTTTATGGCATATGATTCTTTCCACATGTGAAAGGTGAAAATGACCCTCCTCCTTTTTGATGGGCCTTTGTCTTCCATATTCAGTTTCTTTTCTTCTCAAAACTGTTTGTCTGCTACCCCTGGGACTTTGTCCATCCTCTTCCAACTGCTTATATACAATGCTGTGCTGTTCACACCTGATGAAAAATGTCTGCAGAAAAAAGCGTGTCTGTTCCACCTATGCAGTAGGTCCAGTAAAAAGATAAGTTCCCAAGAAATCTTTGTCTCCTTCACCATCTTAGTCTCTCCTGGACACACCATGGCTACTACATCACTTTAAAACTACCCTTTTCTCTCTCTCATTTTTCTTTCTTTTTCTTTTAACCTTCCCTTCCTGCATGTGTGCACTCTCTCACCTTTTCAATAGTTGGCTTATATCAATTTATGTTTAAGTCACTGTAATTTATGTTTAAGTCTTTCAGACATCACTACCATTAGAGAGTTATGGTACATAAATATGGTAAGGTTACATTTATACGCACAAACCTAGCCTACCACTAGCCAGATTAGTTTCATATGAAGAGATGCTTATTACTATTTGGCTTTCTCAATCTTGAATTGTGATAGTTTCATTTGCTACCAGATTTGACAACTTAAAAGAACACATTTAAATTTAACTTAAACCTCACCATGTATTTTAAATGCAGCTCATTATTATGGAGTTATTTTAGAAACCACCACTTTAACAGTTATAGTCATGTGGATGATCTTATTTGCTATCATAGATATGAATTTAAGAGTATGTGGCCAATAAATAAAATGTTTTCCGTAGCGATATCCTAATGGACATGTTTTGTCTCTACCATTGGTAGGGGGTGGGGGGAGGGAAAAACACTTTATATGATTGAAATCTTGAAAAATTTCTTTCAAGTGTTATTTTGATTTTCCCAAGGAAATGCTACTAATGAGGCAAATTCATTGTGGGTAGAGTGGATTAAAGACCTTTTCCTAACCCATTTGCCACTCCTTTCATCAGTGTTAATATATTTAATTCCTGAAGGATATTTATTTTACATACACACACACACACACACACACACACACACACTTACATATACATAAACACACACATATATATGGTGCTCCAGCCAGATACCCGAGGATTGAAGAAGGGCCAACGTGGTGCCCATTTTTAAGGAGGGGAGAAGGGATGAACTGGGTAACTTCAGGCCAGTCAGCCTTACCTCTATCCCTGGGAAAACACTGGAAAAAAATCAAAGAGTGAATTTGTGAAGGTCCAGCAGGGGAAATGATGCTGAAAGGAAACCAGCATAGGTTCGTCACAGGTAGATCCTGTATGACGAACCTTATAGCCTTTTATGACCAGGTTACACACTACCTTGACACAGGAGCCGAGGCTGATGTCATCTGCCTGGATTTTAAGAAGGTCTCTGACACAGTTTCACATCCTAGTCTCATAGGGAAGCTAGCAGGCTGTGGAGTGGACACATACATAGTCAGGTAGGTGGCCAACTGGCTTAGGGACCATGCCCAGAGAGTGGTGGTGGACAGATCGTTCTCAGCCTGGAATGAAGTGGGCCATGGGGTCCCGCAGGGTTCGGTCCTTGGACGGGTGTTATTTAATATCTTCATCAGCAATTTGGATGAGGGTGTGGAGATGACTCTCTCCAAGTTTGCAGATGATACCAAGTTATGGGGAAAAGTTAACACACCGGAAGGCAGGGAGCAGATACAGGCTGACCTGGACAGGTTGGATCAATGGGAGGAATGAAATAGGATGCAATTCAACAAAGATAAATGTAAGGTACTCCACCTAGGAAGGAGGAATCCCCAGCACACCTACAGGTTGGGGGATGTCCTCCTCAGCAGCTCGGAGGCTGAGCAAGATCTTGGAGTCACAGTTGACTCCAAGATGAACATGAACTGGCAGTGCAATGAGGCCATCAACAAAGCCAATCATACCTTGTCGTGTATTAGCAGATGCATGACCAACAGATCAAGAGAGGTGATGCTCTCCCTCTATGCGGCATTGGTCAGGCTGCATTTGAAGTACTGCATCCAGTTTTGGGCTTCACACTTCAAGAGGGACATGGAGAATCTGGAGAGGGTTCAGAGGAGGGCCACTCTCATGATTAGTGGGCGCCGTGAAAGACCCTATGAGGGGAGGCTGAGAGATCTGGATCTCTTCAGCCTTCACAAGAGATGGGGAGACCTTGTAGCAGCCTATAAATTTGTCAAGGGAAGACAACAGGGAATTGGTGATGCACTATTTACAGAGCACTCTAGGAAGTACCTAGGAATAAATGGGTGCAAACAAGTGGAGAGTAGATTTAGTTTAGACATTAGGAAGACATTTTCTATAGTAAGGTTGGCCAGAATCTGGAATGGGCTTCCAAGAGAGGTAGTACTATCACCTAACTTGGAGGTCTTCAAGAGGAGACTGGCTGAGGTCATCTGACCTCAGTCTTCTTTCCTGGCAGGGGCAGGGGGTCAGACATAATGATCCATTATGTCCCTTCTGACTCTATAATCTATAAACCTATATATCTATATCAACATACAGAGAGAGAGATCTATATCTATAAATACATACATACACACACATACACACACACACACACACATATAATATGGTGAGTCTGATAAAATCCTCCTAGCACACCAGAGGGGGATAGATTGAGTCTTGGACTGTTTTATATACATGTATAATATATGCCACCATTCTAATGCTGCTCTCATGGGATTGCAGAATAGAGAAAAATTTTGTATGCCTCTTATCTTTTAGTTAGGTACAATATGAAGTAATAACCTATGAAGTATGAAAGGTTTTTAAAAAGCAAAATAAGGAAGCTCATCTCTAAAATGTAATAGACTTTTACCAAAAAAAAAAAAGTGTGTGAGAGACTCTACACTTTAAGACCATAAAATAAATTAAGAACTTTGGCTTTCAACAAATTACAAATCTGTTACTGAGGATATGATGCATGAAGGGTATGACTTGTAGTCCCATAAAATTTAAGCATTAAAATGGCACAAGATAAGTCACTGTGATTAAACCCAGATGTAAAAAGCATAAGAAAGAGAAAGATCATTAGTGGCATAAAGAATTTAGTAAATAGGATGACTGGACAGATTTTCTGAAGAAGCTGAAGCTAGCAAAATAGAATAATTAGACTTACTATTGCAAATGAGTGTTAAAACAGTTAGCAACTTAACCAACAATGATTACTTCAAGTGTGTGTTGAATACAGAAACTAAAGATTGTTTCTCTTCAGAAACTGAAGCATGCTTTGGAGTACATTTCTGACACTCAGTGCATTTTTAATGCACAAATGTTTGTATATATAAAAATTTACTCAGAGAACTAAAGCTTATATGCGACAACCTTCCAACAACAGAAGTTTTTGTTTTGTTGCATTTTTTTTTCCAATTTCCAAAGACAATGGTGCTCCAAGACAGCTGAACAAATTTAGCACAACTACATTTTAACATGCTTTAGCCATACACCAAAACCAGGAAATAGCATTAGTGTCAGACTAGTTCCATTTTGCATATGTCCTGTATTTTGTTAAACACAGGCCTGTATAAAAAGGTGGTAAGGTCACAACCTAAAGAAGGGACAGAAAACATCCAAAAAGTGAAAAGATGGATGCTGGGAATAGGTGAATCAAGCTGTTTTTGTTTCTGCTAGCTCAAAACTCACAGGATTCTCCAACCGTGATCCAGTCTTCTTTCCCTACACTTAAAATCCATGGATTTCTAGCATAAATCAGAGAAGCACGTTACTACCTGAAGGGTGTGACTGGGGGCTCAGTTTGCACCATGTTCAGAAGCTCAGCCAAACCCCGCCTTTCACTCAGCCGAAGTTAACTCCAATACAAAGCCCTACAATTACCTGGAGTGTGTGCTGGTTTAAAAGTTCGACGGAACTCTTGTACACCAAAAGTAATTTCTTCCATACCTTCCAGGGTGGGTCCTAGAGACCACTTGGAGTACAAGGATTCGCCTTTATCTCTTCCAGGAAGGAAAATAAATAGTGTTTATAACATAGTGAAGGGACTGCAGCTTATAAAAAGACACTCAAGTTCATTTAAGGTTAGCTATCTTGGTACCACTATCAGGGTGCCCACAGGATCAGGGAACTCAGCATAGGTAAAACACCCAACTATTCTGCCAGCATCTTAAGGCAGGGCAGGACAGGGTGAGCAAAACAGCTAGGACAGTGTGGTGAGGAATTTCTGTCTCTACTGATGACAGGAAGACTTCATCTGCTTGGCTGACATGAATCTTACCCACAAATAGTTTACTGTCATTTCAAGAGCCTCTGGCATTCACTGGATAATACTTCACCACATCCTATTTCTCCATCTTCAGATCTTTATTGTTTTCCCTTTTTTAATAGGTAATGTCAAAGAGGCTAGGAAAAACGTTCCTCTAAACTAGGGAATGGACAGCAAATACTTTCTGGAAATGGACACGGAGAAGATGCATGCAGAAACCACAGGGAAATTTATAGATATACAATATAGAGCAATTCATCAGGGTGATTTCAAACAAAGAGCTACCATACAAGTAGATTCAAGTGAGTGCATGAACAGCCAGGTCAGGGCATAGATGAAAGTTAAAATAAGGGTTAACATAAAGTCAGGCAGAGAGACAAGTACTGTGATGTATTAGTTAAGGTCAGTTCAACTCCATAGGAACCCTGATACATGAAAGGGAGATTAAAAACAAGAAGTATTGAATGTCTCAGATATTGGCTTTTTTGTCTTGTAATCATCTGACCTTGGAAAACAAAATGACTGCTCAGGTTTGATCTTGGCAGTAAATTCAAAAAACATGAAGTTCCTTTTAGATTCCCAAAACTTTATATACCTATCCTCCTGATTCTTGAGAAGTAAAAGAAACATCCTGAGCCAATACAAGACTGAAGTATCACGAGCCATGGATGAAGAAGGGATCATTGAGGCATATCAGCTGGACCTAGTGAAAAATAGTGCATTCTCTTGTACTGCAGGGATATACTAGATCAATTAAAAGAGATCCATGAAGCATTAGTAGGAAGGAGCTAAGAATTAATACTCTGCCCCTCGGTCTCTGTCTGCACTGAAGTATTTTGTTTTCTTAAACACATCACAGAAAAGTTGTTACTGTCCTGAATGGCTATGACTCAGTGAGTGTGTATATATTTGCATTAGATCCAGAAGCAGTTTACTTTTGAGTAAACTCACGAGAAAATGCTTCTAGGCAGACATCCGCACATGCAGGGAAGGGGGAGCAGATTTGCTGCTAATGGAAACAAACTGCTCCTTCTTTTTGGGGCAGAAAGAACTGAAGGGAAGGGGCAGGTCCCACCTGCAGCCCAACTTGATGGTGGGGCAGCTAGTGGCTAGGTTGCACAGTCATGGATAAGGATCTTCCTGCCTGAACCCCATGACCATGAAGCTGGTGCTGGAAGATAAGGATCTCTCAGGCCCCCATTCCCTGAGCGTGATGACGAAGTTGGGGCTGGGAGATAAGGTTCTCCCAGGTCCCAACTTTATGAGCACAATCTGGGAGTGGGGGGCTTCAAACTCCTTGGTGCTCGGCAGTGGGGCATAGTCCCCACCTGGGCTCCGTGGCAGAGCCCACCCCAGCAGGAGGCAGGTCCCAGGGGGAAGGAGCAAGAGGAGACTTATATTGTAGTGGGAAAATTTTGCCCACTGCATTTACTGCAGCTTTCCCAGACACCAGGTGCATCTACACGAGATGCTACATTGCTGTAGCAATGAGCTACGTCATCATGTGGCCACAAACCATGATGCTGACACTACTGTTCAGTAGCTCATTGCTACTGTGCAGTAGCCAACTGCTACCATTCAGTAGCTTCTAAAAATAGCCATGCAGCTTTGGGACTGTTCAGTAAAACCAGCTGCAGCACAGTTACTATGATGTTAACTAATCCCCACCTAAACAGGGCTCTAGTTCCTATAGTTGTGATATCCCTTACACCACAGACCTTGCTGGAGGCTCCTGTGTGTGCAAGTGGCTTAAACTGAAGTGGAACAGAACCAGTTGAGTAAAGAGGCTCATCACCCCTACATCAAACAGTAACTCATCTAGAACAGTTAAAGAATAGGCAAAGTATAATACATACATACATACAGCTCCTATCCAACAACTGCTACCATAAGAAGGATCAAAGGGTGCCTCTATTCCAATCCTACACTGCAGTAGTGTTTCCAGGGAGTTAGTGAAGGCTATCAAGAGTCTTATCATCACTTTTTTTCATGAAGTCATCATTGGCTGGGGAGGTGGGGGTGGGGAGGGAGTTGCTTTTTTCACCGTTAGAATTTGTTAAGCTGTTCATGTATATCTTTATGAATTTGGACACAGATTAGTCAGACGAATTTAGAAATGCATGCTTAAGAAAAGAGTAGGCATAACTGCTAAATATTTCTTGCCATTGGGGTACTAGGGCAAGGACAATTTTTACTTCCAGTCACAGGCAGAAGGGACCACTGGTGAGATGACTGCCCAAATTATAATCTGCTTCTAGGGAGAAAAATAAATGTGCAAATGGTAGGGCCTTCTTGCACCTTATGTTGTAAGCCACACAAATGTTGATTGGTGTTAACGCTAGCTTTTAGCAGTCACATCCTTAATCTCTGTCTCCCACCTCCACAGCTATGATTTGCCACTAGAGGGCTCGTGAGTAGGGGCAGGACTAGAAGTCATAGCTGTGAGCTGCCTATATAGGGCTGGTGAGTGAGAACAGCCTTCTACCCCTGCTCTACAGGCAGGGATGTAAGGGATCCCGACATACTGGACTACTTTAACTTGAGCAGCAAATATGTGTGAAGTGGCCACACCTTAATGGAACAGAAGCTGGGTAGTATGGACCAGTGATAGTCCTACTTCGGAGCCGTGTAATTTTGAATTGCATAACAAGTGCTTAAAGTCACTTAAAGTCATGGACCCTAGCGTGCATTCAACAATGCATTTCGAGCCGGTCCAAGGCGGTGATCCTCCCCCTTTATGCAGCGTTGGTCAGGCTGCAGCTGGAGTACTGTGTCCAGTTCTGGGCGCCGCACTTCAAGAGGGATGTGGACGGTCTCAAGAGGGTCCAGAGGAGGGCCACTAGATTGATATGTGGGCAGCTTGATAGGCCTTATGAGGAGCGTCTGAGGGACCTGAACCTGTTCAGCCTCAGTAAACGGAGGCTGAGGAGGGACCTGGTGGCTGCCTATAAGCTGCTGAG
>JAGPOW010000261.1:126549880-126567784 GCA_030014935.1 Caiman crocodilus
GTTGGACATTAGGAGGCACTACTTCACAGTTAGGGTGGCTAGGATGTGGAACCGGCTTCCTACGGAAGTTGTTCTTGCTCCTACCTTGGGCGTCTTTAAGAGTAGATTGGATAGGTACTTGGCTGGGGTCCTGTGACCCTGGCACTCATCCTGCCATTGGCGGGGGGTCAGACTAGATGGCCTGCTCTAGGCCCCTTCTGACCCTAGGCACTATGATACTATGATACTTTAAGGTGTTAATGTGCAGACAAGCCAGAGGCTAAGAGCTCCAGGAACTATCCAAAAGTGCCATGCAACAAGAGGCATCTGATGTGAAGTAAATGACATCAACCAGAGCAATGCAAGATGTCCCAGGGAGAGAAGTTCCTGAAGGATTCTGGGACTTGGGAGGAACTGGAAAAGTACTGATGAGTAGGGCTGTGCCAATTCAATTCAGAGGAGATTTGGCCCAATTTGAATCTTTGAATCTGAATCAAATCAGTAGTCCCATTAATGTCTCCAAATCAAATTGTAACCTTCCAAATTGATTCAGAAAGATTGGGAAAAAATTGATGATTAGGCCATAGACACAGCTTTATATGTTTTTTCTATGTACCTCAAGGTATCAGGCACAGCTCATAATGCTGAGATGGTAGGGCAGATGGAGCATCCCATGGGAGCACATAGTGGGGGGGTCCCTTGTGTGCTCTGCTGCAGACCCAGAAGTGGACCAGAAGTACTTCCAGGTCCCACATGGGGAGCCCCCCACTCCCCACCCCCAGCTAAGCAACTGGTGCCTCCAGGGTCTGGGAGGTGGGGCACCTGGGGTCCCTTCACAGCTGATCGCTGAGCCTGAGCCGGGGCACAGGCCACTGAGCATGCCCCCATCCCCACGCTCCTGGAAGCATGCTCCATCCACCCCACCATCTCAGTGTTCACGAGTCATGCCTGGTACCTTGAGGTATGTTGAAAAAAACATATAAAGCTGTGTCTATGGCTGAATCATTGACTCTCCAAAACAGAATCAAATCTTCAGATTTGGATTCAGCAAAGTCGCATCAGGACTGTAATCCAAATCAGTGAATCAAACCACTGTCCCCTGAATTGGGCCAAATCCAAATCCAAACTGAATACTGCCCACTTTGCACACCCCTACTGATGGGGTGGGACTCATTTGGAGATACCATAAGAGCTGTTGTCAGGTGGGTGAGCAGGTGCTTGGATTTTTTCCAGGCCATAGAGGAGTCCAAGGTTCCAGCAGTCGGGGTAGAATCAGCAGGAAGGCTGATCCCTAAAGACAGTGGCAAAACTCCTAGGAGGGCTAGGGTATAGCCAAATGAGCAGGTATGTGACTTCATTTGTCTTTATATTTTGGCTCCAAACCTATGGTCAGTTTTCTTGTGTGATTTTTTTCCAGTATAATGGATCCTTTTATTATTTGTCTCCTTAGTGATTGTCCAAGGCAGAGAGTGATCTCTGGACAATTGAATTTCTATACTAGTCAATTTTATGGAAGGGGAGAACTAAAATTTCTTTCCTAAACAACCCAAAAGGAAGCCACGTCTACCCTACAATAGCGTAGCTGGCAGAGATTCCTCTGCTGCAGCTATGAAGCCCTTTTATAAGGACAGTGGATCTGAGGCTTGCAAGGTCTGTTCCTTGGGACAAGCAGTGGGACAACAGGAAGAAAATCAGGGCTCTAGGAATGATTTGTGATAACCATCATCAACACTGCAACTGTCTTCATGGGTATAACTGCCTTCATGTGGATCCCAGGGATCTGCCCAATTTGGGAGCAATCAATTTGGAATCTGTAAATAAGAAACTTTGTGTAACAAAATAGGATTTTTTTAAACTCATTTCAAAATTCATCTGAATTCACAATTGGACTGGTTAGCTTAAATTTAACTGAAAATTGTTAGTGTAACCAACATTATAAACCTCAAAAAACAAACATTTGTAATTCTAAGTGCCAAGCGGCAAGTAATATAATGTTAGTGGAGAATTCTACTGTAACGTAATTGCCTTGTAAATCAGAAATAATTTGACTGCCTAGTGGCAATGTACTCAGACCATTTTATAACTTATTATACGTGGATAAATATAATAACAGGATATATACTTTTAAAATGCAAAAAGATTTTTAAAATAGCCTAACAGACTAATTCTAATCGTCTAAAATAATAATCTTATTGCATAAGCCTTCCAAGGTTTCTTTATCTTGTTGTGAAACAGTCTTTCCAGGGGCAGTGGAAGAGGACCCACTTGTATTGTTTTGCTAAATAGCCTAGTGGTGAAGACATTTGCCCCGAGAGTGGAATACCATGGTTCTTTCCTCAGATAGATGGGTTCAAACACCGATCTCCTGCTTTCCATCAAAGCATCCCACCATCAGGCTAGGGGTTATGCAGGCAAAGAGCACTCTCCACCATCCCCCTTCAGATCAGGCCAGAGAGTTTGTGACTAAGGTCAGTACCCTCATTGCTGACTCAAAGACAGAGAGGGAGAGCTAGGTTATGGCTCCTGTTCCCAGTACCATTTCTGCCATTAGGAGCACATATATACCCAAAGGTACTTCATCCCAATTCTTTCATCAGATCAGGTCTTACATTCTGAATCCAATTTCAACAATTCATATGCCTTTTACTTTTGCAGATGATTCATATATGGTATTTTAATTCATAAATGTTTCTTCTTCTGTATGAAAAAAAATCTACACACTATATGGAGTCTCTCGGTCCAGGATGAGAAGCAATAATTTTGATTTAGTCTTCATTATAGTTACTTATAGATCAATTACCTTTTTAACCCAGTTTTCTGCTTCATTCCTGGTTAGATATTGAAATAGAGTTTATATGGATTTTTCCTTGTCCTTGAGTCTTCATAAAGGAAAGAAATGTAGGTGATGATGTTTGACGTATCTGCCAGTTTAATTAATAACTTGCTGTCTTTGACACTGAAATGAAGGTCATCTTTTGTAGGCTACTTTTCTGAGATCTTGTAGGCTGCCTGCAAGACTTATTAGGGAGACTGCTATGCTATTTGCTATTAACAGAGGGGAAAAAAGGCCACGATGCAAATAATTGCAAGTATTACAAAGGACTAAATTATAGCCTAGGTACAAGACTGAATAACTGAACCAAAACAGAAACAAAAACAAACAAAAAAATGGGATATCATTGGTATTTTATCTAATGCAGGTGCCCAAACTCCTCATGATAATTCTTGCCTCTATCATGCAGGTTTCCATATTGCAGGAATAAAGGGCAGAATGCTCAAGTTATTGGTTAGACCAGCTAAATGTAATGTCCCTTCCAGAATATTTTTCCTTCTTTCAAACAGAAGTAGTCGATATTGCAAGGGAAAACAAACCTATGAACTCTATAAGGAGTTTTAGAATTCAAGATGAAACTGAAGGCATTGGAAGACCTATAAGGCCTATAAAACCTTATGGGAAAAAACTGTGTTATCAAAGACAACTGTACTGTGTTTATTTTCCACATGCATAGTAAAGTAAATTTGAATTTACTGGGGCTGCTTGGGTAACCATCAGCAGTTGAAGCTCCCGGGTTATTAAAGCTGTAGCATGTCATTGGGTCCCCTGATTTTTTATTAGATATTTGGAAAGTTTTCAAAGGAGAGAAGTTAATCAACTCAGAAATGAATTAGGGATGATCTGACTGACCCAGAAAGCTACGTCACAATATTACCATTTTTAAAAAAGGTGTGATCCTTCACTAAAATCATACTAGGCTGGGGCTAATTAAGATGTGTAGTAGGTGAGAACAACAGGAGACAAGAAAAAGAATGGATGGGGAAAACAAAGATTAAAAATAAGATCTGTGGGATTGACAGCAGACTTGGATCCAATGGTTCCAACAAAAAAGCAAAAGGACAGTATACGCACTCCTACCCATACAGATGCACCTAGACTTTAGAGTCATTTTGATGGCTTCTCTCTTTGAGTTTGCTGGATTTAATTTCAGTTACATCAGCATGCAAGTGTGGTAAGATTTTATTTTGCCTTTAATGGAAGAGCATCTGCTGAGAATGCTGAATAGTTAAAGTATTCAGGTTGGCCTTGGAAAGTCATACAGCTTCTTATAGTTCAGGAAGCCCCAGCTATTGCAAACGTATGCCACCCCAACCTATATACATGTCCATACTGTATCCATGCCATACTCAAGATTTCCACCATATAGAATATTTCCTTTTTCATGCCTGCTCTCTCTGTGTCAAATTCTAGAAATGAAGCAATGTGGACATCTTTAGGTACCAAGTTTGAATCAAAGAGCATTTCTGAGAGAGTACCTCTTGGGTATTAATGGTTTCAGCAACAAAACAACTTTATGTTTATACTGGGAAACATGCCTTTGAATACCTGTTTTCCTGGAATTGGAATCTCTACCTTGCCAAGTTCACTTTGATCCTTGCTAGCTCATATAAACTAGCTAGTGATCTCCACAGGAAAAAAAAATAAAATCTATACTACAAAGAGAATGTCTTCCCCTATGAACGGCACATGTCCCCAGTGGCTGGGGTGGCACGGCTGGGCTGGCAGCGGTAGGCACGTGGCAGGAGTAAGTGTGGAGCACCCATAGATGCTCAGTGGGGGGTAGCGAGTGCCAACCAGGGGTTGGCGACCACCCACAGGTGTCACCAGCAGCAGCGATCATACACCTGCTACGCATCGCCACTGTCTTCTCCTGAAAGATAAGCTACCTAGCTACAGTACAGGTCAAATGCATCTTCAGCATGAAGAGGGAAGAAGGAAACTAATTGTGGACTTGGGCCCATCAATGGAAAGGCTGCTAAAGAGCAGCGAATCAGACTCCTTGTACGTCGGATCCCTAGTTTCCTGACATCTGAATTTTTTAATTTAATTGGCTAATATCCATGAAAAGATGTAGATAATTTTCCCATCAAAATAGGGGTTTTATTTTTAAATAAAAAACCCCCATCAAAATCAAAACATTCTGAAATACATGCAAGTTCTGAACATCCTTTCTATGAATAAGTATTTCAAAATTGTTTTTGAAAAGACCTTGGGCAATTCTATTCAGTAGTTCCTTCATCTTCCAACTATGAAACTTGATAATACTTCCCTGCTTTCAGAGCACGATGAAGAGAATTTCTGGATAGCATAATGCTATGCAAAACATGATGACTTTAGATTAAAAATTAGTACTTTATCTTTTATTGTGTAGTGTTTTTGGAGTAGCAAGACTCACTATCTAATTTCTGATAAGAATGAACTCATACTAACTTTACTCAGGCAATAAATACTCCCTTACCTTGTCTGAAGAATTGCATGCAAGTTTCACAATTAAAGACGAGTATCCCAGTGCACTTTTTTCATAGATCAGACTCTTAAGAGCTACAACGTCCATAAAAGTATACAGTGATTAAATCCGTAGCTTCCCCTCTCTCAAACTGTTGTTTATGTGGAGTTTCAGATTTGTGAGATATATTTCAACGATACAATATGCAAGACCCTTACATGAAGAAGAATTTAGGTAGGAAGAAAATGTAAGTGCCATTTTAGGGGGTGTGTGTCTGTTCAGTTCCCTAACAGGCTAATTGCTTAGGGGTTCTAAATGGCAGCGCCACCAGGCTAATGATGCAGCTGGACACTGTTACGGCTCCCTGAGCGGCTTCAAGGAGACAAGCATTCCTATTTAGTTAAACCTATCTCATCTTTACTGCTGGCTCTCTGACACCTAAACCTGCTTGGCTCCATTTCCAGACTTTGTTTTTTTGGATATTGCCCTTGGATCTTATAAGGCTGTCACTGACTTATAAGTTTACCTTAACTTTGGGTATGACCTACTGGAATATCTTGACTTCAGCTCTGTCTTTTGGCTCATCCTGACATTGGGACTGGCTTCTGACTCCTGAACCTCAACTTTTGTTTTTTATGTTGCTAAATGGGCACAGGTTCCTTTTTTTGCTTCAGGTCATCTTATCACAATTAACAGCATAAAGGAATAAAAGAAAGTTGAAAATTTCTGCAGATTCTGTTTCTTTTCATAGTGGAGACATATATAACTCCCATTAGTGATATTCTATCACATATTAGTTAAGACAGCTTGAGGATTATACACTACGTTTTCATGTGCACTAGATAGGGACCTAATACTGCCTGACTTCATTCTGTTAATCATGTAACTACATTCTTTAGACCGTTCTGCCTCATGATTTACTTAAAGTTTGCTGTTGGTGTTTCTTAATTTGGCAGAGACAGCTCTTAATTCATACAAGGACCTCTCTCTCTCTCTTTTAAAGGTGTTGCCCATTTTTTAATATTTTGGAGAAGGAAGGTTGTATCTTGGCATTTACCTTTCAATTTTTTTTGCCACAAAAAAAAAAAAAAAATCAGAGCTGCCCCTATGCACTTCACTCACCAGGATGTGCAGTGCTGAGCAGCACTGATATGCTAGTGCACTGCCCCTGCCCTTGCCCCTCACTCTCAACCCACAGCCTGCCCCCTGCCACACTCGCTTTACTCCTGACCCACAGGGCCAGTAATCTGGGCAAGGGAGTAGTGGAGGATGGCTGCGGTGTGGGGTTTGTGAGTAGATTGGAGGGGGGTTGTAGGTGTGTATAGGGGGGCTGCTCAGGATGGGTGGGTCTATTGCCCCCCTAGGGTGAAGCACCCCCACATCTCATGGACTGTCTCCCCTCCACAGAGGCCACAGTTCCCCCAGTATGGGCTCATATCCCCCCAACAGGGGCCTACCCCTCCTGAGCTGCCTCCCCCCTCCTATATCCTCCCCACGCTATGTTTATCTGGCATGGAGTCCAGATCCAGGTCCCTCCAGCCTGCACCACTGCTTGCCCTACACAGGCAGGCAATGTGCTTTAGTACCACGGTAAGCGATAACCTTAGAAATGCCCTGGCTGGCTACTAGAGTGTCTCTGTGGAAGACGTGAACCTCCAGTTGCCTCAAGGCATGGTCTGGGATCATGCCCTGAACCATTTTTTTTCTCCCCCTGTAGTATTTTTTGATACCTGGATAATTGGTGTGGGATACTGCAAGAGGCACATATGCACTCATCTACCTACACCCAATGAATCCATGGATGTGATATTTTAATTCCTGGCAAGCTAAACTAAACTACATCCAAGGAGTTTTAGTTTAAACCAGAAAGGCTTTTAAAGCATCCGGAAATCCCACTCATGCAAACAGTTATGTCATTGCAGTACAAGAAAGGACAGAAAACATATTATGTACAAATGCCTTGTTATATCACTTAGATAATAAAATCCCCAAAGTACAGACAAAGTAGGACATTCTAACAAAACTACCTTGCTTCACTAAGTCTATTGCTACTAGGCTTACAAAACAATTCAACCAGGAATGAGAAGGGTCCATTGCCTGTTTCTTCAATGCCAAGCATCTTGATGAGTCTCAATGAAGACTATCAGTAGGGAGTAAAAGGAAGGCCCAGGGTGGAATAGGACTTCTACTAAATGGGCATAAGCAATTGGTGATGGACAGGGGGAACAAGGCTGAACTCCTCAATGAGTTCTTTGCCTCAGTGTTCCTAAGCGAAGGGCATGACAAATCTCTCACTGGGATTGTAGAGGGGCAGCAGAAGGGCACCAGTAGTAGACCCTGAGGTGGTACAGAGGCACTTGGAGGAACTGTATGTGTTTAAGTCGGCAGGCCCAGGAAAGCCCCATCTGAGGGTACTGAAGGCACTGGCTGATGTCATTGCACAGCCACTGGTGGGAATATTTGAACACTCATGGCGCACAGGCCAGGTCCCAGAGGACTGGAAAAGGGCCAATGTGGCCCTTCATTTTCAAGAAGGGGAGGAAGAAGGACCCAGGCAACTATAAGTCAGTCAGTCTCACCCCCATCCTAGGCAAAGTCTTTGAAAAAATTATCAAGGCTCACATTTGCGAGAGCCCGGCAGGAAAAATTATGGTGAGGGGAAACCAGCATGGGTTCATAGGAGGTAGATCATGCCTGACTAATCTAGCCTCTTTTTATTACCAGGTTACAAAACACCTGGATGCAGGAGTAGGGGTTGACGTTGTTTACTTAGACTTCAGGAAGGCCTTCGATACGGTATCCTACCCCATACCGGTGAACAAGTTAAGAGGCTGTGACTTGGATGACTACACAGTCCAGTGGGTGGCGAATTGGCTAGAGGGTCGTACACAGAGAGTTGTAGTGGATGAGTCGGTATCGACCTGGAAGGGTGTGGGCAGTGGTGTCCTGCGGGGCCCGGTCCTTGGACGGATACTCTTCAATGTCTTCATCAGTGACTTGAACGAGGGTGTAAAGTGTACTCTGTCCAAGTTTGTGGATGACACAAAACTGTGGGGAGAGTGGACAAACTGGAGGGCAGGGAACAACCATATGTCCAACTTGTCCAGCAGACCTGGACAGGTTGGACATATGGGCAGAAAACAACAGAATGCAATTCAACAGGGAGAAATTCAAAGTGCTGCACCTAGGGAGGAAAAATGTCCAGCACACCTAATGCCTAGGAAAGTACCTGCTTGGTGGCACAGTAACGGAAAGGGATCTTGGAGTCCTAGCGGACTCCAAGATGAACATGAGTTGTCAGTGTGACAAAGTTGACAGAAAAGCTAATGGCACTTTATCGTGCATCAGCAGATGCACGATGGACAGAACCTCTTCATCCTCCGCAACAGAAGGTTGAGAGGAGACCTTGTGGCTGCCTATAAGTTCATCATGGGGGCACAGAAGGGAATTGGTGAGTCTTTACTCACCAAGGTGCCCCTGGGGGTTACAAGAAATAATGGCTATAAGCTAACAGGGAGCAGATTTAGACTAGACATTAGGAAGAACTTCTTCACAGTTCGAGTGGCCGAGGTCTGGAACAGGCTCCCAAGGGAGGTGGTGCTCTCCCCTATCCTGGGGGTCTTCAAGAGGAGGTTGGATATGCATCTAGCTGGGGTCATCTAAACCCAGCACACTTTCCTGCCTATGAAGGGGGTCAGACTCAATGATCTCTTGAGGTTCCTTCCAACCCTAACATCTATGAATCTATGAGTATGTGGCTTTGCACAACCATAATAGTTGAGATTGCCCTAATATTTTTCCTTATCTACTTTTTAGCAGTAGTGATTTAAGATAAATACACCAACTGCAAAGACTTGCTCAGCCTGACAAATAGTTTTTTAACCCAAAAACTTGCTAAAATTTTTTCCAACTATTTAAGTCAGTCTAATAAAAGATATCAGATTCACCCAAAGAACCTTGTCTGCATACGTCCTTAGACCAACACAGCTACAACCTACACCCCTGTTAAGATTCCTACTGTATTGCGACACTTCAAAAGGAAACAAACAAATAAAGAAAGAAAAAAATCCTGTTGTCTCTTAAGAATGGATGCCAAATCACATTTATTATAAGAAGGGCTCAAGGACTAGGGAAGCTTAATAATATGAGTGCAACTTATGGCTGAAAGATCCAGGTTCATATCAGCTGACAACTGTACAAAAATCCCCAAAGACTGTTTTCTTCATAAACTACTCTTCTGGAATAAAGAAACCAGCATTATCTTTAAGCTATTGCCTTTCTTCCCTTAACTGATAGCTAACATGCACAACTCCCCAGCCCCTTCTCCTCTCTTGAGCTTGCCTTCCTACCACAATTGGAAAAGTGCATGCAGTCTAACATCATTTTTCTAGAATGAGAGCATTCGAATTATGCATTTTTGAATCTCAGTCTCATTGTGCCTCTCTCCAAGACTATAGAAAACTGAGTTTGGTGTACGTGTTGGTAACAGGATGCAATCTCTTCTCTCTCTTGACTACTGATTCAAATGAAACACTATAGTGACCCAAATTTATTCCCATCTGTTGTGAGCTGTGTGATATTTATGAGAGGCAATATCAGCTATAGTCTACTTCAAAATGTGAAAGTGTACACACTTTTTTAAAGTTAACTCTCCTTGACATTCAAAGCAGATAAGCCAATCAACAAGATTGATAGTTACACCCATAATATTATCAATAAATATAAGTCTATGAGGCTTATTTTATGCATGATATACGTAAGAGTATTTGAAATGAATCTTTGCATATTGTTTGCAAGTTATGCTTGCATCAACTCAAAGTGAGGTTAAAATAAAGGTAATCAATTTTAGAGAAAATAGGCTTATGTTTGGTTAAAACAAACAAAACAATTGCTTGAATTTAAAACAACGACAACATAATTGCCCTTAGCAATTCATGTTTTGTTTGAAACATCTATAATGAAATCTGCTAAAAATGTCAAAAGAAAAATTCTCATAAAAGCTGAACATGGTGATCTTCAGATACATTATGAATATTTTCTCCATTGCTCAGTTACATGTAAGATCATTGTGAAGCCTGATATATTGATTAATATATTATTGAATCTGTTGTACAAGAATATTAGTCTTGTTACATCCCAATTTAATTGTTTATGTATTATAATTATGGTATATGCTGAGAAGTGTCTTTATTAAATTAGCTAGATAGCTAATATTCAGGGGATGGAGCAACCGAGTGCACGAGAAATCATCTAGAAAGAAAATACTTTTATTTTAAGCATGCTGACTGCAATAAATGGAGGGGGCAGTTTGTATTTTCCAAAGATATCCTCCGGATTGTCCACCCACTACCACCTGAATTAGTTTTATCATACTTCAGGTGGCTTAAAGTTATGCAACACCACAGCAGGTTTCTCTCTAATCTGTAGCTACATCTACATGTGCCGCTGTGATGTCATTGTTGCTGCAACTTCACCATTGCTGCACAACCCCAAAGGAAGTACTACATGATGTCACAGTAACAGAACATACTGTGCTGTGCCACCAGTACACAGTTATTTTTAGCTGCTACATCATGATATCAATGCACTGTAATGAGGAAGTGCCTTGCCATAGCAATGCAGCTGCAGCATCATGGTTTGTGCCCGTCAATGCTATGTCGACATAGTGCATTGCTACAGCAATGTAGAGTCACGTGTAGACGTGCCCTGTGTTATGCAGTTCATATTCCTTTAATGTATGGCCACTCCCAACAGATGATCCACCCACGTTGCAGTGGTCCAGCATCCCAGGATGCAGTGTTTCCTCCCCCACCTTCCTGATCTGCATGGTCACATTTTTCACCTCCTGAACTCTACTGTCCAGGAGGTGGTTCTGGCACCAAGCCAACCTCCCTGGGAATGTGACCTTCCCAACCCCAAGGCTGTAACCATGTGAAAATAGCCTGTAGATCACATGCCAATGAGCCAAGTCACAGGAAATGGATGGGCTCAGGAGTGGGATCAGGGTTGGGGGGAAGGGAAGGGAAGGGGTGGAAGAGGGAACAAGATAGGGAGCCAGATTGGGTCCCCATGAGTTGAGGTTTCCTTCCTGGGGAAGTAGCTCTCCCAAAAGTATCTTCCCACAATGCCCCCACCTCCCAGCCACCCTGGGAAGCATGTCCAGAACCCCCACAGCCCAAACCCAAATCCCAATTTATTGACATATTAGACTTTCCTTACTTTATTTCTTTTTAAATTATTTCATTTTAAAAATTGTTTCAATTTTATTCTTCAGGGGCAGACTTCATTTTAGCACCCTTCTCCAACCCCCATTTTCTTTCCACCTCCTATTTCATTATCCACCCCTAACTCATTAACTCTCTGCCTCCACATTTCACATTCCCATCTCCCTCCAACCCACATTTCACATTCCCATCTCCCTCCAACCCATCTTTCATACACCTCCACCTAAAGCAGGGATAGAAGGCTATCCTGGCTCACCAGCCCTGTAGTGGCAATTCAGAGCTATAGCTCCTAGTTAAGCCCTTGCCCACCAGGTCCCTGGTAGGAAGTCACAGCTGTGCTTGTGGGGAACCATCAATCAAGGTTTTTAACCTTAAGCTGCGCCTGTTTCAGACTTGAGCTAGCACTAACACTGATCAACATTTGAGCAGAAAAAAGTGCTATGTACAAGACCCTACCTTAAAAAACAGTGGGTCTCCTCTTATGTAAAGCTGTGCATGCTTAAATGCTTTACTGGCTTCAGCCTAAAGTATGCCTTTTACATTACAGGAATAGACAAGAAAGTGAGAGCCGAGGAGTTTCACAATTTTATAACCTAAAAAATGAAACCAAAACCAAAACCCTAAGCACCCTAATAAAAGCATTCATTAAAATTCCTCTGAGCTGCATCTGACCTGGACTGAATAATAGTTAGAATATATTTGAAGGTACTTAAAAAGCACTAAATCCAAGATTTATAATGGAAATGTTAAGTGACTCCATCCTAAAGCAGGAGTGGTTTACTATGCTACAACAACATTCCCTAAGTGATCTATGGTTTAATGTGGTTTACATAGCGACACGTTGTACTCCAGAACCTACATTTACGTCAACATTATACTTTTGCAGAGTATACATTCTGTACCACTAATCTGGAATGTTTTTGCAAACAGTCTTTATATATAGTACAAGATCTGTCCCATGAAAGAAGAATTCGGAAAAAAAACCCTTTCAGTTTCTTCCCATGGTGCACTCCTTGAAAAATTACCACTAACCTATACTAAAAAAATCTTATTTTCTCTTACCTACTAGATGAGCTAAGATGACACCAGTCTGCATATCGATGGTCAATTTATTCTGCAGCTTAACTGATTTTAGCAGGAGGACTTTGGGTGTATTGTTCAGTAATCACTCAGAAACAAGGAGCCTTATTCATTCAGGAGTTTTCTTTTTACAGTAAAATCTCTGTAAACTGGAATACTCCATTAACCAGAGTTTCCAGCGGCCTGGCTGGATTTGGGGGGTGAAGGGGATGGTTGGCAGGGAAGCTCACCACCATCTTGCACTGCTGCCACTCTGCATGCAAACAGTTGCTGTCACACTCCCTCCCCCAATCTGCTGGCCAGACATGGTGGGACGGGGAAAAAGGTCACACACAGCTGCCACTGCCACCCACCACCCTGCATTGCTGCCACTCCATGTGCAGGCACTCCCACTCTCCTCTCTGTCTGGCTCTGCATTAACTGAAAACCCTGCTGGGTTATTTCAGATAACTGGAGTTTTTACGTAACTGGCACTCCACTTACCCCAGGCATGCAGGAAAACATAGATTTTACTGTATTTATCAGTGCTATTTTATATTAGCCTCTGGATAAGTGGCTCAGTTCCTGCTGGTTCTTGCCTCGTGAAGATGCAGTTCTTCAGCATCTTCCTTCATAGCTAAATATTAATAATTACTATAACACAATGTGACACAACATTTCAAACAATTATAACCAGTCTATTAGATAAACTCAACTATATTAATTTAACGCTGAAGTATTTTTGACCTCTAGTTCAGCTCCAGGACATCAGTATCACTGTTTTCAGGTCAAAGTAATCCCAAAAAGATGCATCTGTAGCATGGTCTGGGGGCCTGAGTTCTCAACCTGTAGGACTCTTTGTCTATTTAGATCCTTTCAGACAATATGGCTGACTCAACTCTCCCCTTGTTAAAGTA
This sequence comes from Caiman crocodilus, assembly GCA_030014935.1. Taxonomy (NCBI): domain Eukaryota; kingdom Metazoa; phylum Chordata; order Crocodylia; family Alligatoridae; genus Caiman; species Caiman crocodilus. The sequence goes on from JAGPOW010000261.1 coordinate 126,563,342, forward strand.
TGAGTTGGTTTAATCTATTTCTTTAAATAGATTCAAGGCAGAGCAAATTATATATAAAAAGGAATAACCCCCCCGATGTAATGGAGCTAGGATGGTAGAGAGGGGCACCAATTCAAGTGCTGATTTAGGAAACATACCAACAACATTCCACAACACTCTGCATTACCTCTTTTTAGCACTTGGCATCTATTGTCTTAAGGAATCTCTCAGAAACTCAACTAATATTGATTTTTTTTTTGCCATTGTCTTTATTTTGGGGGGGGTTTTGGCCATTGCCATTGCCTTATCTCTTTCTGTATCTGCAAGTCCTTAGGGACTGACTTTGTTTCGTAAAGACATTCTGGTATTCAAATGCGTTGAGTAAGATGTCAGCATTGGACCACCAATGCCTCACCAACATTCTTCTATAACACTTAAATATTAACTGGAGTCTGACTCTAAGCCCTTTTCTAGCAGCTGTTCTATGCTAAGATGTAACTTTCTTCTAGCCCATTAGTTTGTGGAAAACGGGTGTTTAGAATGACTAGTCAAAACACTGCTAACTGCTTAGACTTATGGCCCACCTATGCACAGTCATAAACGCCATGCCAAGCTGTCAAAGTATGGCTTCTTAATTTATCTTTGTTATCTTTGAGTAAAGCTAGTCTCAAAGAAGAGAAGAGTCTGAGAGTTTTTGCAATAAATGTAGAACAGATCCATGCCCTTTCCTCAATGTTGTTAATTCAATTGAAAGCGAAAGAAAACTTTGGTACCTAGATTTTTAAAATCTCCAATAATCTTCACATTAACTTCAAGGCATGAGAATGGTGATTCCTAAGAAAAATCCCATTTAGGTTCCATTTTTACTATATTGTTATCAAACAAGTTGGCATTCAAGCATCTAGTTTTGAGTTTATTCAGATTACCTCAAGACTATGGTCTCTTCAGATTAATCTATAAGGTGCACATTTGTTTAGTTGAGTTACTAAAGCAGAAAGCAGGGATAGGCAAAGTCTGGCCTGCAACCGACTATTTCCCAGCAGCCCCTGCTCCAGACAGTCTCCTCTGTAACTACAGGAGTGGTGGGGTCATAACAACACGGGACCAGTGTCTCTATAGACACTTGCCCAAGCAGCACTGGAAGGGCACACGGCTGTCTCAGGAGCTGCTCCAGGGCTGAGGTGTAGATCTTGAATCAGTGGCCATACGGCTAGAGCCATAGTCCACTAGCCCAAGAAGAAACCCTCCAGGGCTGGGCTGCTCCTGAGCCTGGAGCAGCTTCCTGTCCAGCTGTGTGCCCTGCTAGGGTACCACTTGGGTTGGTTTCCATCAAGACCCTGGCTCCATGCTGCCATGGCCTCTCCACTCTTGGGGTTTCCTGGGAGACCTGCTGAAGCAATGCAGGCAGGGGCTTCTAGAAAATGTAGTCTGGCTTCCAGCCAGATTCTCCATTTTGCCTCCCCCTGAACATAGAAACTAAATTGTTTAAACTTTTTATCCTATGTCTGTTTGACAATTTTGTGCAGAAAGAGTTTCAGGCTGCTGCTTGGGGTCCTTAATTTGGTTTTGTGAACAACGAAGGATCTATGCATCTCCTTACTTGTCTCTTGGGGAAGGCATACAATAACTTTAACGCAATCTATAGCTGTACAACCTATTGACTTCAGACCCGATGTTTCGGCTACAAGGAACAAAGATTTTTGTTCATCTCTAGATAAGCACTAATTCTTTCCAAAGCTGCTTAGAACTTCTGTTTTCCCCAAATGAAACTCACTAGTGCTGTAAAGCTTAGCACCGTCTAAATGATCAGACTAATATTTTTTTCCCCTGAAGGAATCTCTCTGATGCTGAACACCACTCAAATGGCAGTCTGACAAAACTGTCTTTCCCAAAGACTGAATGCACATAAAATGTGTGTTCTGTTTTTCTGACAGCCCCTGCCAGATCCCTGCTGACATGTCAATCCTGGAGAAAGGCAGTAGCCATTATCAACCAGCAGACCCAGCCCATAAGTTCTACTTGCTTCAGTTATCAGAATGATAAGCTTCCTACTCTACCCATGGCCCATGATTTTATTAAAAAATATATATATTTTCCTCCAATTTGTCACTTATTCCTACCCTTAAATCACATACTTTTACTGTAGGGGTTAACATTGCCACATTGAGTCCAAATACTCACATGTGGATTTGCTCTCTGTACCAATGCCACTATTTCTGGCACCACAATGGCTTGTAGACTCATGTCCAGCTCTGACAAAGTGATATAAGTCCACTGTAAGTCTTGTATCCTTTTGCAAATGCTGAGCGTGATTGACTTGGCTTGTGCTGACTGCCACAGAACGTACAGCTTAGTGTGCTGTTTCTTTGTTGGGGGGGGTGAGACAGGTTTTGAGAATTTCAACTTCGAACTCCATGGCCACATGAGCAGAGGTGTGTTCTTGCAGCTGCACAAATAGTAGCAGCACAAATCTATGCCGCTACTTTGTGGCACAGCACATGTCCCCTGTTGCAATGCACTTTGTCCCCTGCTTGCCCAGCTTCTCCCAGCTCTTTAGCATGTGCTGGCCCCCAAAGTATTACCTGGTGTCCTGGTGACATACTGGAGCATCAGGGCACAAGATGGGCAGCACAGAAGCCTGGATAGAAGCCAGAGTATTGTTCTGGAAGACCAAGCCTCCATTTATGCTGGCAAGCCTTTTCTTGCATGTATTATATTGCTTTTTTTTGTCCAGAGTATTTTCGTTTGTTTTGTATTTTGCTACTACACTGCAAATTTGCAGGGCAGCATACATTCCCTGGATGTAGTTTGTGGTGCTACAGAAAGACATTTGTAGTGCCACAACCACACACCCCTTGCTTATCTGGACATGTCCATTTTTCTTTCCTCCTTTAGTTTTTTTTCCTTCTATAAAGTATTTTGGATTCACGGTGTCAAAAGTGCCATTCACACTATATAAGCTTCAGTTTGAACAGGCAACTTCCTTCCCTGGGCAAATTCTAATTGATGTTTCAAAGAATAATCCTGAGTCTTTAGCATTTTGTCCCAGGCCTCTGCTAGTACTCTCCAAGGCCACATCCACAAGAGTGTGAACGTTTGGTGACACCTTATGTCACCACTAGGGTATTCTGGAGAATACCCATACTATGTGCTGTCTCACGCGCAGCAGGTTATCTTGGGTTAGGTAGGGGAGGCTTGGGCCAGCACTGAGCCAACCTCAGCAGCCTTATCTAGGGTCCTGGGGGCTTTTTGGGATTGCAGCAGTAGAGATCCTGCCACGTAGAGACTAGCTGGCTCCTGGAGCATGGCTCTGACCAGCCAGGCTCTGGTTTTGAGCAGTGTATGCCGTCTCCGTGTGTGCTGATCCCCATTTAGTGTGTGGGTTTTTTGACTCCTGGATAGCCTATCAAGTACTCCAGAATCAGCTATCGCTGTCAGAAGTAAGACTTCCTTCAGATTGTCTGCCTTCTTTATGATGCCTTTATGATGCCTTTATTATTGCTTGCAGGTATGCAGTAAAGGAAGCAAAGTTAAGCCTTGTCTAGCTCTACATTTCCTAAACTTGCAACTCTGGTAAGGTTTAACTGTTCTATTTTTCTATTCATGCTATTTTCACTTTCATGCTTGGAACCACGTATTCTGAAAAAAATTTGAAATCTTATGGCCAAGTGTTTACTTATCAGTAACTTTTAACAGCATTGCTTTAACATGAGCCTCTGCCCAAGACAAGCACCAAGCCAACTTGCTTATATCAGAGGCTTTTAAATGGTCCAAGTCTCCAGCAATAGGGTTGGAGGATCTGTTGACCTTACATTTCATCTGCGTGTTAATTGAAAATGTAAAGAAGTTTCATAGAAGAAGTCATGAGACTACTTTACACTTACTTGCTCCTCTAATAAGTCACAATATTACCCTTCCATATTTCCTTAACTCTATCTATAAATATATTTTTTCTTGATGGAAGAAGATGGTGATGATGAAGATGAAGATTGGACTTAGTAGTAGTTCCCTTGGTTATACAGACTTGACTAGCATTTTGGAATCTTTCATATTAATAAAAAATGACAGCAGCCTATTTTGACTAGATGAAGGTTTTTGTGCCTTTATTATTTCATTTTATTTTACCAATATCTATGTAGATGAAATGTAAAATATTCAGTTAGAGGCAGATTTTTTCTGCCTCCTTTCCAGTTACTGATCAAGAAGTTAGAGTGAATTATTGCTGGCAGCTTATTCAGAATTTTGAATAATTTAAGTATCACTGCACTATCCCCTTCATATCCATCCTTCTGAAGCATACATATGCTATTTATTTTATTTATTTATGCTTCCATGCGATTTATATGCTGCCTTTCCTGACAAAGGCTTAGAGTGGTTTACAGAAGACAATCCATATTTATTAGTAAATAAGATACATGTTTTAAAAATCTGACCCAAACAAACAAAATAAAAAAAAAAAAAAAA
>JAGPOW010000261.1:126567884-126592045 GCA_030014935.1 Caiman crocodilus
AAAAAAAAAAAAAAAACTTTTCAGTGAAAACATTGTCTTCTAAATGTTCCAGTGCTTACTTTGTATTGTTTCGTGAGCTTCACTCTCATTGACTTCCTTTAAATTATGCTACCAAAGGGACGCATTATAGAGTACTTTGATTCTGTTACTTCAGTAGAACTATTTGCAGAGGAACTCAAAAGTAAGGGTAACCAAATATGTCCCTTATGATGAAAAGGGAAAACAAGATAAAGATAACACATTAAGACTTTCGAGATATTGAAATTTTCACTTCTTTCCCACATCTTCAGCAATGACCAGTTTCTACTTTGGCCAATTTACAAGGTTTGTCAGTTTAGGCTAAAGTTGATCTAAAAGTGTTTTAATATTCCTTCACAGAGTCTGTTCTTTTGCTAGAGGCTGGGTGCATCTACACATTCATAAATGTGCTTTAGATAATGCAAATTAAATTTAGTACCTCCATGGTGAGGGACTAGGAAAATGTGCATTAGCTTGTCTTAACAGGCATTAACTAAAGAGCATGATTTTTTGTGACACTTTAATGTTGTTTAAAATAGGCCAATGCTCATTAAAGCACATGTGTAGATGCACCCACTAGGATTCAAATATAAGCTCAGTCCTCCTAAGATGGGCATTGTAGCCCTCTCTGTACCCATGAAGGAGAGAATTATTTCATTTTGTTAGGTTTTCTGTTATGGCTTCTCCTATGAGCATTATAGTCAAGGAAAAACAATTAAGAAAAATAGTTAGATCATTTATCAAGGAAAAATAGTTCATTACAGTACATGACAGCATGACAATTGGTATTTTATATATAATGTGTGTGTGTGTGTGTGTGTGTGTGTGTGTGTGTGTGTGTGTGTGAGAGAGAGAGAGAGAGAGAGAGAATATCATACACACGCACATATACATATATACACTTATACATAACACACATACATATACCATACACACATTATGTACACACACACATATATATACAGATAATATACAGATACATATACACTTTTGCTTCAACTCATACATACTGTTGAAACAATTTTACATCTAAGCACACGCACATATATGAGTGTTATAGATATAAAATTCTTGCTTCAACAATATAAGAGTTCTGAGAAAAATAATATTGCATCATATATATGCTACAACATTTTGACTCTCGGGGAAAAATATTTACTTTTCTAATCATAGTCAGTTCCTTATGTCTGCCGTATCATTCTGTTCTTCTCTATGTAATATGCAAACCAGAATTCTAGAAGTCTTTTCACACCTTCAGTTTGTATAGCTTTTGAAAGACTGTGCTATCTGCATCAGCCAGCTGTGCTCACAATGAATATAGTCACTTAAGCAGGATCAGATTTTGGCAATACTATTATTAGTTGTCAACATATTTATTTTCTTTAGAGCCAATTAGGTTCCCCTCTAGCTCCCAGCAAAACCTCAGTGATCTATGATGTAGATTAAATATATTGATTCAACTCATTAATAAATACCCTATAGTAGTACTAGAGGGGTGCATGTGTGTGTAAATGCAATTTCATGACTTTGCTGGAGTTATAAAAACACCCCCCCGCCCAAATAATTATGATCAAGTCATGAAGGACCCTTTTTTTTTTTCTTTTTTTTTTGAGATTCTGAGAATTTGTAAAGCCTGCAGACTTCTATTTGTCTAAATAGTACTAGGGAGTAGTACTGTCTTATATCCAGTACTATTCCTTAGTAGAGCAGGTTCCATCCTTCTATGATGATTTCCATTAATAAGTAAATTAACATATTCCTGTTCATGCACGACCATATTTTGCACAGATTGGTGCTTTCCCCTCACTATAGAAAAGAAGGCTGAGATACTGTAATCATCAGTGAGTTCGAGTTTTCTAGCTTTGTCAATGAACAAGCCAAAAAACCTCTTGAATCTTGAATTAACTTGAATCTTGGCATCAAAGCAGAAAGATAGATGTGCAGAACTAAAAACATTTTTCAAACCTTTGTCCTTCAGTACTCCGCACAATGTAGAGCAGTGCAGAGATGCCTAAGTTAGCTCAGGTACCAGAAGCAGTACAGCCACAGTAGTACAGAGTTGGGCATGAGCCATATGGAACAAATAATCCAGATATCGGTGTTGTCTTTCTTAGCCATCATAAATCTACCAGCAATCTAAAAATGCTGAATCAGTAACCTCAGAAAGTTTGTGCCTTCACTCCAACCAGAAAGCCAGAAGTGATGAGCCAGTGAACTCCTGGGGGTCATGATCTCACTTTCGATAAGACGATGGGCATCATTGAGACAGTGAGCTCGCAGGCACTCTGTCTACAGAACTCCAAACTGGACGTGCTTAGAACAGAAACTTTTCCTTTTACAGCAGAACAGTTTGGCTTATCTTTTGATATGAAATCAGCTTATTAGCTAGCTAGAAGTCCAGAGCAGAGTTGTTTACATTATATATAAAAAATATATACATATATATTTTTATAGTTATATTTGATTTTACATCAAATCAAATAAAATATAAAATTATAAAATATAAAAAATAATAAAAATATTAAAATAAAAATAATTTATATTATAGATAAGCAAATAAGAGTTTGTCTTTTCATTTCAGAACTGATCAGATTTTTTCCAATTCAATTATAGCTCTAAGCCACCAAACTAAAAAATGACCTGCATTTTCATATCAGGTCTTCAAATATAGAGATACAGGTATAAAACTGCACATAAATCCGATACACATTGCTGAGCCAATAACCTTGAGAAGACCCAGGCATTCAGTGGCTTTATCCAAGTAAGTTCTGATCAGGAAATGTTATGGAACTCTGTTCTTGGATATCATCCAAGGAGGACAGGTGAAGTGCAGCAGGCCAAAGCAAAGCTGGCTCCGCAATCTAGGATAAGCCAGTGATCCACAATAAGCCCATTTAGTTAGTCTGTGCATGGTGCCATCAAAGCAAAGAATTATCAGAGTAAGAAAAAGGAGAGGAAACTAGATCTGCAGCATCCCCTGCTGCATCCCCTGTAGAAAGATGTACAACTTCTACAGACAAATCTCTGGCTCAAGGACTGGACCTTTAAATTGCCTCATGACCCATCAATAAGCCATGGTACAAAGCATCTTCAAATTGAAGGACTTACAATGAGCTCATGTTTGTAATATACAAGTTCTTAACATGGACTGTACCTTGAATTCTGGAAGTAAAATGAAATGGTCTAATCCATTCGAGTTAGATAGAGGGCCACATATTGGCAAACTTTACAGTCATACAGAAATGTCACAAGTGAACTGTGTCTTATGGCTTGTCTACCCCTCCAGAATCCTTAATATGTACAGTTTTTAAACTATACGGGAATAGAAATTTAGATCGTTCAAAAAATTGCCCAGAAAAAAAACAAAACATGGGATGAGGTGCCAAATATTTGTAAGGCAGATTACAGTTGCTTTTCTATAAAGAATCGAAACTGCTGGGGACTGTAGAACAGAATGCAATACAACCATCGGTCTGTAGACACTACCAAGCAGACTCTCTCCAGTGATACTGCAACAATAGCTTTTGACCCCTTCTTCCACTGTTCTGCTAAATTTCTATGACTGACTTTTGTCCCACACAATCTGTTAACCACAGTAATTCAGAAAACATATCTGCATTGTTTCTTCTATAGGATAGTGAAGATTTTCAGGAGATATTTTTTCAGGAGAGATTTATTGCTGTAGTACATCAGTAGCAAAAAAAGGGGGCTGTAGTGGCTATATAGTCCTAGAACCTTAAAAAATATCTTGTTTCCCAAAGAATCTCCTGGAAGAATACAGCCTCAAGGCTACAGTAGCACAGCATTAACACTATAAGGTTTTGGGTTTTTTTTCCATTCTTCCCCTCATTTTCTGTTAACACAAAGCTTACCTTCAGTACTAAGCATTGTCCCAGTTTGAATCACATCCATGTCCCAGAAACCATTAACTTGATTTTGGTGGGGTTTATTTAATTCAAGTTGCCTGTTATCAGCTAAGTACAGACTATCGAAAAGCCTGAGACTGAATCCTTTCAAAAGTCTTTGCAGCTTAATCTAAGATGCATAGATTAAATTGAAACAGAAGTGAACAGATATTTACCTTTAATTGCAGAAAATGCAGCCACATGCCTGCAGTAGCTCAAGCCAGAAGCTGAAGGACTCTCTGACACTTCCTCTTCCTGCTATCCCTGAGGTCTCTGAGATTTTCAGTCCAGAATTACAGCAGCATGACTCTGCAGTGTTACTCATCACTTCCTCTTCCTGCTTCCAAGTGCCTCTGGGATTTGTAGTCCACAGTTGCAGCCAGCAGTAAGTTTGGCCAGGGGTCTGGGACCAGGAAGGGGTTTAGCCTGGGCTGCATCCTCAGCTGGTCTTGACCCCCACCCCATCCATCCCCTTGTCAGTCAGCCCTCATTGACCTAGCTAGGAAGCAGATGGGTGGGGCCAGCCCTGCTCTCTTGAGCAGACAGCACAGTCCAGTCCTGGGCTGGAAAGCATGCTGGGCAACTGTGATTTAACTTGAACCATGAAGGGATCTGCAACAGAAGTTTCATAAACTGGTTTAACCCAAATCAGTGAAGTCAGTAGTCTGATACTACATTCAACCAGGTTTGTCTTAAACCAGTTTCAGCCATTTTGAAACTGGTTTACATGCACCAAACTTCTGTTCTGTTACAGGTTTAAACCACTTTATGTGTAACTTCTGATCCCTAGCTAGGGTGGCCATCCTAGAAAGCAGTCTGGTTGTCCTCTGTCTTCTATTGACACAAAACCAGACACCTTTATGTCCTCTGTTTTTCTCTTGAAGAGAAAAATAGGGGACATAAAGGCATTGGGTTTCATATCAATAATGGACAGAGTAGTAGAAAACTGGATCATGCTCTATGATGGTCATCCTATACGTAGCCCAGAAAGTATGGGGCTATGACTTAGCACAACTCATATCTCAGGTTTTAATGCAATCACTATGCAGCTTAAAGTGTAACAATAGAAATATTTTACAGTTTCCTCACTTGTGTGGAATTAAGTCTACAGTGAAGACACAATTGAACCTTAGTAGCACAGTGGAAAAAAATGGTTAGGATGTAAAATTAATTGATACTTCTGCAGATGTCATAATAGAAATGTTATGTCCTCAGATTTGATTCAGGATTATATCATTCAGCAATAGAAAAGAATAGAGTGAGATCCTGATACTCTTGCATCACTCCAGTAGTACAAAATATAAACCCAGCATGATGGGAGATGCTGAGGGATTAGTGAAGAACAGATTCACCAGGGTGTTATAACCGCTTCTCTTTCTCATGCTCTCATACATGGGAATACAATCCCATGACTTTGCTGGGTTCACTCTTAAAATTATACCAAAAAAATACAAGGAAAAGCAGACTCAGGCTGAGCTTCAACATGAGTCTGCAAGGCCAAAAGCCACGAAGCACCATTTTACATAAGACTCTTATAGACAAGTCTAGAAATGTAGAAGTACCGGAAATGCAAGAAATACAAAAGCAAGTACACAGTAATGGAAAAAGAAAATGCCCTTACAAGGCTTTCTCTCTCTCACCTGTGAGTAGTGACATTGCAATCTCTTGTTTAAGCCTTTTTATTGCTTCTGGTGCTGCATCAATACTGTGCTGTGAAAATATACAGATCTTACACAGAAGGGAGCTGATTGTCATTCAGCTACAAAAATATCCCACCTCCTCATTTACTGTCTTGAATACCTGTGTTAATCTCTACCCCTTTCAAATTTTGCAATGCCTTTCTATTACATTTGTACTTTGGTACACTTTACTATCAATGCTTGCCTTTGCATTTTGTTGAGGGGAAGGAGGGGGAAGAGGGCTGTTTCAATTGTATTTTTTTTTAATGTATCGATATCATCAATTGCTTTTCAAGTGTATTAGTAGTTTTTTTTCTTTGTGAACTATGCTGGCTGAACTTCATTCTATTCTCCAGGAAAGGTGAAACATTCATCATTTCTCATTAATCTTTTCCACAATCAGACCATCATTGTTCCCTAATATCACCTTCCCTCTAATTTCCCCGTTACTGTTAAAAAAACTGAACATCTATGCTTCAGTGATTTTTGTTCCACAAGTCAGAGCTGCTGTTACACTTTCCAGCCTTTTAGGTGGAACTTTTAGGATGCAATGAATTAAAGGCAAAATCCTTTACCTGAACATTTTTGGAAGGGATGTGAAAATTTTATAATAAAACTCAAAACTTGTGAAACTTACCTGATTTCAAATTTCTTCAGCTATAGCAAAATAAATCTAGCTTCCAGGTTCCAGAAGCCCAAACTGAGTTTAACTGGCCCAAGGCAATTTATAGTTTATATGTCTGTGTCTGCACATGCAGGCACATGCAGTTTGTGGTATCACAAACTGCACACCTTGTATGTTAAGCCACGTGCCATGCTGCTAATTTTTAGAGCTTTTCCCCATAGCAAAAAAAATAAAGCACTGATAAAAAATCAGAGCAAAGCATGCAAAACTAGCGTGCGCACAGACAAATATGGAGATTGGAGAACAGGTAGTCCTGGTCTGGCTGCTCCCCTGTTTCCTTATGTCTCAGCATGGGGTCTCTGCTACATAACCCCTACACTGAGGCAGCTGGAGACAGGGTAGTAGATATCCCTGAGATGACTTCACCTGTCTCCACATACCAGTTCCTGGCTGGCTGGGGTGCAGGGTGTCTCAGTTGCTTGCTGGGTAGCCCCAAACTGAGGAACTTGGTGCCTCAGACAGCCCTTCCTGCAGCACATGGAGCCAGCCAGGAACTGGGGGGAGCTGAGAACAACCAGGACCAAGACAATCTGTCCCTAAAGAAAGTGCATGTAGAAGGGCATGCAGTGCAGCACACAGTAGTAGTACAAATTTGTGCTGCTATTATTAGTGCTGCTGCAAATGCACACCCCTGCTTATCTGGATGTGGCCTATGGTTAGGGACAGACATTACACATAAAGCAGTTATCAGAAACTGGTTTAAACCAGTAAGAGAACGGACACTCAGTGCACATATACCAGGCTTCTCCACCTCACCACTCTTCACTAAGTAGGAATTCCCCACTCCCCTCTGCCTTGCTAAGAGGTATCTGTGTATTAGCTAGCAGACCACATGCTGGCTTTGATCTGTGCTGTGACAAAGGTAGCTGAACCTCTGTCATAATTGTCATAATTTTCTTAATTGGGTTGATCATGAGAGAGGCCCTCCTCCAGACCCTCTTCATGTTGTCCACATCCCTCCTGAAGTGCAGCACCCAGAGCTGGACATGGTACTCCAACTGCAGCCTGACCAGTGTTACACAGAGGGGGAGAATCACCTCCTTGGACCTGCTTGAGATACATCTTTGGATGCATGACAAGGTATGGTTGGCCTTCCTGACCACATCCCCACATTGTCAGCCCATGTTCATTTTAGTATCAGTAATGTCTCCAAGGTCCTTTTCTGCCTCTGCACTGATGAGAAGGGAGTTCCCCAGCCTGTAGGTATACTGATGGTTCTTCCTCCCCAGGTGCAGTACCCTGACTTGTCAGTGTTGAAACCCATCCTGTTCTCATCCACCCACCCCTGTAACCTGTCCAAGTCCAAATGCAGTCTATTCCTCCCTTCTAGCATGCCTGCTTCTCCCCACAAGTTAGTATCATCTGTGAACTTGAACAAGGTGCTTTTCACCCCCTCGTCCAAGTCGCTGATGAAGATGTTGAACAGTAAGGGCCCGAGAACTGAGCCCTGGGGGACCCCACTGGCCACATCCTTCCAGGTCAAAAATGACCCGTTCACCACCACTCTCTGGGTGCGGCCTTCCAGCCAGTTAGTGACCCTTCTGACTGTGTAGGTATAGATGCCACAGTCTCCTAGTTTTTTAATGACAGTGGGGTGAGAGACAGTGTCAAAGGCCTTCCTAAAGTCCAGAATGACTATGTCCACTGCAACATCTGCATCCAAGGATTTTGTGACCTGCTCATAGAGGGTTGGTCTGATAGGACCAGGTTGGTCTGACAGGACCTACCTCTAATGAACACATGTTGGTTGCCCCTAAGCATAATCTCTCCTGCTGGCCCCTCATGGACATGCACCAGGAAAATTCTCTCAAAAAGCTTACCCAGGACCAAGTTAAGACTGACAGGCCAATACTTTCCTGGGTTCTCCTTCCTCCTTTTTTTGAAAATGGGAACCTTTATGCTTATTTCCTGGAAATCTATTTTTTTTTCTGTAAAAGACATCAAGATACTATGATAAGTTGTTCAGGGGCTAAATAAAAAAGAAGCCATCCCAAGTAGTTCAAATCTTCTGTATTGACATTTATTAGCTGCATGTCTCTCTAAAAAACTTAAATCTCTATCAAGTCTCAGAATTAATGTGGAAGGGCTATGAAAGACAATTAATATTATCCCAGTGGGTACAATTTTATTATCCTTTTGTCAAAGTGACCTGGTTCCAAATGGATTTTGCTGTATCCACCTACCAAATATATCTTTCTTTCTTAGACAGTATGCATCCTTCAGTATCTTCATCTCAGTCATCACTACCATTCAACCATGTTTATAATCCCTTAATATAGGGTTTTAAACTGTAGATTGCAATCCTCTGAGCAACTTAAACGGGGGCTGCAAACTTCCCAGGGGGTATGCATGGTGGTGGTGCAAGGAAGGGTCATATGACACCAGCATAGAGTCGTGGATGGCAGTGGTGGCTACTGTATGCAAGCTCCCCATCCCCTGCTGCCACCATCTAGCTCTCAGGGTCACAGTATCACAAAGTTTGAGAAACCCTATCTTAATATTCATTTATACAACCTGCAACAGACAATTTGCTTTCATTTTGTTGCTAGGACCCTTACTATTAGTGTAGAAATATGTAATCTGATTTTGCCTGACCTCATTCAATTCCCTAGAAACATTAAGAGCAATCTTATTCCTATCCTAATACAAAATTAAGGTGACAATACAAACTACAGTTGACTATTTGATCCAAGACAGTCATACTAACCATAAAATTAGATCCTATTTCCCATACGCCCAATTTTCTTTCTTTTCAATTACTCTTCCCTTAACTTGCCCAACTTGAGGTTCTTACTATAACTAGTATCAATATTTCATTAAAGTTAGACATTTCATTTAGTCGTTAATTATTGTGTCCAACAGTTTTGTAGTAAAAATGATTTACAAAAGAGAGGAGGGTAGCTTCTATTCAGTGGCCCCTTACAGAAAGTCGGTAAATAAAAACACGGCTGTAACTTTTCCAGAACTTACACATGAGACACACACTGCGTCTTCCTGCAATTACTTCCAAACACCCAGAATGTCTTTTTTTCTACTAGGTCTTTACTGTTGCTCTATTTATAAAATTTGCTAAGTCCTATAACAAAGGAAAACACCCATCATCCATGCTTGGGAAAACTTCTTAAACATCTGGGCACTGTGTGGCTTGCCTGGAAAGGAGCCCACAGGAATATATTATCATCTCCTTTGGATTATGGCATCTATTATCTAAAAAAGGGAAAAAAAGTAGATATTTTAAAGAGGGCTTTAAACTAGGTTACCTGGGGGATGCCGACCAAAACCCTGACATAAGTGGGGAAGTAGGTGACCTGAAGGAAGCACAAGCAGAAGCGGGCAACAGGGGAGATGTTCTCATTCTTCCTGAGAAAATAGGGCAATTGGCTACTTACCTTAAGTGCCTGTATAACAGTGTTCCCTCTAAACTGCGCGTGTGCACAGCCGTGCACAAATAAAAATCTTGTTGCGCACCAACTTTTTAAGGCCGTACAGCTGCCCATAGAGGAACTGGGCGCAGAGTGCAGTAGAGGCACTGGGGCCAGTGTGAGACACTTACTGAAGGTAAGCTCCTCACTCCTCATGCAGGGCAGGCAGTAGCTCCTCCCCAGCTTGGGGGCAGGGATGGGTACAGAGATGGGAATGAGGGCTGGGGCTGTGGGCTGGTGCAGGCTCTGCCAGCTCCAGGGAACTGCTTGGCTCCCCTGCATCACCTTGGGGAGTGAGGAGACATGTGGCATCAGGGCTTGGGAGTGGAGCAGTTCCCCAGGGCTGGCAGAGCCCACAAGGCAGTTCTGTGGAGCCAGCAGAACCTCATACAGGGCAGGCAGAGGTTCCTCCCTGAGGTGAGGCAAAGTGGGGCTGGGGGCTAGGATGGGGGCTGGTGCAGGCTCTGCTGGCTCCAGGGAACTCCTCTGTGGGCTCCGCCAGCTTGGGGGTACTGCTCCACTCCCCAAACCTTGCTGTCTTGTGCCTCCTCACGCCCCAAGGTGATACAGAAGAGCAGAGAAGTTCCCCAGAGCCAGCAGAGCCTGTGCCAGCCCTCAGCCCCACGGTGCAATCAGAGATATATTTTTCAATATAGATAGAAGCTTTCTTCTTAGCGGATAAGGAAAGACTAGCCTAAAAACCACAGAATCTCATGGCAATCTGCTGGTAAGCTTGGAGAGCTTCTGGTTCATTTGAAGCTCCAGCGTGGGCCACGTGGACATGCCAGTGAGGTCAGGCAGCTCACTGCGCACATACACAACACAGTCAGAAGCGGCACAGCTGTACCCCCCAACCTCTCTCCTGCATCTTCCTGTGTTCAATAGCCACGATTAATGGTATAACAAATGGTAATATAAAAGAATAGTATTGAAGAACTTTTTATTCCTTTCAAAACTATATAGAAACATGGAAGGGAAATAGCATGATTAACAAAGCTCATAATTTACAAAAAGACTGCACAAAGTTTATTCTTAGACAAACATCTCCCCCATGCATAGAATAAAAACCTTCCCTTATTAAATCCTCTTCTGTTTAAGTTGAACTGATCCAGAATATGAACAGCAAAGAGATGCTTCTGTTTGGTGTCCTGCGGTGGTGTGGCATGCTGGCAGTTTTTTTGCCGCCATCCCCCTTTCTTGTCTTCTACCGTGACATTATCTGGTTCACTTTCATTGAGGGAAACCACATTCAATGATATGAGGGTTTGTTCCCCTTCACCTTCATGCCCTCTGAATATCAAGAGTAGCAGAAGGAAGGGTGGAGAGAAACGCGGCACTTTGGAGACTAACTTGTTCAGAATGGCAGAAGTTTTCATAGGTAACAGTCTACTTCAGCAGACGCTATACCAATGAAGTCAATGTGCCGGCAGTGTTTAGCAGAGGCTAATTCAATCACCAGCAGCCAAACAAAACACTCCTGTTCAGCCTGGCTTATCATTCAGGCGGGAGCTCCTGCTAGAGAGCACTTCTCTTCAGCTCCCTCTACCCTTTCACAGTGACCCAAAGTCTGGCTCTTCGGTCAGTCACTAAATAACATGGACTCCTACGACTGACTCTTCTCTGAAAGCCTAATGCCTGTCTTGAGGCAAGCTTATGAACCCCACAGCAGCCTATTAACTCTTTCTTTAACTGCATGGCATTTGTATATCTTGTATATCTTGTCACAGGTATTTTCCACACAAAGCTTTTACCTTCCAGTCAAATCTCTGCTAGAATCACAACTACTCCACTTAAATAAGTGTATACATTTAACAGTTAATGTTAATTTTCCAAAGTGACCTGTAGCCAGTTTTCTCTCTAAGCTGGGTGGCATACGCAGCCATGCAGGTGTACCTGGCAGCGCGGCATGAGCGTGCCCGCATGGTCGTGCACACCACGGAGCTCCGAGGGAACGCTGCTAGTAACTTTGGTAGTTAAAAACATGATTTTTAAGGAGTTGGTGACCAGCTTGTTCTGAAACTCAGGCCCTTTTACATCATCTCAAGTTTATCATCCCAAACCTGTTTGAATTCAAATAATTCACTTGAGAACTTAGCACATTGATCAAGATCTTATCTGCAGTTAAAAAATAATAAAAATTCCAAGACTGGATATCAAGTCATTCAGTTATCAAGGTAACCACAGAACAAAATCCTGTGGTTATTTGGAACTTTGCCTTGGACTTCAGTGGGGCCAGAAATTTAAAAATAATATGTAGGGGAGATGGGGGGGGGTGCATTATTCAGCTACAGGGAGAATCAACCTGTCTATGCAAGATGTATACTAGAGAAATAACTAATGATTTGAGACACGGAAGAACTGTTATAGTTTTATCGCCAGCCTTTCATTTTTAAACATTTTCTTCAGCTTTTACAGCAAGTTCTCCCAATAAACAGTGTTGTAACTCATCTACTGGGGCGCGGTTAGTGGGAGTTTGTGGGATCTGAGGGGGCTGGCAGGTTTATGGAGGGAGGGTGATTCTCCATCCAAGGATGAGGGCATCAGAGGGCTAAGAATAGTTTGATCAGGATTGGGCACAGCAGGGGAGAGACTGAAAAAGCACAACCCCATGGCTTGAGCAAGTGGCTGGACTTTCCCAGCCCCGGGGCTTCACTCTGAGTGTGTGTACCAATTTGGTAAAATTGGGCACAAGTTAGCCTGATCTTCACCTTCCTTAGGTGAATTAAGTTAGAGTGGACTGGCTGTATTGTACCTGATCTTAAGTCCCCTAAATGTATATACAGTTCAGCACCCAGATTGACCTAACCCTAGTTTGATCAATCTAAGCATAAAACTACATGTGCCCACAGTCTCCTGGTTCTGTGTCAATGGCTCTGTGTAGTAGCTCCTCCTCTCTAGCCCAGGTGCAGATCCAGATCCAAAGTGGATGCAATGGTATGTCTGCATCCCTGTTTTAGATCACACTCTGGGAGCCTCTGGGGAATTGTGTAAATCAGCAAAGAAGGTGAGAGTCCCTCCTCCCTTCCTCTCCCTGCTGAGAAACAAACCCTCTCCCCTCACCTTCCTCCACATACCAGTCTGCCACTGCTGTTTTCCCCAATGTCCCAGGGCCAGGGGAATTTTCAGAGCTGCACCTACAGCATAGGTTGCTGTTCCTATATCCACCTTTCCCTAATCCTGGATCTGTCCTCACCCTAGCTATATATTGAGCTACATATAATTTAGTGTTTGCCAACCCCTAAAATCATACAAAGTCATGGTTTAAGCTTATGACAGTGGACCAGTTCCTATTACTCCTTATAATAACAATTTCTGCATGCTCAGTGAAATGATTATAGATTTTCACCAAATTAAAGAATGATACTATCTAGTTCCAGAGCCGATTCCAAGTCCCTTGAAATATAAGGATCACTTTAACACTAAATTGCAAGGTGTCCGTTGCCTTCTCCACATGTTCAATTATGGCATGATAGAAACCAGCCACAAAATTATTACACATTTTTTGAAACGTTTTGTGTGGCTTATATCTCATTTTATCATACTTAACTGATTATTTGGCTGGGTCAGAACTTAGGATGTGGTTAATTATATATTAAATGTAACATATAGCAGGGGCCTAAATTTCTTCTCAATCGAGTCATTGGGAATTTATCATTAATGTGATCATTTAGACCAACATTGGAATGCTTTTGAAAACACACCTCTTAGAAAACCTTGCATTACCTTTTCTTTCCCATCAGATTCTCTTAAAATACTTAACCAGAAATAAAAGTCAGCATTTTCAGAGGAAACTACCTGTTGTTTTTAAGGCCCCATCCATGTTTAGGGTCTCACAGATTTTCTAAGTACCCACAACTCTTTGCTGGCTTGGGTTATAAAACCTTGGGCTCTTCTGAAAGTCTGTTCAGTTATTTTGGAGTCTAAATAGATTTAAGGGTCTACTTTTGCCAAAATTCAAGTTTGAATATGTTACTCCAGTTAAGTAATACTGACCCCAACCTGGCAGTACTTAATGACCATCACACAAAACTCCTATTGACATAAATTGGGTAATTATGACCTTAAAAATGGGCCTTTATCTTCACACTACATTAAATGCCCCAAACTTAACTTTAATTCCAGTCCTTATTGCCAAGCTGCACCTTCACTGGACCTTAAAGAAATAAAGCATGCCTTTTCTACTGTTATACACACTGCAACAAGATGAAAATTTTCCAGGGAAGGACAACCATTAAGTTTTAGGACCCTTAGATTAAAGTGACAGCATCTAAAGCGTCAAAGAAAATGCAATTTGTTTTCCATGTTTCAGGTTCGCAAACAAATACACAGGGCTATTAAAAATACAAAACAACCACCCACACTTTACTCATGAGTACTATAGTGGAGTTGTTTTCATTCTAGCAACATCCTCCATGCTTCTGGACATGCTCATGGGACCACTTTTGCTTTTCATAATGGGCAGTTGTAACTCACACATACGGGACCAAATTCCCAGCTGCATGGATTGAAATGAACATAACCTTTGATTTACATCCACTGAGGCTCTGTCTACTCAGGATCATAAAACAGATGTAGGTAAATAGCTTACTAGTTTGCTATTCAGTCATTACATCTGGGAAATAAATGCAGCTTCATACATTAGGTAGCAAACAGTATGGTGTGCAGAAGCCCTTTTGCACCTGCCCAGCACCATAAAGCAACCACTTCTCCAACATAAAGTAGCTGGTAAAACCACCTTTGCAGATTCTTTTGGCAGAGTGGTATAAAATAACCAAAAACCTTGTCCAAAAGCAGCAAAAGGGGTGCTATGAGGAAAAATGTTAGTGTCTGTTGGCTATATGATTTTCTTTACCCTCTTTTGGCCAGTATCACTGCTATGCACACCTTCTACTTTACAATTTGGCAGGTCTGCTAATACTACAAACTGAATACCAAGCAGATATCAGTATATCAGACATCAGTGTGTGTCAGCACTCACACTCACTTACCAAGAGGTACCCATGTGAAATTTAACTTCACCATTTCATATCAAAGCTTTAATGCTTACACAACTTATACATGTTGGTCATGTCTAAAATAAATTATACGGGTTGAGCTGAGAAGCACAAAGTAATTATACTTTATGAAATTTAAAATTGAAGGATTATAGTTGAAAGAAAAACTTATGTCTTTGCCTATAATAAATAATTTGGCTGCTTATTATAACATCAAATATTACTTTTAATTACTTTATATTCTGCAGTTCTGAAATTGCACATATACAGTGGCATATGCAATTTTGCCTATCAACGGGATAACAATTAAGCTAGGATGTGAACTAGGTTTCTCCTTAGTGAAAAATTAATTATGAGGCTGCTTATTTGTTATGACCATTGACACAGTTTGGAATAATGTGGACGCACCAGTCACAACCTAGCAATTCGTGTGCATCACGTTTGAATAAGTGGATGTTGATAGAATGAGCAGTGCAACCTTCATTCTCAGTGGGAAATGTTCATACTTGATGCAAGATGCATGGTCTGCACACACCTTTGAATACAAGAACGATAGACTAAGTGCAGATGTATATGCTAACTAAAATCCAGCCTAGATAGAAAGCTTTCTAAAATTAAGGTAACTGATGCAATCCAATCTGCAGAATATCACTGTTCAGTAACAAAACTGAAGTTTTTGTGATTTTGATGGCTGGGGGAAATATTTATAGATATGCATCTCCCTAGAGATCTACCAACAGAGTATTTATCAAAGTTGTCAGTGGTAACTGAAATCATGAGAGAAGAGGTAATAATGCAGGGAAGAAAAGTGCTAGAACACAGTTAAACACATCCACCAAATTCTGCATGCGCTAGAGGGAGACCCGTTAGAAATTCGGCCCATGGTTAAACCATTCTATGATATTATAAGCACTGTTACTTCACTTCACATTTTGATCTCCAGTAGCGTTTGTTCTTCTCTGAAACTTTGCCTCTCCCTTTCTTCCCCATTTTTACACGTGACAGTTTCTACATCTTCAATATCTATAAAAAGCACCACTTTTAAATTGATCCCCTTTCATCTCATGTGTTGGCCTGCCTTTTGAATCCAGTTTTTATACCACTTCTAGAAATAAATAACTCCACTTGCAATAGTGTTTCATTTACTCAGATGGTTTTAAAATGGGACAACGTTATGCCTCTTATGAGAGCTCCTTCCAGTTTACTCCCTTTCTATTCATTGCATCCTTCCTAATCTCTCTCTAAAGTAAACTAAAGGAAATAAAATCAAGGAATCCTAGAAAAGGAGTGCACTAAACTCCTCCATGGGGACTAATTCCTTTCAATTGCACCTTTTTACTCGAGTGCAATTGACTTCAGCAAGGATATTTTTTATTTACATCAGCCTAACTGACAGCAGAATCAAGGCCCTTTTCTATGACAACCTTCTCTTCAAGATGAACAAATTGAACACGAGCAGTTTTACGGGAAAAAAGATAAGTCACATTGCTTTTTAATCCATGGAACAAACAGCCTATATTTCTGGACAGTGCAAGCATCTCCAACATTGTCCTGCCGATGACCTGAGAGAATCAATTGTGATGGTCAAAGAGTAGTCTGATCTCAATGATCACTGAAGCCTTGGTATCTGCTGGGACTGCTTATAAAAGGTGTCAGATTTAATAAGAGAGAAGGGAGAAATTTTAGACTGGGAAAACCAATCGCTTACATGGGCCACTGAAAGGCCATCAGATCATATTGTAATTATCTTCTCAAACATTTCCAATTCATTTTCTGCCCTGGTTGTTACATGGAAACAGTTTTCTTCAATGTAGGTAACAACATTTTCCTCTTATTGCTCTTTCCACTTTTCTGCTGCAGTTGACAGTATTGATCCCATCATTTGTGAACGCTAGAGTGAAACTCGTTAGTATTAGAGAAAATGCAGTTGCTTATCTTAATTTCATTGTTATCTTTGTAATGGATCTTTCTTTGCGCTGCTAGGGATATTCTCTTATTTGCTTTCAATCACTGTGATTTACAAGGTCTTCAGCCTTTTGTCATATTGTCCTTTATTCCTGGCTGGTTCATTTTTCAGGGCAGGAACCCAGGCCTGGAACCCAGCACTGATATCATAAGGGGCAAACTTTTTTGGCAGTTGTGCCATGAATTAGCCCTGCACCCTGCAACTGCCATTTCGACCCCGTTCCCTTGCCCAATCCACTTCTTATCTTTCTCCTTCCTTCCCTGTGCTCCCTGCCTCATCTGAAGCCCTGCTTCCTGCCGTATCTGCCATCATGTTGCCTGTCCTCTCTTCAGTCTTCCATGTGCCACACACAGAGGCTGCCCGGGCTACTTGTGGCATGCGTGCTACAGATTGACCACCTCTGACCTACGTGAAGTTAGCAGAGGATGAATAAGACAATATTTTAGTCGTCTCCGGTCAGATAGGTTCTCCATGCCCCTAATCACTATGGTACTTGTTCTCTATACCTGCCTCTTCCTTGAAAATGGCTGTCCCAATTTGTGCACAAAATTTCAGGTGACATCTACCAGGGCTGTCTGCAATGGCATAAAAACTTCCCCGTTCCTAGTGTAAATACTTCAAAGGATTTATCTGGAGAGGTGGCCTTTTTCACAACTACATCACGTTGGCAGCTACTAATTATCTTGAGGTCAACTAATACATTTAGGTCTTTTTTTTTTCTTTTGAATTTCCAACTGATGAGCTCCCAGCAGAATACATTATTCACTCCCAAAGACATAACCTTGCACTTCATACTATTAAACTCCATTTCATTTCTATTATTCCAGGCTTCAAAGTCATCTATTTTTTTCTTGTTTGATATTCTGATCCTCCTTTGTACTGAAGTGTCATTAGATGCTGTTTATTTCAAGCTCATTAATTAAAATGTAAAATAATCCTGGTCCAAGAGCCAATCCTTGTAGAACTCCAACCAAATATTTCCTCTTGCAATACAGCCAGTTGTAATTTTATTCACATTTCTGCTTGTATACCAATTTCTACATTTTCAATTTTATTTTCCATTCTGACACTATCAATGGTTTTATCCAAGTCTGCACAGATAAAAAATCTGCACAGAACTATCACATTTCCCCTAAGAAATCAGTTATTTTGTAAGAGAAAACTATGAGATTATCCTGCTACAGTTTATCCCTGGTAAACCCATATAGAACTGTTTCTAATTTTTTGTCCATCTCCATATTTAATACCCTTCCATTCAGAATGGTTTCTAAAAAATCTCACATACGAACAGGTCTCTAGTTGCCCAGGTCACTCACCCCTCCTTCCTCTTTAAGGATAGGTACAGCGTTGTCTATTTCCCAACCATCAGTATTGTCCTCAATTTGAAAAACATATTTAAAATCCTGGAATAAGATACAAGGTATCATATATTATATCCCTCATTATTTTTCTCTAGTCCCTTCAGCTTTAGCACATTAAGATCCCTTTCCCTCCACCTTGGATAAGGTACTTGTTTCTTTTCTCTTTCCCTTTAGGCATTCTGTCTTTTTCCCATGTTTCCCTTACTGACAATTTAGGGACATTTTTGGAGCAAGACCTAGATTATGAATAACTTCAAATGTTTAGTAGCACTATTTATTTATATGACTGAAGAACTTTTCACTGTGTGTTTTTTATCATACTTCCCTGAATTCAAGACTACGTCAAATTGAAGATAAGTCCCCTAATATTTAGATTCTATACATAGAAAATTAAAATTTGTCACAATTATCCATATATAGAATCTTATTGGAGGTTCCTTAAATTTGTTCTGCCACTGCTTTCACAAGGAAAGCAGCAGCAGGGATGAGAGACCAGCCTCTCACTTCTTACCTCCCCCCAGCCATGTCTGCCCCCCACAACTTGCTCCTGCCAAATTGCCTCTGCTTCCCTCATGCTTGTGCTTGCCCCAAGCATGCATTCCCTGCCCCTGATGCCCCTCTCCCCATGCTTGTGCCTAAACTCTAACACCTACCCCCTAGTGCCTGGACTCCCTTATACAAGAAATGATGAAGCACCTTCAGCGGAGGAATGAGTCACATCACCTGAGTATCTACCCCAAACATATATATGGTATAAGCTGAATAGATGATTTATATAAATTATTATTGTAATAGATTATAATAACTGAAAAAGTAACCTACCTTATTTCCCCCCTCGCTCGCTCCTCCTCCTTTCCCATACCCGTTCCTCCCACAGTGCGTGTGCCTGACCTCCACTGCCCATCATCTCTATGCCTGTCCTCCACTCTGCTGAAACTCTGCTCTAGGTCTTGGACAGGCAGCAGCAGCTCTGGGCACAGTGCTGGAACAGAAGGTAAGCAGCAAGGGAGGCGGGGAGCAGGCTGGGGTGGGAGATGCACGGCGGGGGGCAGTGTCCCAGTGCTGCACATGCAGATCTCCCTTGTGCGCCCCAGTCCATGCGCCTTCTCCCCCAGCACACGAGCTGTCCCAGCCTGGGGCAGGTGGCATCTCAACTCTAGTTTCAGCTCTGGGCTCGTAGATGAAGCCAAAGCTAACCTGCCATCTGCCCTGGGCCTGTACTTAAATCTAAGACCAGGTTTTTATTTCCCTATGTTATTTGGGAGGGGGGAAAAACTCACCTAGGATTTGAGAAAATATGGTGTATTTGCTGAAAACAGTAATTTGCTCACATATGAAGAAAACAGAATAACTCATCAGAATATTCAACAAAATTCCACATCTTTAAAATCCTTACTCAAAGAATTAAGCCTATGGATTTTAACAGAACTATTCAAGCAAGGCATTAATGTTAGGTAATACCTTAATTGAGCAGGTCCTTCCACAGAACATGCGTCTCAAATATCTAATTATTTGACAGTTTGGTTGGCTTGATTTTCAGCGTCACGGTTCTTTTTTAGAACAGGCGCTGAATAGTCAACTTGTTGAAATTAACAGGTATCCAGTATTATTTTTAAACAGTTCCTTAAAACTTTACAGAAATGCGTATGAGGGGCCCTGCCTGGAGGTCTTCTTGAGACCCAAGGCTCTGAGGTAGTCACATGAAAGTTTCAAAAAGGGATTTAACAAAATTTAGTAATTAAAGCTTTCAAAGGTCACTTAAGTGTCTCATGAGCCTTAGAGCCATTAAAAGACTCCAGAGTTTCTAAAATGTGTACTTCTTGAGAACATGCATTTCACTTGCATGCAGGAGAGAAAGGCATTTGTACAGTATCTAAATCAAGAGCTTTGTTAGTATTACAGCCTCCCCAAGTGCCTTCACTCCTGTGTACAGGATTTTCATTCGTGCCAAAGTAACTACAGCTGACTTACTTTCTCAGTGCCTTTGTGCATTGATCAATCTTCTCAAAGCATTACTTACTGATTGTAAAACAATCAGCCAGGCACAGTCCAGAGGGTGCCATGTTGCAATTACATAAAAAGAATAAAATGAATAACCAGGAGAGATGTGGGAAGTAAAAGCCTTCTTGTTTCCATGTCAAATATATTACATAAAGATTGAAAACTCACATTTGAAACACAGGTTGGTAGATTTGGGCATTGGTTCTGGTCAACAATGGGGAATTATTTAAGAAGCTTGTTACCTAAAAAACAATTTCTCTAGAAACCTGGTTTCACTTAAATATATAAGTCATTTAGTCAATTATTATGATCTAGTATAATAATAAATTATACAAATCATCTATTCAGCTTATACCTTGTATATGTTTGGGTTAGATACTCAAGTGATGTACATCAGCATTCCTCCAGTGAAGGTGCCACATCATTTCTTGTTATAATTGTAACTCCAAGAAACAAAAGTTCCCCAAAGAAATGTTACCAGTTTGCTCCACCTATGGATCTTGCCTTTCAAATTTTAACTTGGTATTAAAACAGAAAGAGGGTTATCATTTTTTTTGTAATCAGGAAGTAGGCTTGAAAAAAAGTGAGAGACAACCACAGGTAGGCCAAAGGCGTTAATGACAAGTTCAAACAGCCTTGAGAATAGCTTTGTTTTTTGCATCTGTCCGAGGTCAATGTTCTCTTTCCACATCACCTAAATGAAAGTCCTAGCAGCATCTCCCATTATTAGATGATATATCACCAATATAACCATTGCTCTTTGAAAGCATCATAAAACCTGAACTACTTTCAGGAAAAGCTATGTTGCTTATCTGCCACACTGGAAAGTATATTTCAGTGAAAAAGAGTGAAAAAAGGGTGGAAAATATTATATTTCTAAGCCTTAGGCAAACTAATAACAACAATAAAAAAGCCATAGGAAACTTTTTTGGGAGTGACCATGCTGTCAGTTCTGATGTTCAAAACAACTGTCATCTGTTGCATTAAATTTGCATAGCATATTCATACTTACAAATCGAGAGTTCAAGTGCCACATTTGCAGGTTAGGAACCAAACAGGAAGTAAGTGTCATGAAAAAGTTTTATTAAATTTATTTTGAATTTACAGACCAGTGCTATAGATGATTATTTGAAATTCCTTTTAATATGTACTTTTACATAGATGGGTTTTTATTAGAATCTAAACACAAACTCATTGAAACGGGAGTCTTTCAATAGCTGTGATTCCAGAACCCATATTCTGAAATAAGGTTTTTATTTTCTGGCATCAGTCAATTTACTTACCCTTGTACCACGTCTTGATGGGTCTGGGCTCAATATGTCTGACCGCAACCATAAGACAGTATGGTTTGAAAGGCCACGAAGACCAGAAACTTCAATCTTAGCATGGTTGAAAAGCAATAGCAAGTGAAGAGTAAAATGATCAACAAAAGCAGGCATAAAATATGATCCTGGCAGCTGTGTTTTGCTTATTTTAGTGCTACTTGGGTAGCAAGTAATCTCAAAACAGCATCAGTATTGTCCAGCCCTGCCCTGAAGTCATATTGCCACTGAACTAGTTTGGCAGGGTGCCCCATTTTTCTCAAGACAGTGAGCTAACTGACTGTTCAGTTATCAATATGCCACAATACAGTGCTTAGCACAGGCAGCCATCCAAGAGACCTATTAGAAAACATGCAAAAATCCCAGCAGTAAAACTCAGTAGGGCAGAAGTTAAATAGTAAGAGAGCATGCCAATTTCTGTGGCAGAGGGAGCAAGCCCTGTGACAGAGGGTGTTGACCTCAAATAATGAAATAACCTTGCACCGCTAGCTGATAGGACATCTCTCAAAGGGAAATGAAGCCATAATAAAATATGGGTAAAGGAAAATGTTCCTACAGGCAGTGAAATAAGAGTGCATACATCACCATGCACCGAATGCGAACAATTGCGTGGGAGAAATATCGCCCATGCCCCATCTGCCATTAAAATAACTACGCTATAACATCAGTAAGTCACATTTGCTTATTTGGTATGCTTTCTTTATGGAATATTTGTAGTATTTGGAGGAGAAAAGTACAGTACTGTCATGTTCACAAAGATGGCTGATATTCCGTGCATTTTTAAAATCTGAATATTGCCCGGGGAGGGGGGTGGGGGGGAGCTACTTACCTTGCCTTTTGTGAAGGAGAACAATTAGCTATGGAGCAAACATTCGGAAGAGTAAAGGTCATAACTGCATGGAAAAAGAAGTGCATTTCTATGATCTCAGAGGCTATTTTCAACTGACTTAATTCAGGCTGTACTCAAGGACAGCATTAATGTGAGCTGCTCTGATAGTGCTCAATTAAACATTAATGCATAATGTGCTTCCCCCCCCCCTTTTTCAGCTTAGAACAGGCTTATATTTATTTGGGGAGAGGGTGCTAAAAGCTTGATTCTAATTTCAGCTCAGCGCTGCTGTAGCTACAGTGCCTTCAGTTGAATTGTGGCTGTAAGAATATAGCCCAGGAGTAAACTAACACAAATAATGCTCTGCTAGAGCAATCTATTCATGTCAAGTACTTTCCCAAGCAACAGAAGGCTTACAGGAAGAATGGCTTGACTAGGAAGTGAGGCCAATTTGCTGATGGCTGTTGTGTTAACAGCAGAACTTGATCTCGGGGTTTACCAGCTCAGAAACAGTACATTTAAGAGAGAAAGCTGTTCCTCCACACCCCTGCCCCAGAGTTTTCTAGTTTAACATGAAAACCTATGTATGTTATTATCTTGTCCAGTGGATACTGTAGAAATATTTCAAGGTCCAGACTCTTCATTTACAACTGTTAATTTCAGTGTATTTCTCCCTTCATTTATAGCAGCATAAGCAAGAGGTAGATTGCCTATTGATGCTTTATCTTCTGCCACATCCTGCATCACAAGTCACTTGCAGCATTCTTTTAGTTACCATTTGAGAAGTATGTATTTTGTTGCAATATTTCCACTGAAAAGCGTTCTTGTCGCTATAATCCTGTGGGCCTCAGTTTACCCGTGACGCAAATTCACAGAGGAAAAAGGGGTTGAATAGACATTGAAGCCAGAGTTGATGCATGAGAGAAGATAAATCCGTCTACAGAGATTTGAACAGGTTTGTTGGCACGTCATCAAAGGTGGGGATTAGATGTGACATCCAGGAATAGTCTAGGGAAAACAAAACATGGTAACAGATGAGCTGTCTACAGAAGGAGGGTGTCAGCTCTCGGTGGGGACAGCTGAAAGACACAACCAGTGAAGGGGTTTGGGCACTTGGGCACTGAAACAAGTGGAAAGGAAACGACAGGGCCATCTTTGTGGGGTACTCTGGGCTAGACTGGAGACTGAGAAACGGTTTAACCCTGGGGAGCTGAGAACTCTGGTTGGGGGGCCTTTGGCCCAGCAAATGCCTTTGTTTGGGAAAAGCAGTTTGTCTTGCCGCTTCGACTCTTTGATTGCTTTTATCCTCCAAAATAAATCCCTTTCTCAGGAGCAGAACTGGATGCCAGCTCCTTGAGTCTGCAAAGTGGGCCCCATTTAATTTGGATTTAGATTTGGCCCAAATCAGGGACAATGATTCAATTAGTTGATTCAGATCACTGTCCCTGATTTGATTCACCTGGATCTGGAGAGTCTACGCTGATTCAGAGAATCAGAGACTATGATATAGACACAGCTTTCATTGTTTCCTATGTCCCTTGAGGTACCATGTGCGGCTCATGAATGGTGTGATGCTGGGGTGCATGGAAAGTCCCACAGGAGTGCACTGGGGGCACTCCACGTGCTCAGCGGTGAACCTGTAAGTGGACCAGAAGTACTTCTAGTCCACTTCTGACTCCTCTGGAGAGCACACTGGGGGACCCCCCCTACCCCCACGTCTCCCTGGCTTGGCGATTGGCCATGGAGGGACCCCCGGATCCCTCCCCTCCCAGACCCAGGAGATATCAGTCACCAACCCCCCCACATGGACCTGACGTCTTTCTGGCCCACTTTCAGGTCTGCTGCCAAGCATGCACCCACACTCCTGTGGGACACCCCATACACCTCAGCATCACAGCATTCACAAGCCACCTGCTACCTAGAGGCATGTAGAAAAAACATTTAAAGCTGTGTCTATGTCCGAATTTGTGAATTGATTC
>JAGPOW010000261.1:126595748-126630860 GCA_030014935.1 Caiman crocodilus
CAAACACTGAAGAATGAGAAGAATACAAAATATTGAACAGTTTGATTATTAAGTGAGCTCTTTCCATCCTGCAAGGTAAAGGAGGCTAGGGTCCTGCTGAAATAAAATAGTTTATGATTTTGGAATTAAAGACTATCAGAATGTATAAGCAACACAAAGCAACATTAAAGTATTTTCCAACTTTTAAATAGTTGACTTTTCAATCTTAGCAACATTATTTGCATGTAGCCTGCATATAGTACATTGGCAAAATGACATCTCTAAATGTCTTAAAACATTTCTTTCTTTTCTTTTTTTTTTTTTTAGAAAATAGAAACCATATATGAATACAGTGCATAAATAATAATGCAAATAAGTTATTTAGAAGTGTGATGTAGTGTTGCTTGGAAGGATCCTTTCCATTCTCCAAATAATTCATGTTGATAACTCCCACTGTATTTGGTACTAGACTGTATTATAATTCTTCTCCCGGCCCTCCTCTCCAGAATGGGAAATACATACAAAGCACATGTTTAATCTCTCTTGGGCAGAGAGGTCAACAGGAAAATTTGTTTTATAACAATTTCATAACTGTGATGCTTAAGAATGATCTTCCAGGATCACAGTATGAAACTGAAATCTTCTTGGGAAACAATATTACATTTCTCTTCAAGATTTAGGTCATTTATATTTTGAAGAAGTATGTTTCTGTCAGAATGTAAAGGTGTCCTTAGTGAATTGAAAAGGGCACAATAATAAAACTATCTGAACTGGGGAATGTGTGCAGTAGGAAATAATTTCAGTCGGACACACTGAAACATAAATTGAAGGTTAGAAGTGGAAGATTATAATAACTTTTAAAGAAAGAAAGAAAAAAGTACCAGATTCCTATCACATAAATTATCCCAATATAACTAAGGGAGGGGGAGAGGAAATCAGACTGGGAATGTAAGTGATACTTTTTTCTATGACTACCCTTCCTGTGACCTTTGAACAATTTTCAAACTAATCTACTTTTTCTGCCACTCCATATCAATGAAAAGGCAATGAGCCCTGGAAGGAATACATAGTACTATTTTGGAATTCAGTATGAAATAGCTGATGGCAATTCACAAGGATTCCAGTTATCACAATGTATCTACGTTTTCTTGATGGATTTATTGCTTTTTTTATTCCGGTGGGCTGATGGGAAATTCCATATGAAAGTAATGACCTGGAGGAATGTGAAAGAACCATTAACATGAAGGTTTGATGACTTTGTAAAATGTAATATAGAAGTGTGCAATTTTAAAGGGTCACATCTATATATATGCTGCATGTTCACGTAATTCTTATTAGCTTGCCATTTCCCCCAGAAAGATTCAATGTAATCTCTATTAATTACTGTTGGAGCATGGAGAAGGGAGTCTAGCTGCTGTGATAGGTTCCCCCCCCCCCCCCGAGTAGCATGTGGTTTAGTTTTAGACTGCATTGGTTATGAATGGTACCAGAGACATATCACCAAAATATTCTGCATATGAACAAAGGTCACCATGTATTTTCCCAGTTTCACAATAAACAGAGAAGATTACAGCTGCAAATATTACAGATCAGTAAAATCTTAAGTAAATGATGACATTATATACAGCTAATACCAGTGTTTACCTGGGAAGTATCTTTTCAACCTTATCTTTTTTTATTTTTTCACTAAAACTATTCATTAAGAGTATTTATAGAAAATGTATTTATTTTGTGCCATTTGGCACTTATCTGGGGATTAGGAGACTTGGAAAAACAATTCTGCTTAGTTACAAAGTTCACTGTAGATTTGAGAAAGTTACGTAATCTCCATCCTTAGTCCAAAATGTATTTTCAAAAGGATTATTGCAATAATCAATTCCATATAGACTGTGAGGTGCTCAGAAACCAAGTGAATGAGGGCCACAAAAGTGAGATTCATGGTATTCATCCAAAGAAGAAAAAGCTGTTATAATGGACATATAAAATATTTACAAGAACACATTTAATGTTTGGTCACATATAAACTACTCACAAGAATATGCCGTTGCAAAAGTTGAATTTAAATATACTTATGTATAGTTAATGGGAATTATCCTAAAAACTTAGTACACCCTAATTCCATTGAAAGGCACATGGACAAGCCTATGCTGACTGTTTATGAATAGTAGAATGAGTTAGATGTTTACACTGTTCTAACCACCTATCATAAGTGGTAACCACCAGAAATAAGTGATTTTCTGGATTGCTCACATTTAATGATCTGAGTGTGTTTGGTTATCTAGTTCAAACTCTCTTTTGGCACAACCCATGAAGTCATTCTGGATCTGGCTGTTACACATCACTTAAAAGCAGGGTGGTAAACTGACACAAAAAGTAATAGATTATTATAGCTGCCACACATTGAAAACAGTAATTTCATATATATATATGAAAGACAATTTTAAAACCTAAAACATAATTTCAAAGCCTCTTTTTGTAGAATTGACTGCTTTAAGAAAGTGAATTTCACCTATCCACCTCAGCTCCCTACACTAACTCCTTATATATAATGTTACTTACAAAAGTAAAATATAATTATACCTTCAATGAGGGCCTGCTGGTTTTAGTGGGGGGGTTGTATCAGCCCTTATGCATTTCAGCAATGGGATCCACCAGAAGAGTTACTCTTTGAAATCTAATAGGGAAACTTTAATAGCAAAAGAAAACAATGACAAAAAACTAGGGATGTCAATCACCGTTAAAATGTGCAACTAATGTGTTAATTGGTTCTTGCCTTAATTTTTTTAATGTGTTAATCATGCATGTGGTTCTGGAGCCCATGCCCAAGTTCCACTCCACTGCCATCTCCGCCACCTCTGGGGATCAGAAGTGGTAGTGGAGAGGACTACATAGCAGCCCAGTCATGGGCTCCAGGTGGCTGCATCAGGAGGGTGGGCTGGGGTGCATGCACAGACACAGACACCCATAGACACACACACATAAGCAGCTGCAGCATGCATGTGGCCATGAATGCAGCCTGGTGGTATGAAGAGCAGCACCCAGCAGTTAAGTCTATGGAACGGGAGAAAAGGAGCAAGGCAGAGGGGGCAGGGGCAGGTCGAGGCCCTCATGGTGAGAGAAGGAGCGGAGCAGGGGCAGATCATGGGACATGTGGGGGGCTTGTACAGGGATGAGACAGGTGTGGCTTCCTGCTGCTACGTGCACCCTCAGGGGAGGCATGTGCCCCTGGATTTGTACAGGGGTGGAAGTTGGATGCCTGCTGCAGGCAGGGGTTCGGTGCCTTTAATTTGAAAGCTCACTCACATTTGGACAGTTTAAAGCATGACTTGAAAGGGAATAAAATACAGTTAAAGGTACAATGAAATATGTTACAGGAAACAGGAAAGATGGTTTGTTTGCAGTTTGCAAGTACAGAAATAAGTTTTCAGGAACAAGTTAACTTTGTTAATAAATAAACTTTAAAAAGGAGGGCTATAACTGGCAGCCAGCTGTAACACAGAACTGCCTGGAATCCGGGTTTCAAATCAGCTGCTCACAACTAGTTCTAATAGTTACTTTCATACAAATCTCTTAAGGGGCTAGGATACTTGCAGCCTTCTCCTAAGGTGTAATGCATTATTACTGTTAACATCAGACAGGGTTACTATTTTCAGTGTTCTGTATCAGTATGGTTCATCTCACAGAGCTCAGAGCCTGAATGATATAGAATACATGATGCACCTGCACACTTATTTAGGGTGGTTTTAGACTTGCAGCTCAAAAAATCTGAAAATGTTTAAGTGGGCATTGCTATTTTGAAGCTACTTATATAAGACTCTCATCTTATCCACCTACGTATGTGTATATCTACTTTTTTCCTATATAACTTTTTCTATATCATTTATGAACAGTTCATCAATAAATAGATGTTTTAACCAAACCTTAACTGATTTTTATATTAATTAAATGAGGTGCTTATAACCATCACTAACACCTTCTATGATACCCTTATATCCATGTATAAGACACAATACTCATTGGCAACATTTATCAGTCTATCCCAATTACAAGAGATCAACAGCGCATATATCACTTGCAGTATTGCCAACCTCAGAAAATAGATCCTTCAAAGAGATTTGAGTTTGGTAACTTCCTTTAAGCTCCTCTGTGCATTTCCAGTGTTCTTGAGCGAGTTTCTATTGCCAGCTTCCCAAAGTATTAACGAAGGTAATTTTGACACCCTGGTGTTATAGCAGCTCTTAAACCTTCCTATGCCCATCCCTCACCCAGCAATTATTTCCTCTTCCTAGTCTCTAAATCAATCCCATTCCTCTCTGCTTCTAGATTTGCCTATTGCCGATTCAGCTCCTCAGTCTTTTTGACCCCATCAGTCCCCTTCAGCTCACGTCTCTGTTTCTTCTATAATTCATCCCAGTCTTTCTCCCTAGCCATTCATGTTGATCACTGCACCTGAGGAGAGAGATAGCATGGACTCTTCCCAAGTTGATTCTTTCTGTTTCCTCTCGACTCTCCTCTCCTATACCACTGATATGCTGAGAGAGTTTTCCTTGCTTCCTTAGCAGCATAGAGATGCTCATGTCATTATAAGACCAACTCCTCCCTTAATCAAAACCTTGTCATTGATGAGAAGATTGAAATTCTTAGCAGCAATACAGTACTTCATGCTGTGTCTGGACATTACAGCCAATGACTAAAGAATTTAATCACACTTCCCCCAGTATATGTAAAACAGCAAAATTGAAACAAAAGGCTTTGAAACAGCTTTGAAATGAAATGAGGCACTCAAAACAGATTGAAAGTTTCAAAATCTTTCAAGTTTCAAAACAGCTTGTTGGCAGGAGATAGCCAGGGCTCTGCTCCAAGTGTCCAAGAAATGGAGCAGAAGTACTTCCAGTCCACTTCCAGGTCTGCTGGGGAGCATGCAGAGGGGGCCCCCACACCTCTCCGGCTCAGCAGTCAGCTATAGGCGGACCCCAGGTGCTCCCCTAGATCCAGGAGTCACCAGTCACCAAGCCAAGGTAGGAGCAGGGAGCACCCCTTGTGCGCTCCATGGCAGATCTGGAAGCAGACTGGAAGCAGTGCTTCTGGTCCACTTCCGGTTTTGCTGCCGAGCACACTGGAGACCCCCCCACACCCCCCCCCAATGCTCCTTTGGAATACTCCATCTGCCCCAGCATCTCTGCATTTACAGGCTGCTTTGTACCTTGAGGTATGTAGAAAAAAACATTTAAAGCTGTGTCTATATCCATATCATCTGAATGTCTCTGAATTGATTCAGAGGTCTCCAATTTGATTTGGAGAAATTAAAGTGTCTCCCGATTCAATTTGGATTCAGAGATTTGTCTATCAAATCAGGCCAAATCTCCAACGAATTGAATCAGCAACCAAAACTTTGCACAGCCTTAATATGTATATACATGCATGTGTGTGTGTGCGTGCACGCATATGTATATGTGTGTACACACGCACAGACACGCGAGCACACTTCATGTACTTTCATATAAGACAACTGTGAATAATTTGATCCTATATATGGGAAAGTTATACATTTGTTATTATTTTCCAGATATAGAATCTAATTATTGGAGGTCTGGCTTGAATTTGTTCCCCTCCCACCTCTACTTCAGGGAAATAAATCTGGGGGGTCAGATTTTTCTCTGCTCCCTGCAATTCTCCCCCCACCACCGCAGCTCCTTCCCCCTCCTACTGCCAGACCCTGATACAAAGTAAGGGGAAAATTTGAAGTTACTGAACTAAAAATAAAAATACCTACAATAATATAAATATAAGCAAAATAGTATGGGTACCCATAGATTTTGTTTATACAGAATAATGAATTTTACTTTTTTTGCAAACTACTACATGTTTTTGCATATGTTTCAGTACTCCAGAAATACACTTTTAAACAACACTTTGGAACCCACTTATAAATAGTACAAAATTATGCATGTTATTAGTCCAAAGCCAAAAGGCTCATTATTTATCATATAGTTGACTGGGCTGAGGTCCAGTAGAGTCTACAGAATTTCAAGCCATAGTAACCCCATAGCTCAGCACTGCTCAATATATTTTTATACTCCAGTTACCCCCAAAAAAGGATCCACATGCTAATTAACAACCCCACTCATGCCTAGAACCATGTGTTCTTGTCACAAGTCCTCCAAAAACGCACATACTGAGCAAGTGCAAAGCAACCTAATCTGACTATGGATGGTAGCACCACACTAATCATATCTGGGAGAAAATACAAAAGAGAGATTTTAAGTAAACTATTTTGGGCCCCATTGGTGATGGCTGCCAGGCATTTAAGGTTGACAGAGAAACAGAAAGCATTGGAATTGGGAAAGAAAAGCTGTAGGAGTCAAGAGGAAAAATGAAAGGTATTCAATGAAGTGGCTCACCATGTCTTAAAAAAAAAAGTCAGCACTAAAGAGGGCTGACCACAATGCAGATGGGCTTGGGCTGCACTAACCTATCTTTGTGGTATGTGTGTAGAGGGTAAATTTGGTATATGAATCCACTATGGTAGTGAGTAAGTAGGGTTGGGCCAATATTAGGCTGACCACCTGTAGCGGCCTCTCACCAGAGCTGGCTGGAAGCCAAGCTTAATTTTCACTTAGACTAATTCTGGTCTCCTTGTGTGTCTCAAAGTGTTAAAAATATGAAAATTAATTTAGTGGGGAATAACAACAAAATGAACAAAATAAAAGGTAAGGTATAATAACGCTAGGACAACTGCAACAATGAGGAAACACAACAGAGATACTGTATACTATATCACATTTATCCAAAAGGCAAAACCAGTGAATATGAACAATAGCTAACAAGTCTGAGAATAATCTGAGTCAAAACTAGTAGAGACGAACCAAAGAGCCAAATCCAAAGTGAGGAGGTCATGGGATACGGGGCTGTGCTGCTACTTCTCTTGCCATGAAAGAGAGCTGCAAAAACTATCCTTATTAACAGTCTACTACATTTAGACACCAAATCACAAAACATTTAAATATGGACCTGTCCAAGCCATCAACAGGAGGGTTTGGGATTGAGAGAGTGGTTGAAAAGGTGAGAGAAGTTTATTGAATTAACAAACATATCTATGCATATTATAAACAAGACAACAATAACAGACAATAATATTTCACATCGGCAACTTATTGGCAATCTCCTCCAATGTCTGGTGTGCAACAAGTCTCTCAAAGTTCAGTGAAGTCAGGCATCCCCGAACTGTGCGGTCCAAAGCAGGTACTGGGAAGGACCCTCAGGCTTCTCAAGATCTGCCAACCCACCGAACCCAGGTCAGCCTCCAATTTTCTAAATGATAGCTTCCTTTACAATGCTGCGTCTTCCTTCTGCCAATTCCTGGACATGCCAGCAAATTTATAGTTTCTAAGCTGCACTGTTGGCTTACAGATACTCACAATCTCACACCTGGATCTTTCCTTATATAGCCAACCAATAGCAGTACAAGTATTTGCATTTTACCATATAAGGTCAATTTTAGCTGCACTGCTACTCAACTTTTTACAAGGCCTCATACCAGTTTTCTTTAAACTTTAACTTAACCTTTTAATTAATACATTTTTTTGCAATACATAGATAAACATCAGTTGGTTACAAACAACAGGTGGCACTGTGGTTTGCTTCATCACGGGGCACGCAGCAAGCATCTCACTCGAAACAGGCACAACTCCTAATTGTCCCACAGACCAACTGTTACACAACCACACGTGACCAAAAGCTACCTCAGACACCATACAGATCTGAACAGCTCAACAAAACAACTCGCACATCCCCACAATGATCACTACAGACTCTCACCCTACAGCACCAAAGTGAGAGACTTTTATAAGCTATATTCGCTCCACTTTCATCAGCCAATAATCTGAAGTAAAGGGCCTGTCACTCATTGTCAATCAAACAGCATCCAATCATCTCACATAGCTGACTCTCACTACATACATTCAGCTGTCAATCAGACCCAGTTACTCACCTTTACCTAGAAACAGTCGCACAATTCCTGTTACTGGCACCAGCCCAAGTTGCATAAGTGGGTTGATGGGTTAAAAGGTCTTCTAAAGGCTTCACACTGTGTTTGTAACAGGGCATGCTCTAAAGACTTGCATTACAACATCTTATTACAACATTAACTGCATCTTTTAACTGGTTCAATCTGGTCTTGCAACAGGTTTCCATCACAATATTTGCCCAATATAGGCCATGTATTTTATAGTCACACTCAGTGTTGACTGCCCTTAATCTGCTTCATAGTTGGTTTCCATTACTGATCATGTGTTGAATTTTTCAGCAGTTTCATTATAGACAAGGTATTTAATGATGTTTCCATGTATGAGAATGTAATACAAACAACTTTTTTCCCCCCACGCTGATGGGAGGGGGGTGAAAACTTGTCTTGTATTTGAGTAAATGTGTGTGTAGGGGGTGGGGGTGTAAAACAAGAGGAAATGTTGAAAAATTAACCAGTTCAAGTTGTCCTGAACCACAGACATTAAGTTATACATGTCATGTGAAGTGAAACCCCCTCAGGTTAAGATTTAACTAACTTTAAATTCTGAATTATCTATGTTATCTGACAAATTGTTTTTATCAAGGTTTACCAAGGGTTTTCCAGGGTGGGTCTTGAACCATATTGCTATCAATACCCAAGCTAGCAAGATGGAAATCTAGTCAAGATGCAGTCACACTTTAAATAAGCAGTAGAGTACTTTAAGCCTTATAACACAGAATTCACAATGCAGCTTGGGGTAGGAGGTAGTTTTGAATGATCTTTGTGCCTACCAAGATGGTTCTAGGGGACCCATCTAAAGTAGGGAGAGGCTGCCTTAGTTTACAGTGCTGTGCATAGTTTTTGAATAGTTGTGAACACGAGAAGTGCTATACTAGGTCAGACCAACGGTTCATCCAGCTCAGCATCTCTGACAATGACAAGAGTGGATGCTGTAGAGAGAGAGGCAAGAGTGAGCAAACACTGCACCAGTTATATCTAGAGCAATTTAGTCCGTGGTCTTTTACCCTCCCTGACATCCACCATCATTGGTTTAGAGACATAAGAGCATCAACTGTTCTGTTTAACAGCTAGCAATAGCTCTACCCTAAACATGCTTCTGTCAGACTTAGGACATACTACGCCAAAGCACAAAGGAGCCCTCAGGGTAGTCTTTGAGTTGTCTTGCAGGGCCTGTACTGGGAGAATCTTCCCATAGCCACAAAGAAAGCTTTTAGGACCCTTTTATACTACTTTTACCCAGAACGAAGAGTCCAGAAAAGGTGCGAAGGTCTCAATGCTGATATCTATCTCCTATTGAATTATTATGCTTTTAGATGTTTAAATATGTATTTGTATTCACATACATTTTTCCAAGTGAGTGCTAGATATATTTCCCATCCTTCCTAGATATCTTTGTGGGATTCTTTCTTCCTCACAATTCTTTTAGTTACGATCACCTGCAAATTGATTTGCATGTCCTCCCAATTTAGATACTTAATTTGCAAAAGCCAAATGCTATGCTACATTTTGTAAATGACTAAGTAATTCTAGAATGAAGAAGATAATGAAGCTATTTAATAGCCTGCACTTAAAACTGATCCCTGCAGTATCTCAAGAAACCACCCCTCAAATCAATACCTTGCTGTTTTGTTGTTATAGGTGCTTTGTTTACTGCAAACCTTTCATCAGTTTTCAATGCAGCCAACCAAAAGTGAGAGTCAGATTTTTGGAGACATGTTAAGTGCCGTGCTAAAATGCTTAGCGCATTACCTTTTTCTCTCTGCAATGACAGAGGATTTACAGAACAAGTTGGAGGAGGAGAATTTTGAAGATATGGCATATACTATGCTTAAAATAGTAACACGAATCACAGAACTAAACATAAGACATGGAAAACTACTCTTAGGAGACATGTTTGTGAGGAACATAAGGCGTCAGTAGAAATCAACATAAAAGGAGATGATTTGTGGGGCTTCTGTTGATCTGGAGACAGGAATGCAAACACGAAGAACTTGAGTCAAGGATGGATGAAAAAGCTTGAACTTGAAAG
The DNA here is from genome assembly GCA_030014935.1 of Caiman crocodilus. NCBI lineage: Eukaryota > Metazoa > Chordata > Crocodylia > Alligatoridae > Caiman > Caiman crocodilus. The sequence continues at coordinate 126,605,783 of JAGPOW010000261.1, forward strand.
ATGGGGAAACAGGGTGTTACTGTGATTGGGATACTAGAAGAGACAGAACATCTTTGTGACATTTTGATGCAACTAAAAAGGTAAATCAGATAAAATGCAAAGAGTAAGATGGTGTTTTAGTAAGCTAAATAATCAGTCTTGACATTCCTTTCCCAATGAAAATAAATCTTTTAGTTCAAAATAAATGGACACAAGTTCTATGCCTTTTACTTTGCATGTATCAATTCCCTGCTACCTTACACAATTTAAATATATAGCAGAGGGAAACTTTATATCAGTGTCTTCAAAGCATGTGTACAGTTTGCAATTTCAAGCTAAACTGTACAGTCATGTTGATAGGAAATGAAATGATGGGACTAAAGCACAACATGTGGAACTTGTCAGGAACTTTAAGAGACTTATCCAATTTTGTTATGCGACTCCTTTTACACAAGGCTGACTGGTTATGACTCATACATGTCATGCAGTTTGGCAGTAAGTAATTTGTATACATCCTATATTTTCACAGATTTTCATCCTGGAATAAAATACATACCTTATTTTTTTTTTTTAAAGATGGAAGGAAGAAATAAAAGATTTTTCCAGAAATATAGCTGAGCAGAGCAGGGACAGAACCCAGTTTTCAGCTGATTCACTCTCCCTTTCCTATATAATTAAAGTCAAAATCAGAGCTGATGCTGTTGCCCATTGGTGAATTTGATTTAGAAAAGAAGGAAAGAATCTCCAAGACTGCAAAATAAGAAGAGACACACCAGGAGCAGCTAGCAGACAGCAAACTTACCTTGAGAATGGTAGCTTTATTAGTGGAGTGTCAAGACCATTTAAAAGTAGATACAAGTGTTAACATCTGCAGAGTGAAAAAACAATGAGTGAAATATTAAATCAATTGCCTCCCTCAGCTTCCTGAATAGTAATGCCACTACTAGTGCATTGTGGAGCAGACTGCAAAGCAGAGTAAACAGAAAATCTGGTTCTGTGCCTAATATATGCCCCTGAATTTTGGGGGAAGTATGTGGTGTGTATGAGAAAATATGGTACTTAAATAATATTAGTAGATGTGAGGCACCCAAGTTACCACACAGCTGTTTGCATTTGCTCTCTCAAACAGTTTACAGATGCGCTTTCAAGTTTGGTATATTCCCGTGAATCATTAAGGCGAGGTTACACACTTTGACACAGAATAGCGGAAGCACAAAGTACAAAAAGAGTCAAGAATCAATGGTTGAATTCCATCTCAAGTAGAATTGCATATACAAGTAGACAGCTTTGGGATTGCTATGAGAGGTTCCTCAACCCTATGTTTATAGAATGATGACTGGAAAGTCAAAATTTGGAAATTAATTTCTATGAAAAATTTCATCTTTTTGAAAAAAAAATCCATCCTGAATAGGCCTAAAAAGTCAATTGCTTCTTCCCCCTCCTCTGCCAAAGAAGAATTCTCGGGGGGAAAAACCCTGTTTTAACGAGATGTCTTGGAATGCAAGTTACCCACCCGGAAGTCTCATTCATTTTCCTTTTTTGCCTGAAGAGAAAAAATAAAATCCATTTAAAAAATATTGCTTTAAAATTGAATTTTAAATTTTCCTGACAAGATCATAGGCTATTGATGTGTATATTTTTGTCCCCAAATTAAAATAGCCTCTTAAGAAAATGCTTATATTAGGAAAAGCATCAGTTCATTGCAACAATACTTAAGATGACAGAATTAATTACCTAGTTTCTTCTTGCTGAAATTATTTCCCTTTTGAACTAGGACTAATGTTTGCAAACAGTTGTTGTATGGTAAGACACCTCAATTAGAAAATCCAAAACATTTTCACTCTGAGCGTTCTTTTAGAACTGAGGACAAAGAAGCCAGTAGATTTTATGTAGAGCAAGAAGACGTTATCACTGCTTGCTAAAATCAGCATTGCTACAGAGGGGAAAAAAAAGGTCAACCTTTAGAGAGTTTCTATGCTGAACCAACAACATAAAGTTGGGCATGTCTACATGTGCATTTATGTGAGCTTAAATTTACTGCACAGTAAGTTATTGTGCAGTAAACAAGACCAGGCTAGTGTCTAAATGTGCAGGCATTAAAGAGCATTAATGCTGTGTGTCACCTGACTTGGGTCTAAAGTGAGTTCCAAGTCAGTCCCCACACACTGTTACTGCACGGTTAGGCGTCTATCCGTGCATTACTGTGTAGTAACTAATTGGGCAGCAATTGCTATATTTACCTCACAGTATGAGCATGCATGTGTAGACCATACTGCATACTAATATCAATTATTGTGTGGAAAATGTGCATGTGGAGATGCATCTGGTATCTCAGTGTAACTATGGACAATGACAGCAACAAGTTATAACTTATGTAAGTTTAAGGAGAGACCAAGCAAATCAGGTCACAACCATGAAACTCCACACAAAAATCTCAGCTGTTCTTAAACTGTACATGCCATCAACTTTTTACAGCTTTCTTATTTTTACTGGTCTCTTCTCAGAGACCAGGTAGGTTTATTGATCCTTTAAATCTGCTAAATCACTGATGACATCCGGTTGCTTCTGGCGCTTTCTGATTTATTATAAAACATCAGGACATGGTAGATTGCTGCTTTCAAAGAAACTATCCCTATTTGAACTGCTTGAATACCCATTTGTACTTTATTAGAAATAACTTCCTAATATTCTCCTCACTTTCCAGTTCTGTGAATCATCTCTAAAGCACTAATCTACTAACTGCAGTTTAACTGTTTTGTACCACCTGAGAATCTGGCTCCTTATTCCCTAAAATGGTGCCTAAGCTTAAATCCTGGACAAATCAAATAACTTTTACTTTTAAATCAAAGCTGACATCCAATAGCATGCTCTACTATTCTTTAAACTCTGATAGCTATATTTAATCATTCAAAAAGTCCAATGGAATTGGGATTGTGCAGGTAGCAGGTAAAATGGAGCATAATCACTTTTAATTATTCTTATTCATGTTCAAACATGAATTTGAAGCTACAATAGCATGCGAGTCTCTTGAGGCTATGCTAATGTAAGCAACTTAAGTCTTCTAATGTAAGCAACTTAACTTCTAAACTATTTAAAAAAAATAGAAATGGAATATGGGGGTCGGTGCTAGCAGTTTATCCTGACCCTTCCACCCCGCCATATCTTCACAGCTTCTGTAATGCTAGCTTCTAAATGCAAACAGAAAGGGGTTGCAGTTTTGTTAAGCTTTATGAAGATTTATAATTGGAGGGTTTAACACTGCTCTAAAACAACATAAGGACCAAAAACGAGTGGCTCTGAAAACATGGAAACACTTTTCTAAATGGTTTAGTGTTCCCATACTAAGCCAAACAAGTGTTTTGAATGTTGTGATGGCAAATCTCTTCACTTAGCTCTCATGTCATCCAGAAAGAGTTCAATAAGCTTATCTCCATATGCTCCCCAAATTGTTTACTGTGAGAGAATGGTGCTGATAAATCCTACAGCTAATCCATGAAACTGAAGTTAGACAACCTTGCATTTTACATATCAGAATATGTTGACATTTTGAAATTACCTTCTTTGCAAAGGATTAATATGACAAATATTCCTGTACAGTCTCTCTTGTTTGTTTGGGTTTTTTTGCCTAGCATAGGAATGCAATTCCCTTTTACTGCTCAACCTATAAGGCTTTTATTACTTCTCCCATATATCTGTTCAGGGTCTGATTTCCCACTTTCAGCCCCTCAGTTTCAGCACAAATGGTGCAGTAGCCTTGTCCTTTGAAAGTTATGCCACCTAATCTTTCCAGTAACATTTTGTACGTGACAGTACAATCTTTCCCCATGGAAACAGTCAGTAAATATAAAGGCAACTAACACAAAAAGGGGCTGCAAACTAATACTCCCCCCCTTGTTTAAGGCAAGATAAAGCATCATTTGAAAACTATTCCTATAAGTATTTATTTCCATAATCAATGTTTAGTTACATTTTCATTATTTTAACAGCATTGCTAACTTGAATTAAAAAAAAATGCAGGGTAAGGCTCTGTGCTACTTAACAACTGTGTGTGAAAGTCTCCGTACGTGACACAATTATACTGTATTAGGAAGTAGTTCTGCTTTAGAGTCTATCTTAGCTCTGTCGTTCTTCAGTGAAGAGAAATACTGTTTGCTTCCAAACAAGCAAAATAATAAAATAATAATAAGATGCCACCTTGTCAAGTGTTACCTTGCCACTTGACAAGGTGGCACTGTCAAGTTTAATAGGACATTCATGCTTCCAATAAAACAAAACCTGAAACACTTATTGATGCTGGATAAAAACATGCATTGACTATGAGATTTCAATTATAATTTTATAGCATTCAGGAATACTTAATGTAAAAGAAAAGGTTGATAATAGTTTACTGGAGAGCATATAAAGTGCTAATCAATTTATGTAACAGATCTCCCTATGAGAATTTAAGTTAATTCATTTAAAAATCTGATAGCAGCGCTCCCTTCCCACTACTATATTCTGGAAAATAACCAAGTGCTAGAAAAGGCCTTTCAGAAACCAGGCAATACTAAAGTAGCTTTATTTAAAACCAGACTGGCATTAGTCTGTAATTATAACATTGACCTTAACCAAGCTTCATTGTCCTGTAGGCAGACAAGGTTCTTAGGGTAAACCATGCTTTGGGTACGCTATGTTTTGGGGTGTAATCCAGGTAGGACCCAATTAACATTCCCCTCTCCAGCTGAAGGGAATGTTAGCAAGGCAGGTGCTCTGCGGGGTGAAACTGCTGGCCGCATGCAGTTTCCCTCCTTCCTCTATAGAGCCAGATTGAGACACTCAATAACTTACCTGTACAAATTTATTAATGTACATATAAAAAGGAGTTAAAATTGAACATATATACAAAGGTTTACAGAGACCACCTACCAATCTCTCAGAGCCTTTCTGAGCCAGCAAGCCACCGCAGGGTAAAGGACTAAGAAAAGCCTTTCTGCATGACTACTGATGCCTTGGACACTGGACTTGGAGATGTGCTCCTGCACAATACCTCACAGCTCACTTAAGCCGGAAGTTAATTTCTGGTGAGCAGAACCTTTTGTCTATCCAGAAGGAATGTTTGGCAATCATCTGGGTGCTGAACAAGCTGAAGCCCTATCTGTGGGGACAGAAGTTCACCAGCACCAAGCTTCAAAGATGGCAATGACAGTTTCAGGAGTTCAGCTTGACAGTGGAACACATCAAAGGAAGCCAGAATATAGTAGAGGATTTGCTGTCCACAAAACTCAGGCCTAGCTCCAGAGCGCTCTGGTGCTGGGACACCCCACCTTGCCCTGATGCTCTATATGTATTGTTGTTAGAGCCAGTCTTACGTGTTATGTAGTTTCTTTTTGGGTATGGAAGATAACCCTTCCAGACACAGGATGCCCATACCCATTGCTCTGTAAAGCAATGAGCATGGGGTTTTGAAAGAAGGGGACAAGATGTGAAGAAATCACCCTGTCTGCCTTCCTTCTCTGAGTTTTCTCATCCCCATCTACCCCAAATTCTGGCCGCTGTTTCTATTTGGTCACCTGGACAGCTACACCTCAGGGTGGAGAAATGCCTGAGTGGGTGACATGGGGAAAGCTCACTCTTCAGTTGTCCAGTTGTCCTGTGTAACCCTAAGCCCTCACTTAAGGCTTCTGACATTTTTCAAAATGACCATCCAGCATCAGATGTGGTCTGAGGATATTGGTTTCTGGTTGGGTCCAGGCGATGAGATAGAAAGGTTATTTAAAGGGTCCCTCCCTCTTAGAAGCGAGAGAAACATCTTCTAGTCACTGAATCAAGCTGCGGGCCTCCAGAATTTTGTGGATGTTGATGTAACTTACCTGAAATCTAGCTAGGAACTTAAATGTAAGTGTTTTAGTCATGTATCGAAAGGCACAAAGCCTATACTGTTTTGCTTAAGGTTGGTTTTCTTTCTATATTTGGTTGTTTTGTATTACTTCCACTCCCTATCCCACTTTGCTTAATAAAGCTATCTGTTATGGCATGCCTTGTAGTGTGCACTGTAGAGCCTTTTTTGACTCACTTGTTTGGCTGGCTCAAGTAGGTCTGGCTTTTTGCACTCCTCCTGGAAGAAGGCACATTTATTATGCTTCAGGCTAAGAAAAGCACCCCAGAATTCAACAGTAGGGTAAGCAGCCTTAAGGTCTACAGGGTCTGCGTACCCCGGGTAGCAGAGCACCCTAGCAAAGACTTGAGTCCGGGTTGGCAGCCGTTAACCCAGGCTTGCAGGTGTGCTCCAGGAAGGGTGCCAGCAGGATGTAGGCGCCCCAGGGGAAGCACTCTAAGGATGATTTTTGATTGAGCACAGTGAGACGGGTGGCCCAGTGTAGGAGTGCCCCCTCATGGCCTGCTACATGAAGAACCTTGCCTGCCTATGTCCTTTAGACCGACCCAGCTACAACCTATACGTCTCATTATCCTGTAGGCATAACAAAAAAAGTACTTAAACTTTAAGGATCACAAAACTTATGTAGATGAAACAGGGGCCCTAAATTAAAGTGGTGGGTTTTAAAAAACAGTGCTTCAATTTAGGGCACACACCCTGCTGACTTACCTGCCTCTCCGGCAGGGAGGGGAGGGCTAGCTGCTAGTGGATGGAGTGGTCCCTGGGCTTCAGGGGGGTGATGCTTCCCTCTGTGGCAGTGGCGGCAACCCTCCGGGTGGCACCCACGCGCAGGCATCTGACTTGGGAGGTATCACAGTCACGGGGGGAAGCACTGGGTCCCTGTGCAGCTCAGGTTAGCAGGCAGGCTCTGGGTTGGGGGCGAGGGAGGGGGAGGGAAGACAGATCCGGCTCACTGCTTTTTTGGGTGGAGCCTGCCTTCTCAGGCTGCTGCCAGATTGCCTGCAGGGCTTCCTACTTTAAAGAGTTGTGCTCACATGCCTCTCGTTTCATCTACACATGGCCACTGATTCCACTAGTCATTCAATACATTTGGTGGCCCAGATGACCTGCATATAAAGAATATAGACTTAGTTATCTGCCAGTGTTAACTCATTCCCGTTTTCCCCCAGCTTCTGTTCCAGGTTATGTCAGTTGCAAAGACAGATTGCTATTAATTGCGATAGAGAAAGACAGGTCTTTAGAAAGTATTTTTTTTCCTATTTTTTTGACCATCATGTACATTGGATGACATGCTCTACTTTTATCAGTTAACACACTTCATTAATGTAAATGCAGTAGGAGTTATTTTCCCCACTATAGAATCTCACCCACAACTGATAAGAAAATGCAAGAATTTTTACAAGAAAAAAATAGAGAAAACATGTTAATGGTATCTGCTAATGTACTTCGAGGTAGGGGTATTCTAAGAAGTTCCTGAATTTTCACAGCCGCAGTGCTTACTTTATTAACTAGCAGGAGTTTTAAATACTTCTTTCTCTCTTGCTTTCTTGTTTTACTCTTTTTAGCATCACCAATCAGAATAAGCCCAGCTTAGTTTTCACACCATGTTCTCAAGGCCATATTTATAAAACAAGCAAAAACAATCCAACCTCCTTTTTTTACTAACTGACTTAAAAGCATTGCATGGGGAGAAGGGATCCCACATGTACTTTGGAAATGTGCCCCTCCTCCCAAATTTCTATTTTAGTATTTGCTTCGTAGAACAGAATTTTCTCCTCAAGTCCCTCAATCTACCGAATGCTGGCCAGAGCAACAAGCTCTCTAGCACAGAGCTCAAGTAAGGTGGCAAGGATCCAGTCATGGACAAATTAAGAACTAACAGAGGCAAAACATCCAAAAGGTACTGTTATAAATGTTTTCTCTTCTTCAAAGGGAGAACTGTGATGTAAAGCAAAATTCAGTTAAGAGTGGAAAGCAAAATTCAGTAGTAAGCCCATCTTATTTACTGCAAGGCAGAACACAATGAAGTTTAAGAAATGATACATATACATATATTGGGATCAGTTCACTGTGACTTTGCACCTTACACGGTCATTTATGACTGAAGTCTGAGGGGTCACGTAAGAGGGTAACAGAAGACCATAGTGGTTTAATAACATTTTTAACCTTCCTTGCACACGTGTAAGCGATTAAGCTAGGCAAGAGTCAATCAGGATTTGTTCAGGGCATGATCTTACCTTCGGATCAAATCCACAATTAAGCAGTGTCACTGAAATCAGGTGACAGCTATGTATTCAAATGTGCAACTTAATTAAAATGCAGAGACAAGGACATATGTAAAACCCAGTCCTGAAAATTATCACAAAAGGGCATGTCAGCCAATCTTTAACTTATTATTGGGAAAGTGGTACCCTTTATTTTGTATGTTTGAACAGTACCTGCCACAGTAGTGTCCTGATTTGTGAATAGAGATTCATGCTCTCTTTCAACAACTTATTTTATGGTACGGGTTAAACATAAACACTTCACAGTAGGTACAAATTAAGAAATATTTCAAGACTTATCACTGAAAAATAAATAAAATGAAATATAGAAGATGAACTAATGAGAATGTGCTTTTAAGTGAATTATGTAAAAAGATGAATACCGAAATGCCTATTTGACGTGGTTCTTTGCTTTGAAACAGAAGCACTACCCCAAAGATTTATATTTGTTCAACTGGCACAGATTTTTTTTTTGCCAAGCTTGTATGAAACAGTGCTAACAGAGTGAATGATTATGATAATCATACATCGGTATTCCCTATGGATATTACATTGTATAAATTTCAGGCTCTTTTTCTTCTTAGAAAAGTGTTACTGTGAATATGAATAAGAATCAACTACCCACTGTTTTAAACGCTGCTTAAATTGTGCATTTTATTTCTTTCAATTAATCTACTTTGAACTTACTTTTGAATCATAGTCTTACTTTAAGAAACTTAAAAACTATTTACAATAATTACTATTCTTTATGTGGCACGCATTATCTTTGTAAAACTAACTCTTATGCTTGAAGTGAGCTATATAAATGATGATAATGACAGCGTGCTGCTGGATTACAAGTAGTTGTAATAATTTAATCCCATTAGTGTGACACGACAGCAGTGAAAAACAAATTTTGTTTCAATCATAGTTGGGCTGTCATACAGGGCAGGATTCCCTCCCCACCCCTACCCAGGATATTTAAAATTCGAAAGACAACTCTTAAATGCAAAACATAAAGATATAGAAAGTGCTGTAATAGATGCATACTCCTTCAGGAACTAGGTCTTGTATGGGTAGGGCTAAGAGTAAGGGAATGATAAATGAAAATGTTGCTACCTGTAACCAGTTTTCAAAGCCTGGGCTCCAAATGAAAGGTACATTACGTTCAAATAAAATGAAAGAACTCCTTGTAGAATCATGGCTAATTTTCATATTTAAACATTCATGATACACCTGGCCTTTTACATGTCTTAATATTAAACCTGGTTGACACAATCCTTATAGGCCCAGTCTCTGCCAAGTGCCAAGTTGCCTTTAACAGTGCGTTAATTACCAGATTGCAGTGTCCTCTAACAAGAATATTACTTTCAGTGAATTACTGGACCTGAAGATGATGGGTGCAGCACCTTTATCCAATGACATAAGAAAGGTCAGAGTCTTAGATTATTCTGCAGACCATTCTCCACAAAGGCTTGTCCATGATTTACAATGAGGTTAACTACCATATTAATCAGAATTCCAGGCACCTCCAAATTTAAGACAACTACTGCAACGATTATATTCCATAAATGTTATATATTTGTTATGTGTCTAGAATCTAACTATTGGAGGATCATCTTAATTTCTTCTCCTCCAAAGCTACTGCATAGAAAGCACTGGGGGTGGGGGCAATTGGTGGGAGTGGGCAGGCAGGTAGTCTGACCCCTGCTCCTTACCCTCCTCCAGTACTTGCACCTTGTGGCACCTGCCCCTCTGCTGACTGCCCTCCACATCACTCTTTCCTCCTTAGTGCCTATCTGCCTATCAGTTTCTTCCCCAAAGAATTGGACTGGCAGCAGTGGCAACACATCTGGCCCTTGACCTGAATTGGGGCTGAAGCAGGAGCTGCAGCAACTCCCCTGTGCTACATGGTCCCCCACATACTCTACCCCATGCCTGGATGATGGAGGATGATCCAATTGACAGTGTATTTGGACTTCCAAAAAACCTTTGAAAAAGCCCCCATCAAGGAATCTTAACTAAATTAGGTAGTCATGGGATTACAAGCCATGTCTATTTGTGGATTAGAAATGGACTCCAAGATAGAAACCAAAGAGTGAGTATAAATGGTCAGTTTTCAGGATGGAAAGTGGCAAATGATGGAATTCCCCAGGGATCTGCTTTGGGACTCATGCTGTTTAATACATTTATAAGTGATCTGGACATGGGGGTGAGTAGTGAGGTGGCCAGATTTGCTAATGACATAATATTATTCAAAGTGGTAGAGACCATGGTGGGCTGTGAGGAACTACAGAAGGATCTGTTACAATTAAGCAAATGGGAACCAAAATGGCAGACAGAATCCAATGTAGATAAGTGTAGAGTGATGCACCAGGGTAAAACTAATCCAAACCATACCTATACTATAATGGGTTCTACATTACTTATTACCTCACAGGAAAGAGATTTGGGAGTCACTGTGGAGAGTGAGCTAAAACATCAGCTCAGTATTCAGCAGCTATCAAAACATCAAACAGCATGTTAGAGACTATTAAGAAGTGAACTCTGAACAAAACTGAAAATATCATGATGCCTAGAGGAAAGAAAGTATCTGGTACCTATGGAGATTTGTCCTATAGCTGATCATGTTGAGGGCTACCACAGTGCGGGAACACATTCATGGATGTGGTATTAGTCTTGGTGGGGCTTTCGCAGGAGTTGTTTCCATCCCCAGGGCTATCAGCATTGCTGATGCCCTCCCATAGTTGTAGAGGGTGCCATAGAAGCTGAAGGCCCACTGATAGTTTCTAGTATTGATACATGTATGCCCCTTCCCTTCCCACGCCAGAGCCCTCACCAACTTGAGAACTTGGTGCAAATCCCCTCAGAAGTCCAAGTTGAGCTGAATCTTCTTGCTGGAGTGCACCACGCTCTCCAGGAATTGCAGCAGCTCCTCCCTGGGTACCTCCATAGAGTCCGCAGACTCTCAGTCATTATGCTCCTGTAACAGGTATCCACTCGGAGCTGATCCAAATGTGGCCCGCACACCTGTTCCTGGGGCAACCACTCACCTTCTCTCCTGCCATGCCTTGCTGTTAATTGATTAATTGATGCTAATTAGTGGGAGGCTGCCCTCGTGCTGACCCGATGCCAGGGGGCATGATCTGTGGCTCTGTTTCCTCCCCTACACTGCAGCCCATGCCCTTGATAGAATAAACATTATGTCCTATCTCTATTACAATCTGACCCTTTTGTCCTCTCCGGGCCTTCCTTCCTTTGACACACGCCCTCTCTGGTGCTAGGGTTCTCCCCAGTCCTATCTCCCTATGTGCCCTCTTCCCTATGTGCCCTCTTCTCCAGGGCCATCTCAACAATGCTGCCCCCTCTCTGGGTCCTCCTTAACAATGCTGCCTCCTCTCTGGGGCTGGGGTCTATGTACCCTGCATGCTGCGCCCTCACTGGTGCTGAGGTCCCCACAATAGTGTGAGTCCTCAGTGGGGCCTCCTCCAACCCCTAATAGCCTTACCCAAACCACTGGCATTTAAATAACAACAAAACACAAGCCCCTGGGCTATAACATAAATTAAAGCCTCCTGGCTAAAACATCATTCAAGCCTACTGGGGAATACTCCATCCCTCAGCAGTGTCAAACGCTGCTCCTGCAGTCAGGCTTCCCCTTTCTTCCCTGAGACAGCTCCTTCCCCTTGGGCTGCTGGCAGGGAAATGCCCGCTTGGCCTCAGCCCCTGGGTTTTATAAGTTCCAGGCCCTGCCCCTTTCAATCAGCTGACCACCGGCAGGTATGATCTCTTGTTGCCCTGGCCACCAACAGCTGGGCTCCTTATTCACTGCTAGGACTCTTTTCCTAACAGTTTCCCCTCTTTAGGAGCAGGACACCTCAGTGCTCTGTGACAGCTCCTGATCCCGTAGTTCAGCAGGCTTCTCTTGGCTGCTGGGTGGGGTTGCAGACTCCTCCACTGTCACAGCAGTAAAGGCCCAGTGGAGCACTGCCCAAACCACCTGTCTGCTGATACCAGGGGAGGGAGCATTGCAGATCTTTGAAGTGGGAGAGGGGGCAGGGCATCAGCACAGGGATTGACAAGGCTAAGTGCAGGATCCCCCTCAGGTTGGAATTAATTTCAGTGGAGGAATCTGCTTCTTTTCCCTCTGTGCTGGGGCCACAGGATACACTGTGGCAAGTGTAGCTTTGATCAGGGCTGGAGGAGACTGTCTGGGAACCTGGATAGTGATGGTGCCCTCTCCAGAGCCCTGGTAAAGGAAGTTTTCCTCATCAGGGCCCACTGATGTGTGCCCCAAGGCTTCCACCAGGTGGTCAAAGGGGGAGGGCTTCACCACCAAACCTATTCCCAGTGTGGCTAGAGATGTGACCTCAGCTTCTGTGGTAGGATGGGGAGGGGGGAGCCAGGCTGCAGCCAGTGGAGTTGGAAGTCTCTGTTGGGCTCCCTACCCGAGGACAACCATTCCATCTTGGACCCTCTTCCATTGTAGGTATGGCTAGCTTAATTTTCTTACAGGGCTGGAATTCCTGGCACAGCTGTGGAGGTGGTTGGCATATCATCAATGGATCTTTTTTGAGAAACCCATTGAACTTCTCTTTTAACATCAAGCCGACTAAAGTCCTCTATCAATCTGCCCTGGGCCACAAATGTGATCCCCCCTCCCCAAATTACCATCAAGGGAAAGACCCTGCACTTAGTTGAGCACTTTCCTTATCTCATTACCTGCCTCTATCAGACAGTAAACATTGATGAAGAGATCCAACACAGGATCCAGCACACAAGTGTCTCCTTTGGGAAATTGCTTTGGAATGTCTTTATTCATTACAATCACTTGAAAGACACCAAGAACCAGGTATATAGTGCAGTCATCATCCCCACTCTACTCTATGGATGTGAAACTTGGGGCACTATCATCATCTCAAGAGCCTGGAGGAGAGGTTCCATCAATGATGCCTCCAGAATATTATCAATATCAAATGACAAGACCAACGCAGAAATGCCAGCATCTTTGCTGAAACCAATGTTACCAGCATTGAGCTGGTAAACCTCATGCACCAACTTTACTGGGCCAGGCAATATATGTGGATGCCTGACTCTCAACTCCCAAAACAAGTGCTCTACTCTCGGCTTAGTAACAGTCTGATATCTTGTAGTGGATGGAGGAAATGTTACAAGGACACATTGAAGACATACCTTAAGAAAATGGATGCTAACATCAAGACTTGGGAGAAGCTGGCTGCTGATTAACTCCAATGGTACCACAGCCTCAACCAAGTGGATGTCTCTTTTGAGGTAAAGTGTCTCACCCTCAAAGTAAAGAGAGAGAAGAGGAAGGAAAAGCAAAGAAAGCTTGGTCTACAGCTCCCCTCCCCTCTGGGAAGATCTGAAATTTCTGATCTGAAATCTGACACGGCTCACCCAGCTATGTTGAATGCAGGAGAAAAAACACACCTTTGATTTGAGTAAATACAATACTAGCTAGAACAGGCTACTTCTTAGAAAGTTTGAAAACCAGATAAAGCTTACCTGTTTTAAACAGTTTAGCATCAGCCTAGATGCTGCCTAGCTTAATGCTGCAGCTAGTCAGCCCTCTGCCTCAGCAAATTGTTAAGCTTTTGAGTTTTCCAGAATACACTGCATCAAGTGATCACAAACAATTGTGGGTTAGGTGAATGTGAGGCAAACTCACATATTCACTGTTTATGTTCTAAGTTTTGTGTTGACCCTGTTTTTTATTTCAAACGAAAATAATGCCAAAGGCAAACAAGCTATTGTAGTCAGAATTGTGGATGCATTAGATAGAGTAGGATTTGAAGCCATTCACTGGGACAACTCTTACACTTTGATGCAAATGCACCGCGACATTATGTACCTTCAGGAAACATTTCTCTTCTCACTCCAGGCAACAGCAAAGCTCCCATTAACTTCAAAGGAAAGAAGAAGAACTTCGTCAGTATTACATACATAACGTTCAGGGAAACAAATTATGGTATTGCGTGATATAATTTAAGAGTGGCAGACATCCCTGTCCAGAATGATTTCTAAAAAAGCAATAATAATGACGAATATAAAAATTAACAAATGGATATTATATCTTGACCTTATACTTGGAGATCATTTCAGGATTCTCTCTGCAGTTAGTCCTTGAATTAGTACCTTTTATGTTATTTATGCACAACATGTCTGAGGGAAGAGGAGAGGGTCTACACATTCAAGTTTTCTAACACTTCTAGTAAAATGTACAAAAGCCTCCGGTGTGTTTATATTTAACTGTAAATCACCTTTAGCAGGCCAGGCAGGATTCCAGCCTAAGAGTTGTTTGTATGTATGGGGGTAGGGGTGAAGGGAGTTCAAATAGTCTCACTCAGAATTATAATTATCTAATGAAGTTTGAAATGAACCTGGCTTGCTTGCTAGCTCATTATTTCCTGGCTCAGAAGAGAGCTTTTCCTTTTTTTTCTCCTCCTCCTTTTTTAGGTTGATCTGATCTGAATAGATTGCTCTTGGATTAGCCAGGATTCATTAAAATATTGCTGTATTGGTATTCACTAATCTCTCTAATTAGCATTTTTAAACCCTTACATTTGAAATTAAACATGCATGAAGTCAAAGCTCTCTGTAACTCTAATTAGAATCATTATTATTTTTCAATTAAATACATTTTGTGCTAATGGTGAGAAGGCATTGTTCTGGAGTTGTTTATCACTTGAGAGGTTTCACAAATGCAGAGCTGAGATTATAGAAATATATATGGTAACATCAGTTTAAAAGGTTCTTTCTAAGTAGCAAAGCAAATTAGAAAATATTTCTCCTACAGTTGTGATTGGATTTAATTTCTGCCCTCAGATATAAAAGAAGGCAGAATTAAGCATAATGATGCAACCCGGGAGTTTAACTTGGATAGTTCAATATACTTCTTAGAACTACAATCCTAAATACAGTAAAAATTATTTCATCATCCTAGTATTGGGAGCTGTTTTAATGAAAAAAATTAAGAAGTTTTGGGTTTTTTTTTTTAAGGAAAAAAACTACTTTTTTTCAATTTAAACTACAATTTCTTACAGTTGAATATAGAAACCCATTGATATTCTTTAAGTGGATGAAATCTTGCTTCTCATCCTGAAAGTCAATGACAAAACTAACTGCCGCAAGTGCAAGGGGTTTATTACTGCAAAAGACAAACCACCAGCAAAACCTTGAACATCTTGTTCTTTGGTAGTCAAATAGCTGCCATGGTTTAGAATTACACGTTTTCCCCTGAGCTATTACTAAAATCCAGCGGAAATTACCAAGAATTAACAGAGAAGTGCTCCAAAATCCCAGAATTAGGTGCCTTTTGTGAGAATTTCTCCCTCAAATGATGCACTGCAGGCTTGCATTGAGGAATAACAGAACCAGATTTCCTTAAATACAAATACAACAAATAGGATGCAGTACAAGGTAGCAGAGCCTTCTCAAGACTTCAGGCAATGTCCAAAGGGTCCCATTTTTATTCATAAATGGATAATCTAAATTTGCCTTGCGTAGGGGTATTCCTGCTTCTCAAAGACAGGACCACCTTTATTGCAGCCTAAGAGATGCATCAGATGGATAGAGAATGGGAAGTGTAATGAATCTCTCATCTGCTAGTCTGATCCTTTACTGGCAACAGACTACTGTTGAATACTGGAGCAATCTCTATGCTATTAGAGCATCTTACAGTCTATATTTTATGTCGTATCTTGCTTCAGCACCTGTATGTCTACTGGTGCCAGTGTCTAGGTCTTTACTTCAGGCAACATTGCCTGCACCTAAGCCCAACCCTGATTCCCTGTCTCAACATTTATAAAAATGCCTATGTGCTCATCTCATTGAGATCCCTTTTCCCAGAGCCTGGGATTTTCTCTCAACACCATCACATTTCAGTTCTGAAACATGATTCTACTCACTGCATGCTGGCCAATGACTGGCCTCATCTCAGCTGGCTTGCTTATGCGTGCTATTAATGCAAAGCAATGAACGTAAGCATAGTCCGTGCCAGACTTTATTGCTCCTAGGCGCAGTATAATGTCTCAGTTAGGGTGCTATGTACTTCCAGTTGAATGAGCAGATGATTCATGGCCTAGTCTACTAGCAGGTACCCTGGGGTATTTCTAATGAAGTCCCTCCCACCTTGGTATAAGTATGCAAAAGAAAAGGCTCCATTAAATGTGAATTTAACTATTAGAGAATCAAACTATTTTCCTATGTATTATGTTAGTATTAGACACACTTAAGAACTGAAAGTTATCACACAAATAAAATACTGTTGAATAGACTATGCTATAACAATTAATACTAGATCACTCATGACATGGACATTTATATATGCAATATACCAAATAATTCAATTGTTGTCCATATTTCAAATAAACTATATTCATCTACTGTTGCCTCACATAATATTTTGGGGGCCACTTCCTTTCATTATATAAGATATTGCAACATGAAAAAATGATACTGGAAATGATGTCAAGAAAGATTTATTATAATATTTATTACACAAACTCTTAACACATTACAAAATAAGCTTTAATGGATTTTATGTAAAGTCCCATTACACAAGTTACTTTGAAACTGCTTAGCTCTTTGGAATCCAATGCCCCTTTTGACTTAGTTAATTGGAATAAAGAATGCTATAATGAAAGCAGTTTACTTTGAAGTGGGATTTTTGAATGTCATTGGACCAAAAGAATACCTCCCAAATGGTCTGACAAGTTATTAGGAGCAGAATACCTCTGGAGATTAAGAGACAACACCATATAACAGAATATCGTAGGATTTTTCTCATTTTACAGAGCTTCCCAGAAATTAGATTTATGGATATAAACATCTTTTGAAAATAATAGCTTGAAATTTTGCAATTTTATGTAAGTAGAAGTTTGAGTTTTATTTTCGGAAGTATAGAAAATATGTAACCAACCTAAAAATGAGAAAAGAGACAGGGATTCAACAATATCAATGGAAACTACATTTATCTAAACCAAATGAGTATTTACCTAATATGCTTTCTGTAGGACCTAGAACCACAGAATTAAAACATTAGATATCAAACTGTAGAATAATGGGATACATGTCTCTTAATTGAATTAGAATATATGGAAAAAATATCAAATAGCTGATTATATCTTCACTAATTTTCAATTATACCAGGATTAGGAGATTTATTCAAGATTTTAGTCCTTCACCATATTTTTCTGTCTAGATTTGAAAGAAAATATGGTGTCTACATAGAAGAAAATATTTCTTTAGGAATAAGTATTTTCATAATTCTGTAGTGCAAGAAGAATTACATACTGAGGCTTAATGAGTTTGTGCAGTACCTTGGAAATGTAACATACAATATTGATGCTCAGCATTAACTACCAACACTATCGTAATATTACATTTGTAAGGAGCAAAATTGAGATGTTGATCAAACAAAATAGAACCGTGCTTCCAAATAATGAGGTTTAAGGCTCTTCAAGTTTGCTGTGAGGCATATTGCATTATGTAATTAAAATTCCTGGGCATCAATATAAGTTTACAATATGTGTCGGGTCTAAGCCCATATATAGAAACTCCCATTAACTTTAATGGAATTTGGATTAGGATATCTGTTTTATTCATCTCACATTACCATGAACTTCCCTTATCTCTGGATACTTGAAAGGACAGTTTCAATATTGCATCTTTATTCCCCTTGCTAAACGAAAACATGTTGTACACTGGGATAAACAAAAATTGTAAAAAAGACAAAAGTTTGTCCCAGGACAGGCTGATAAGCCTAAAATATGATGAATGTGCAAGGAGAGTCCAGCTCTAGGCTGGGTTTCACAAAATTAAGCACATTGTGTGGTGAGCTACTGTAGTCAGTTCCCATGATCCTGAGGAGAAGGGTAAACTCTGAGCCCAATCCATTTCAAAGATGATGAACTAAGAAGGTGTCCATCTTTGATCAGAACTCACAATCCTGGACATGTGTGCTTATATCAGCCCATTCTTAAAATATTAACTGGAGATGAGGGAGATCCAGAATGAATCCTCTCTTCTCTCTGATGGAATCTGAATTCCTATTCACCCTTAAGTGTCTGTTCAAACTATACAGATGCTGGATGGGAAGGGAATTTCTCAATCTTTCCTGTTGAAGCTGCTCTATTCCCGAGAGAGAATGGGAAGCTATAGACAGGCTAGAGACAGACTATCTTCCATATCTAGAAGGGACAGGACTAAGAGACTCAAGCTGCAGCGAAGGAATTTTAAACTGGCAATTTGGAAGAACTTTCTGACAAGGTGGGTGGTCAAGCATTGCAACAGGCTACCTAGAGAAGTTTTGAAATCTCTCCCTTTCAAAATTTTCAAGAGCAGTTTAGACAGACACTTGGGTAGGTTAGTGTAGTCTAGGGGCTTGAGCAGGGGGCTGAACTAGATGACCTCATGAAGTTCCCCTTCCAGCCTTACTTTCCTATGGTCGTATATATTACTGGAGGTAGAAAGAGAGTGTGTAAGAAAGGATACACAAACTAATGGTTATGGATAACCACTAATGGAGGCGAAGTTCAGAACCCCAAGTCCTATTCCAATGAATCCTAATAAAAAATTGTCAGAGCTAAATGGTTAAGAGATGTCTCGGCACAGTTGCGTGTTAGCACATTAAGAGTCCCCGGTGCAGGGATTTCCCCTGCAAAGTGGGAAAAAGTCCTTGGTGCAAAATCAGAACCCACCAAAAGCTTGCAGCAGCACCGTTGAGTGCATGCTTTCGATTGGCTCAGTGTAAATTATGCACACGTGGCGGTCAGCAATTGGCTCACTGGCCATACAAAAGGCTTGGGTGGTTTCCGCCCAAATTGGAGGAGAGCTCGAATGCGCGTAGGGAGAGATCTCCATGTGTATGTCGAAGCCACGGAGGGACCTGATCAAACACCAAGGACTCCCCATCACTGTTACCACGACGTACCCCATAGCCTGAGTAAGTGTGAACATCGGTGTGCTTGTCTACAGTTTTCATTTTGTTGTTTGTCTACAGAGTGTGCCCACACTGCATACCTCACTGTATCGCAGCCTGTAAGTAAAGTTTTTTTGTTACAACCGCTACGCCTCCCGCACCTAATTCCACTCCATTGGCAGCCCCATTCCGCCGGCGTTTCTCGGCCCCCACATAGCATCATGAACAGGATCGGTACACCGGGAAAACGCGATGGAGCTGGAATTGGTTGAAGGTTGACCTGGACACCATGGAGTTAGGCACACCCATCGCCTACCATCAAGCTGGTGGAATGGGTGGAAGATTTGTGAGCGGTTACCTCTCTCTTGAGGGAGAAGGGGAACCTGTGACAGAATGGGAAGTGCGTCTCCACACGAGAGTGTTTGGATGTGTGATGGGGAGTGAGCGGATTCAATTCAGATCCCGAGAGCAAGGGGGCAGCAAGTCCTCAGCCGGACAAAAGCCGAGCGAGGAAGATATTGCTCTCAGTTGGGAGTTTGCTCACTGTATGCACTGCGTACGGGAGAGCAAGGAGCCAGCTCTGATTAATTTAGACATGTTGCTACCTAAGTTGGGAGAATTGGAGCTTTTGGAGCTCCTCAGAGAAGTGGAGGAGAGCCACTTTGCAGTCGAAGGGACTGGCACGGAATACGAGAAGGGGAAAATGCTGCGCGTAATGTTCCACACAGTCATGACCCTAATGCGGGAAAAGACTGAGTTGCATGCTGTTCACGCGGTCAAGTGGGTTGTAGCTACAGAAAAAATGTCAGGACAGGTTAAATATTTGTTGTATAACACATAAAACCCATCAGTGAAAGAAATGAAATGGCATGCATGTAATTTCAGACACAAGTAGTTCTACCGACATCAATAAAGCTATTCCTGTTGGGAAAACTGCACACTCTCAAATGTTTGCTGGGTCATAACCATAGGCAGAATTTGATCTTTATGAAAAAATGACTACTGACATAAAAGGTGAAATTTGCCTATTATTCAATTAAAACAAGAACCAAACTGATGCTGATTTGTAATAACTCCTCTATGTATCTCCTGACTTAAATTATGTAAAGTACATGGTTTTGTGCAAAATAAGATTAAAGTTTTCACTCGGAGTAGATTCGTTGACACAGAGCATAGAATGCTGGAACATAGGTCCAAGTAAATCAGGTAATTTAAATAGATGTCTCTAAAATGGAAATCACCCTATTACACAGTTTTAAATGCACTTATTCATTGAAAAAGGGAAGAGAGGAAAGCTTTTTGTTTGTTTAAATCACATATATCCAAGTATTGCTTACTATCTGTTCTATCTTTCTGTGGCAGAAATTCTCAACCAGGATACTACAGCTCCTTGGGGGTGCCGGGTAATCCTTGTAGCAATGTCACAAAAGACTAGCAATGCTAGATTTCTCACCTACATAGAATCCACAATAGAAACCCAGATATTTCAAATTGGAACCTATAATATCGAACAACACTGCCTATTGTGATCTTTGAGTTCTTTGCAATAGACTACTTACTAAACTATTTTTCCTTAGTCAAGAAATGTGTGAAAACTAAGAGGATGCCTTGCGTCTTAAAAAAATGAGAATCACCATTCTGCTGATTAAGTTTCTGTATCAAATACAAAGAAAGTTCAGTTATATATTTTTCAAGAGAAGTAGATAAGTTAACACTCCAGCTCATTTGTGGATGAGAAAAATATCTTTAAGGTACTAGCCTATGTTCTTCTTTTAAGAGTCTCAGGCACCTGGTGACAATTCACTAACTGAAGCTAATCAGCGTGTTTACATATCTTCATCCACTCCATCTACAATTCCTAGGAGTTTTGTCCTGTTCTGGTTTTTGACCCATTCTACACTTAGAGTTTTATTTTATTTTTTGCCTTCAAACAATTCAGGTTATGCCCTTCTTCAATTTTTTTTTCATATAAATAACTTGCTTACACCTACACAATGCCTGCTTGTTACTTCTTTACTTGGTGCATCTGTTAGTATCTAGTAATATATTCTGTTACAAACTAAAAGACAAGACAAAGTAAAATTAAAGAGAAAATATTATACATACTGATCACAGAACTGATTATAAACATAACTTTTTTATGAGGCATGTGCTTCCTTGTAAACAAAAGGCTTGGGACTACCAGATAATTAACAATATGAAGGTTAATGAGCATTAAGTACCTGGAATTATTTTTCTATCCTACATAAAAAGGCACAGAAACAATCCTGCATTTATTCTGAACTGAGAAAAGATATAAAGAAAGCTTTTGAATAGGCTTGTCATATGTAAAACACAGCCAGTAAATGAAGAAAACCTGATCATAAGAAGTGGAATAGCTTATGGCCAACAGTCCTTCTGAAGCAAAAAGTAATTAAAAAAATACAACTTGTTTTAAATGACTCATACATGATAGATACAAGAAAAAAGTAAGAGAAAATAACCATCAGAGATTAATTGGATAGCACACTTACCAAATGTTTTAAACCCTATGTAGTGTGCACTATTCTGGTTCTTCATCACAAAGGGTTTGTACAGGCCTTTGCTGAACCTGGCTTGACATTCACAGCCTGTGAACCTGGGGTAAGGGAAGTAGCAGGCAGGATCAGGAGGGGGCTGGTGGGACTGTGGAGAAGGAAAGTTGTAGAAAGGGGTAGCAACTGTGGAGCTAAAAACAGCCTGGGTCTCACTGGGGGCGAGGTGGGGATGGAGAGCATATCCCCTGGGCTGGGGTGAGTATCTATGCATTCTTAGCTCTAGGGCTGCACTCTAAAAGCTAAAAGGCATTCAATAAATTGGATTAACCCATTCCTGATCTAAATTTGCCTCCTCAGGTAAACTAACTTAGATCAGGCCCACTATTCTTTCCCAAATTTACCACCCCCCCCATTCATAGATGGACATTTAGATCAACCTAACCTAGTTAGATCAATCTAAATGTAAAGCCTTTACATATCCAAGTAGTTACTGTATTTTTAGTTACTTAGTTAGTTTTGATATAGCACAAGCCTTTAGGGGGGAAAAAAAGCCTAATTAATTAAACAAACAACAATAAAGGAAACAGTTGATTGTCATGAAAAGTCATCTTACAAGGCTCCAAATGGGATTATGTTAAACAAAACAAATCCTGCCTTTACTCACATACTGCAGGAGCTGTGGGGTAAAATAAGCACAATTCAATCAGCTAGGATGACATTTTCCTTTAGCAATTGCAGCCAAGGTTTTCAAAAATGAATATTGATTTTTAATGCTCGATTCAAGATGTTTAAAAGTTTGCATAAGATGCTTCCAACATTGCTGACTGAAAATGAGACCTCTCCCACCCCTTTAAGGAATCTTGAACAGGGTAAAATCTGGTAGTGACTTTTACAATTCTTCACACTTGAGTTCTGATAGTTTTATTCTCTCATTTTATAAAGCATGCATTTCAATACCGTAGTCTGTATTTTAAACTACCAAGAAAGTAACCTGATCCCTAATGCCAAAAAATGCGTTATCTATATAATAATGAGTTTCCTTAAGAGAAATTGCACCACTTACATCGTAGTATTATCTTACACCAATGAGATATCAGTTTGATTGTTTCAATATCAATACTATGAATCTGGACAATTCAGATTTTAGAAGATCTAAAATCTGGATAAAAGGTATAAAATATTTAAAGTACACATGAACCAATATGAATCTGTCACAATAGCATATCAAAATCAAATTCAGAGCTTTATTTGATGGAGATTTGGCACACACATAGTAAGATTCTCTGCTATGAAGAATGTATGGACTAAACAAGCAAGCAGAGGGGAGAGAAAAGGATTTATTACCACCCCTTTGCCCCACATATATTAAGTATATATCTTTCCACAATAAACCTTAGCATCCCACTGAAAAATAATATACTAGCTCTTCACTTACACTCCTGCTCCAGCTACCAAAACTCTTCTCGACACCTTCAGCCAATATAGTGGTTCCTGCTCCCACTCTTGGGAGTGGAGTCTTGCCATTGACCTGAGGGAAGACCAGAAGTAACATGTTGGAGATTCTGGAAGTAAGAGAACTTCAGTGTAAACTCCTTCAGTCTTCTCAGAAGAGAGTCTTCTCTCTTCCCTATTTTTTTTTTAAGAAGCAAATAAGTGCACCCCCTATCCTTGGTTTGTCCCCAATTTAAAAAAAAATAATTCAGGTTATTTCATAGATTCATAGATGTTAGGTGGGAAGGGACCTCAATAGATCATCAAGTCCGACCCCCTGCATAGGCAGCAAAGAGTGCTGGGTCTAGATGACCCCAGCTAGCTGCCTATCTAATCTTCTCTTAAAGACCCCCAGGGTAGGGGAGAGCACCATCTCCCTTGGGAGCTCATTCCAGACCCTGGCCACTCAAACTGTGAAGAAGTTCTTCCTAATGTCCAGTCTAAATCTGCTGTCTGCTAGTTTGTGGCCATTATTTCTTGTAACCCCCGGGGGTGCACTGGTGAATAAAAACTCAACAATTCCCTTCTGTGCCCCCGTGATGAACTTATAGGCAGGCACAAGGTCGCCTCTCGCCTCTCAACCTTCTCTTGCGGAGGATGAAAAGGTCCAGTTTCTCTAGTCTCTCCTCATAGGGCTTGGTCTGTAGGCCCTTAACCATATGAGTGGCCGTTTTCTGGACTTTCTCCAGGTTACCCACATCCCTCTTGAAGTGCAGTGCCCAGAATTGCACGCAGTACTCCAACTGCGGTCTGACCAGCACCCGATAGAGGGGAAGTATCACCTCCTTGGAGCTATACGTCATGCATCTGCTGATGCATGATAAAGTGCCATTGGCTTTTCTGATGGCTTCGTCACACTGCCGACTCCTGTTCATCTTGGAGTCCACTAGGACTCCAAGATCCCTTTCCACTTCCGTGCCTCCAAGCAGGTCATTCCCTAGGCAGTAGGTATGATGGACATTTTTCCTCCCTAGGTGCAGCACTTTGCATTTCTCCTTGTTGAATTACATTCCATTGTTTTCTGCCCACTTGTCCAACCCGTCCAGGTCTGCTTGCAGCTGTTCCCTACCCTCCGGCGTGTCCACTTCTCCCCATAGCTTTGTGTCATCCGCAAACTTGGACAGAGTACATTTCAATCCCTCGTCCAAGTTGCTGATGAAGACAATAAAGAGTACCAGTCCAAGGACCGAGCCCTGCGGGACCCCACTGCCCACATCCTTCCAGGTTGAAACCGACCTACCCACCACGACTCTCTAGCCAATTCACCACCCACCGGACTGTGTAGTCATCCAAGTCACAGTATCTTAACTTGTTCACCAGTATGAGCTGGGATACCATATCGAAGGCCTTCCTGAAGTCTAAGTATACAACATCCACCCCTCCTCCTGTGTCCAGGCCTTTTGTAACCTGGTCATAAAAAAAGACTAGATTAGTCAGGCATAATCTGCCTGCTATGAACCCGTGCTGGTTTCCCCTCAGCATAATTTGTCCTGCCGGGCTCTGGCATATGTGAGCCTTGATACTTTTTTCAAAGACTTTGCCAAGGATGGAGGTGAGACTGACTGGCTTATATGTACCTGGGTCCTCCTTCCTCTCCTTCTTGAAGATGGGGACCACACTGGCCCTTTTCCAGTCCTCCAGGACTTTGCCTGTGTGCCACGAGCGTTCAAATATTCCCACCAGTGTCTCTGCAATGACATCAGCCAGTGCCTTCAGCACCCTTGGATGGAGCTCGTCTGGGCCTGCTGACTTAAAGGCATCCAGTTCTTCCAAGTGACTCTGCACCATATCAGATTCTACGCATGGTAGTCTGGTGCCTTGCTGCTGCCTCTCTACAACCCCAGTGAGAGACTTGTCTTGCCCCTCGCTTAGGAACAATGAGGCAAAGAACTCGTTGCGGAGTTCAGCCTTGTCCCCCCTGTCCGTTACCAATTGTTTCTGCCCATTTAGCAGGGGTCCTATTCCTCCCTGGGCCTTCCTTTTACTCCCTATATATCTGAAAAACAATTTCTTGTTGTCCTTTACTTGGGAT
>JAGPOW010000261.1:126630960-126664606 GCA_030014935.1 Caiman crocodilus
TCCCTATATATCTGAAAAACAATTTCTTGTTGTCCTTTACTTGGGATGCCATCCTCAGCTCCATGGTAGCTTTGGCCTGTCTAACTGCCTCCCTACAAGCATGAGCAGAGGAGGTATATTCGTCTTTGGTGATCTCTCCCCGTTGCCACTTTTTATGTGCCCCCCTTTTGGCCCTTAGGCTGCCCTGGATTTCTCTGGTCAGCCAAAGAAGCCTCCTGGCCCCTTTCCTTCTTTTTCCTTGCATTGGGATTGTCTCGGTTTGTGCCCGAAGGATCATTTTCTAAAGGCACAGCCACCCTTCTTGGGCTCCCATCACTCCAAAACTCCTACTCTGCAGTGCGTACTTGACTAATCACCTGAGTTCATTGAAATCAGCTTTCCTAAAGTCTAGCACTTTCACCTTACTAGTTACCTTACCTACTCAACATCTTATGGTGAATTCTATTATTAGGTGATCAATGTCTCCCAGATTGCTATTGATCTGCAGGTCCCCTATCTACAGATCAATGTCATCCCCTGTTGCCAATACCAGATCCTGTATGGCATTCCCCCTAGTGGCATCGTATACCTCCTGTGTCAGCTGGAGATTCTGGACACAGGTTAAAAACCTGCATGAACGGTGGGACTTTGCCATCTGCGTCTCCCAGCAGATGTCTGGGTAGTTTAGGCCCCCCATAACTACCGCCTCTTTAGCTTTTATGGTCTCCAAGAGCTGCTTCAGGAGCCCCAAGTCTATTTCTTCCCCTTGGTGTGGGGGTCTGTAGCAGACTCCTACCACTAAATCCCTTTCTCCTGCCCCCCATGTAGCCTAACCCACAATCCTTCTACTTCCTCATCCTTTGATTCCATCTTGATGAGGATCGATGTATATTGCTCATTGACATAGAGCATGACCCCTCCCCCTTTTTTCCCCACCGCGTCCTTTCTGTACAATCTATAACCCTTAATATGTACCGCCCAGTCGTGGGAGGAATCTCACCAGGTTTCCATTAGCCATACTAAGTTGTAAGTGTTTTCTGCAAGCAGGAGCACTAATTCATCCTGCTTGTTCCCCATGCTCCTAGCATTAGTATATAGGCATTGATCCCTGTGACTGGTGCCTTTGCTGCCCCCCTGCTCCGAGTCCCAAGGGGCCCCTTATTTCTTACCTTCTCATTGCTTACCTGTGCTGTACTGCTGGCTGCCCCATTGCTTGCAGGTTCCCAATGTTCTCCTTCTTCAGGCTGGGCTGTCCTTGTGGGTGCCACATGGCTTGGTGGTCCACAGCTTCCCCCGCCCTCATATTCCCCCAACGAGCCTAGTTTAAAGTCCACCAGAGGAGATCCACCAATGTAGAAGAAAACACGTGCTTACCTTTGGGGGACAGGTGAAACATATCCCTCGTCATAATGTGCGGGTCATTGTCCAGGAAGCCAAAGCCTGCCTCGAGACACCACTGACGAAGCCACCAGTTGGTCTCTCTGATGCAGTTCTCATGCTGTCTCTCATGTCTGTTCACTGGTAGAATGGAAGAGAATACCACCTGTGTACCGAACTCCCTCAGCACACCACCCAGAGCACTGTGGTCCACCATCAGGTGATCAGGGGTACTCCTGGCTGCATCATTAGTACCCACATGGACTAGGACCATGGGGTAGTAATCGGTAGGCTTGATCCTGGCCTGGATTACTTCTGTCACATCCCAAATTTTTGATCTGGGCAGGCAGTAGACCTTTCATGTTGTGGGGTTCTGGCAACAGATGGGCCCTTCTGTACCTCTCAGGATGGAGTCGCCTATGATGAGCACTTGTCACCTCCTTCTCTGGGTTCACTTGGGTCTCTTGATCTATTTGGAGCGTGTAGAATGTGGTGTTGCTTCCTGCCCAAGGGTGTCCTCCTCCCCTTCTATCTCCTGCAGGGTCACCAGGGCCTTGTACCTGTTCTCTAGTCGGACTGGAGGAACTGGTACCTAGCTCCAGTCCTGGATGTGACCATTTGCCACTCTGCTGTGGAGGGCTTTCCCTGGGCTGCTTCTTCCTTAGGTACCTGGTCCTGCAGGGAAAAGAAATAGCTGTCAATTTCATCCTCCGCCTCCCTGATACCCCTCAGCCTGCTAACCTCCTCCCGGAGCTCCCTCACCTGCACCTCCAGAGCCCTAAGACGGGCTCCTGCCAGACAGGTGTGGGGGCCCCCAGTCTCTGCCCCTCTGGCCCTGCTGGGGATCCCCCGCAGGCCAGGAGGTAGGGGGACATCAGCTCCCCCATGGGCTTGGTCTGGGTGGAGGCCTCAGACCAGCCCCGGGTAGGCTTGGCCCCCTGGGCAGAGGCCCTAGCAGCACTTCTTGTCGACACCATTCTAAGCTGCTGTTTTTAGATCTGTCTGGTGTCTACTCCCTAACTGTACAGGAGCCTCTCTCTGGCCCTTCCTGCCCACCCGCCAGCATGAACGCCTGTGCAAATGCCAGTGTGCTCTCACAGAGCACGCCTGTTTGTGCACTCTGTTCACGTTGCGTGTCTCAGGAGTGTGGCTTCCTACCGGCTCAGCTATGTAGGACCCAGGGGGCTTCCCCTCCAGATCTGGCTCAGCTGTGTTGGGTTCATCCGCCCCACTTACCTTCAGGGGATCAGCTGTTGCTGCCCCCGCTGCTGTTTCCTCTGCTGCTGCTGCTGCTTCCTTCTCCGCCTTGGATCAGTAATTTAGTTAGTTAAGGGGGCCCACGTGCATGCGGGACACACGTGTGTCTGGATCCTCTCCTTCCCACTGCTGGTTCCCGAGTGCTGGGAACTATGTCACCCTGTGGCTTTTAAAGCTCAGGGTTTGAATTTCCTTCCCCTGCCCCAACAGCCAATCAGGCACCCTGGTCTACCTGGGAGTGCCTACCAGCAGTCCTGCCCCCTACACTCCCCCTCTGGGGGGATCTGGTGCCACTGAAGCCTGCTTCCCAAGGGTTAGCCCCGGGGGTGCTCCTAATTTGTTTCTGAATGACATCTTTCTGAATACAGAATGTTCAGAGAAGTGACACCAGTATATGAATGATTTCATATTTCATCAGGCCACTTCAATATGTGATAAAGCAGAAAGAAATCTAAGATTTTTTAAGTCTACAGGAAATGCTGTTTCTGTTTTTCCCAGTGTTAATTGTAATGATTCCTATTACACAACCAGGTCTTTTAGCACAAACATAACTGATTCAGATAATCATTTTTCCATTTAGAAAGACGTTCTGTGTATTTTCAAGAAAGAAAATTACTAGGGAGTTTATTATTATTATTATTTTTTATGCTAGAAGAATATACCTGCTCTGTGCACTTTCAAGAAAGAAAATTACTATGGAGTTTAGTATTATTATTATTTTTCATGCTAGAAGAATACACCTTGATGTAACACAACGTACTTATTTCTGGCCCTAGGGATAGGGCTAGATGTTGACTATACACTCATATGCATTTCTGAAATGCAAATTGGCAACTTTCTCCCAAGAGCCACAAATTATAGATCATTGTGCTAGTAAAGAAGCAGTTTGGCAGCCTTCGTAATAAAGTGAGCACTAACAGTTATTTTCATCTGTTTTGCTTCCCTCTGCTAATGAAAAATTATTTAAAGATTAGAAGCACTTAGGTCCCATCTTACCAAAATATTTAAAAGTGTGCTTAGGTCCATGTCATTCCAGAAAATTTGCTTAGCTTCAACCACAAACTTGAATTCTCCTAAAATAAGTCTGGCAGAAATAAGGACTTATATGTTTTCCTCAGTAAAAATAGATTGCTGAAATTGGACCTTACTAAGAAAGGCATGCTTAAGAGACAGGCAGGTCACATTAAACAAGGAGAAATGGTAGTTTTACAAAATGGAAATTCACTGAATGGATGCTAAGAGACTAGATTACCAATGGAATGAACATAATGTTTCAGACATATCTGTATTTTTACTCACAAGAGTATGTGACATCATATATTTTGATACCGAGCAAACATCATCACAAAAATTCAGAGGTCTTAAGGGCTCAAAAGCTTATATCTTTTAGTTCCAGATGACATCCAATGTCGGAATCCAAACAGGGTCATTACCTGCATTTAATCTTCAGAGAAGCTCAGTAAGTTCACCAGCAGTTTAGGTCTTTGAGGAGTCAGGAAGTGATGCCCTCATCAAAATATACAGCAGCAAGGTAGTATATTGCTTTGGTACTTATGCTGCTGCTACATGGAAAGCCGAGGCCTGACAGATGCCTTAGACCTCCTTACATACAATAAATAAGGAAACCATAAGGGAAGGCTTATTTATAAATTCAATTTCAATATCTTACCTCAGAATATAATTTGAATATTGTTGATACACAGGTGAACCCATTTTAAAGACTACTAAATACTAATTGTATATATTCTGACCCACACAGTTTAAAATTAAATGATTTCTCTCTGACTTTAAAATATATTTAAAACATAAGGACAATCCCAATAAGAAACACACTTTCTAGAGCAGTTATGTGACATATACACAAAAGAGCAGCCCATTTGTTTCTGTTGGAGGAAGCCAATATTACAACAGAGTGGATTCTAAATGCACTGCAGTTTGTATAACATGCCTTGACTCGTTCATGAATATAAGATCTTGGAGTCCCAGAAACTATGTATAAGGCTAAGCCCCTCTCCACAGTGCTCTTTCAGGCACTCTAATTTTTTACAAGACTTCTCTGTCTGCTTATTTGTCTTAAAACATGGAGTTTTCAAGGCACTACAACCTCATCTTCATTTAATATAAAACACCACCTTTGATATTTGTCAGCAAGTTGTTAGTCTCCTTTTTCTTGTACTTTGACATTCCTTCCTTCCATCACCCAATAAAAACCTTCTGAAGAAAAAATAAAAACAGGTTCAGCTAGGAGCTTACAGTTCAAGCCATTACCACTGACCTTTACAGGAGCAGAAATAGACCCTTTGATACAGGTGTTGAATATTACTTTTTATTCTGCATGCATCTACTGTAGCCCCCCATCTACACCTCCCTCCACACAAATACTCTACTGGGGTATACAGTGTTTTTTAAGCTTACATTATATTTTAGCCCATATTATATTTTCCACAAGATCCATCTTTTTAAACTTTGAAAAAAAGATTAGAAACACAGATTTCATTTGTGAATATGTGCTTACCACTCCAAATACACCCAGACCTCAGCTTCTCGCTAGCCAACATCCTCCCCTTCTGTGATGACCATTCTTCACCCTTCCAGTCAGGGTTTTAACTACTCCCTCGAAGCAGGCCTAAAATGCTAGGTAGAAAAAAAAAAATCAAAAACCTCTTCTTCGTGCAAGTCTACCCTTCACTTGACACACTATCCAGCAAAAAAAAAAGAAAAAAAAAAAAGATGTCTTCTGTGCATATTCTTCCTTTTATAAACCTCCAGGTCCCAGCCTACCACTCATCTGTCAATGACTGATGAAATGCACTTGTTTCTGACAGGTGTAACCCCTTCTCTGTCTCCCTTTGTAAAAAACCAAAAACCAAACCAAACCAAACCAAATTAACCCTTTCTTCCTGTTGCTAATGGCAAAGCATGCATGCATTTCTAAAAAGGCAGAAGTTTTATGCTAGAATAACTGAAGCATTTCAGCCATCAAGGTTCACTGAACCAGTATCAAAGTTGTCTTCAGATATAGAGAAGATTATAGAAGAAGGTTCCAACAAGTTCTGAAGCAAAACTTTCTCAGTTTGAAGCTGAGGCATACACATTTGTTTGTACAACTGCAGTTTATAATAGCTGGCCTGTAAATATTACTCTCATTTTTTGGCTGTTTTTCAATAAGCCATAGATACATCCAGAAATTCTCTGGTAACTTTCAAGTGACTTCTTTCATGTATACAAGCGGGTGTGAAATATATAGTTCCCTGGGAATTACTATATCCCAAATGTGAACAGGCTTCAGAAAAATAAGTGCTGACCTTTTGGGTTACATATCACAACAATAAACATCTATGTCCACACGTTATTTATTTTTTTCAAATTAGTATATTTCTTATATATAAAATAAAAATAAAGAATGAGGAAAAACCCCTAATTTCTAATACTTTATAACATATATGGCCAGAAATATAATGAGACAAAGCTCACAAACTATCATTGTTACCCCCTTCCACCCCCCCACCCCCGTTCCTAGGTGATTATTAATTTTACATATGGTAAAATTAAGCAGGTACAAAGGTGTTTCTAGGGTCACGGTTAAAAAAAACAACCCAAAATGTCCTCTTTAGTTTATTAACTGGGAAAAGCAGATGGACTTCAACAAATGCAGAAAGTCTAGAAATTACTGCATTGTTTATTAAGAAGGAAAAGTAGAAAAAAACGTGCAAAGAGTTTTTATTCCACCTACAATAGGATTCTTTTTTCCAAAAAGGTTTTCTTCTTCAAAACAATCTAATTTTAAATTAGTCTTGGTGGTATGTTTTTCATTTTAAAAATGCTCTAAGAATCAGTAGGAGGTATACAGTTTAATATTTTGTAATGTTTCATATTTATATTTTAATTTAAGTTGGTTATTATAGTCAGCATCTTATCGGGTAGTGTCATTTGGCAACGTACAGCCAAACTTTCTAAGAACCATTGACTGCAGCTTTCTGTCTTTATAGTACCTTTCAGGGTCAGGTAATTGGTCATAAATGTTCATGAGCAAAATAAACTGGATTTATAGACAATACAGTTAGAGGAAATTAAATCAGAATGGGTACACAAATAAGATGTTAAAGGTACAAGAAGCAGCAATGGCATTATAGTCTACAATGCTAGGCCAGTTTCTGCTGTGAAGAGTTTCTTGTTGGTACGCTAAGCCAGCAGGTGATAAAAAAGTAGGTTAGAGCTCATTCACTTCCCAGCCCTAATGCCGGCTACAGGAACTTGTGGGCAGCTACAGCCAGCGCTGAAGTCCAAAGGTGAGTGTTGCTGGCCTTCCAGATTTTATCTACTTTTACTACTTTTATTACTTCTCTAGATACCGCCTTGTTCCATAAGCCAGAATCTATTAGAAAACGGGTGTAACAGGTTTATTGGATTTAAACAACGTGGACATTTTCCCACGCTGTGAATTGTTATCCAGGATATAAGCTTATATTCCAATCCCCTTCCACCACCAGATAAATGGGAATTACCAAGGAAGCACAGGTTGTAGGACTGGAAAGAAACTTGTGGATGACATCTTGGCCTTGTTGAAGTTAATGAGAATGTTGCCACTAACTGCAATACAGCTAAGATTTTATCTCATTTACCCTGCACTCCTATTCTTTTGTTATGTATTTTATCCAGTGTTTTATCCACCCTTCTTTTTTATTCTCTCTCACAATAATGATTCCACAATATGGCATGGCAAATTATTCCTTTGCTTTCCTTTTACATACAGATGCATCTCTTAAATGCTCTTCACATTTTAAGACAATCGCTCCATCCTTTTTCTATGAACAGACTCATTATGTTCTCTTTCTTATCAGCCACCCATTTTTATATCAGATCCCATTTCTATTGTCCACCAGGCAACAGTGTTTCCTCACATATTTCTTCTAACTCAAATGCATCATTTTCAGGGAGGTGCCACAAGTTCAACTTAGCAATAAGTGCAGTTAAAATGCAAGTAGACAGAGGTTCAAACAGTTTTGCATGTGTTAAGTGCCCTTGTGACATTGCAACATTGTTCCTGTTCAGGCGAGGGTTATTTCCTAATATGTGTTAACTTAAATAGGTCACTACATTACAATGATTTGCCGCTGTTGTAAGTGAAAGTGTGGCCAGGCTCTTGTATTCATAATTGGAGCAAGGGGATTTTTATCTCAACAAGAATATTTTTGATCAAAAAATGGAAACGTGTAAATGCCAAGGGTTTTTCTGTGAATATGTATTGACTAACTCTGCTACATTAGAAAGCAGTGACATCAAGACTATGTTCTAAAAAATGGCAAGATGTTTAGATGCTATTACATTCACTTCAAGAAATAATCAAAATACATTCTTAGTCCTTATTGGATAAGATTCAAAACATAACGAATGAGTTAAAAATGCCTTGATCTGAGGGTGTCTGATACAACAAGTAGTAAAGTGTCTTATCAGTTTCTGAAAAATCAAACTTCTTTAAGGTTTCAGATTATATAACCTAAAAACTAAAGTATCCATATCACGCATTATTTTTAACAATGGAGATGCTAGGACGTAGGGGATATTTGGAGGATACTCAGTGGCATTTATATGTAGAAGTATGGCCGCATGCAGGTATTACATTTCTACCACAAAAATCACTGCTGTCCCGGGAGAGACTGGAAGTGTACAAGCATTCATTCAGTTTCTTCCAGAGGACATAAGCCCCCTCCCAGATAAAGATCTTCCCAGCTGACACCTGGAAGATCTCCCTTGCAAGAGAATTTCTCTTGCAAGAATGAATGCCTGTACAGTACTCCCCTCCCCTCCCAATTTGGTCAGGAAAGGGAGAGGAACAATTGTCTGCTGCTCCCTGTCTTTTACCCAGACTGAGGTTTGTCAACTGAGTGGCACAGGATGCAATGCTAATCTAGAGATGCAGAGAACTGGGTTTGGGGAAGCTCTTCCTGAGCCTATTTCATTTTACCTCTGGTTACCCATTACATGACCAGTTCTCCATACCCCCAGTTTTCCATTTCTGCCCATGCTGCCCAGCTAGGCAGAGATTTCAAAGCTAGTGATGGCAAAAAACAGGTTCGGGGAGAAGGGGTTCTTTCTCACACCTCCAACTTGCATCGCTCTAGGTGGAATATGCTCTCCGTTGCACTGCTTCCCCACACCTACAGTTGCAAAATTGTCTATTAACAGTCTTCCCATTTCCTTGGGTGGCCCAGTAAGTAGGCTTCTGGTGTTCCCTGACAGAAGCTCATCTATTCAGCTTTCCAGCCATGGGGCTGGAATGCATGTAGAACTCCAGTTCCCAGGCTATTTTTATAGTGGTAAAAATTCCAGATAAATTCTTACCCCTAGAAATAATTGTCTGTACTATGCGGGTCTACAACACAACACAAACCAGCTCCATTAGGCACTGGCACTCTTCCCTAAACCACACTATTCTGTGCAGGCTACCTGTTAAACCAAAGCAGCATATTGTGCAGGGCCCTCAGCAGGCTAATCTGTATGGTTATTCAACCATCCTGGAGTTCAGTAATAGAATCCTTGTCTGCCACACAAGAAACCTGGGTTCGATTCCTGGACACCTATACAACTACAGCCATTGAGGCACCAAACATTTGGTCACAGTCTGGCCTTTAGATGCTGTCTCAAGGGCCTAAAGGGAAGATGGAAGGTCAGGGCACTCTCCACTCCTCCCTGCCCCTGCCTAGGTATGTGCGTTAAAGGTCTGGGTTACCTCACATGCATACACCGTGAGCCAGAAGAATTGATGGTTGCCATCTCTCACCCATGCTATTAATTTCACCACAGTGCTGCTGAACTTTATGCACCTTGCTTTTGGCTTAAGAGGTATCATACCTCCAGTTACATGCCTGATTGTAGACTTGCTTCTGCAATGAGACTCACTAACAGAGACCACTGTGGTCATATATTTAAACTAATATAAGTCAACAGAGTGTCATATATGACTAATCATCACCATCAACATCATAATTATTCAAATTACCAAACCATGGCAGACATAGTATGCACCTCATGCTAAATGTTGGACAAGTATAACAAAAAGAGGCCTAGGCCCAAAAGAATTTATTGTCTAGACTTAAAACATGAGACAGCGTATGACTGTGGACTAGGATGTTCCAGTTTTAAAGCACTAACTTGAAAACCATGGATTCAAGGACCCGATTTGCAAGAGTTTTTTGGTGACATTTGGGAAGTAGCATGAAAGCTATGTGCCTTAGTTCCCCATCTCTAAAATGTGGACAACAGTACTTCACTTTTTTCCACAGATACTATGAAGATAAATACAGTGAAGATGATACAGTGCTTAGATGTTGCTAATAAGGACAACACATATTTAAAATAAACAATGAAATCCATCTTTGAAGGAAAAGAGAAAAAAAACAGAGGGTGCTTACAGGTCTATGAAAAGGATCCTACAGATTCGACTGAGCACAAATCTTTGCAGCACTAAAAAATGCTTATACAAGTGAAGAAAAATGCTATAGACTAAAATTGGACCAACATGACAATTCTGATTTGTGACAACTGAGGTTTTAAAATTCGTCTTTGTTCCATGTTTAAAATTGTGTCAGACATGTTTATTTTGTATTGAAAAGGTCAGGTTTTTGATTAATTTTTCTCTTTCTGGAATTGACTAGAAAGTCCAACTAGGACCTCTTGAGACCTGCCTTGTCAAAAGTTCATCAAAATCAGTGTTTCTATAAAATGTTTCAGCCTTGATAAAGTAGCATATTTCAGTGGAAAATGTATGGACAAAATGTTCCAACTAATTCTATTATACACCACTATGTAAGAGACTACAAATGAATCAAGATGAACCATTTCTGCAAGTAAAATGTAGCCAAGGTATGTCTTGCAAATAAATCATCCATGGGTTTTGCCTTTGTGCATAGAATCCCAGAGAGAAGAAAATCCTACCAGAAGACACAATGCAAATGTGTCCACAATACCCATTTCCAGTGAAAAAACCTAGTTAGACCAATGCTACTGCAAAATGAGCGCTATTGTACAAGGGATGGTTACAACTGATTCAGGGTTACTGGCGTTAAGGATGTTCCAATAAAGCAGTGGTTCCCAAACTATGGTATGTGTACCACAAGGGGTACACAGAAGGCCAGGGAGAGGGGCCACACACACCCAGAGTCCAGCAACAGCATGCTGCACATGGTCAGGAACACAGCACCACATGTGGAGCAGAACCCAGCAGGTAAGTGTGCTGCTGGGAAAAGGGCAGGGGGCACAGTGAGGCCACCATGGTGAGGGAGGGAGTTGGACAGAGGCAGAGGCTCAGTGAATGGCGCTCTGGGGTGGGTGATAGGACAGTCAGAGCCAAGCAGCTCATTCAGAGGTACAGGGAGGGCTCCCTGCCATTGGTACATGTCTCCCAGATCTGTGCACAGGGTGGAGATGGGCTGCTCACTGTGCACTGGTGTGTGCCCTACTTCCAGTGCCTCAGGAGCTTTCTGCAACACCATGTGTCTTCTGCACATTGGCAGCACTGCATCCTCTGTCTACCAGGTGGCAGCAGGCACATAATGTACTGAGTGGCTCCAGAGGCAGCAGGATGCAGAATGTAGCAGCAGCCCACTGCTCCCCAGGGGTTTTCTCACCTTGGGCTGGCTTGCATTGTCCCCATGGCAGGGCCAGCACAAAAGGATGTGGGCCCTCCTGAGGCATCCTGGACTTTTCTAGGGGCTGGTAGGGGGAGGGCTTCCACCACAGTGCACACCCCAGGGAAGGTATGGGGGCACATGCCCCCTGTATCTGTACATGAGGTGGAGGTAAATTGCCCACTGCACACTGGGCTCTGCACCCATTTGACACTGCCTCTGGAACTGTGCAGGATGTCATGTACCTGCCACATGTTGGCTGCACTACATCCTCTGCCTGTCTGGCAGTGGCAGGCATATGTCATCCTATGTGGCTCCAGGGCAGTGGCATCAGGGCACAGAGTGCACTGGGAAGCCTACCTGTGCCTTGTGCACAAATCCGTGGGGGACATTTCTCCCATGCTTGCCTTGGGGGGCACACAGTGGTGAGATGACCCCCGCCCTCCCGTGCTCCACTGCTTCTGCTTCCAGAGTTGTGCAGGATGCCTTATGCCCATTGAAAACAGGCAGGTGGAAGATGCAGTGAAGCAGTGCATAGCAGGCACATGGCATCCCACACAGCTCCAGAGGTAGTGGGAGAGGTTTGCAGAGACCAGCATGCATCGGCAGCCTGCCTCCACTCTACACACGGTTTCAGGGGGCACATGCCCCCCATGCCTGCCCTCAGTGGGAGCCCCACCCTGCTGTGCCCCTGGAAAGGCCCAGCCCAGGCTGTCCTTTGTGCTGGCCCTGTCATGGGGACAGGGTGAGCTAGCTCAAGTGGAGAAAACCCCTAGGGAGCAGCAGGCTGCCACTACACTCTACGCCCCGCTGCCCCCGAAGCCACATGGGGTGCCATGTGCCTGCTGTGCACTGGCTGCCCTGTGTCCCCTGTCTGATCAGTACCAGAAGGCACATAGCATCTTACACAACCCTGGAGGCAGTGGCAGCAGGGCATGGAGGGCTTCCACTGCTGTACATACCCAGGGGAAGTCATGGGGGACACGTGCCCCCTGGATTTGTGCCTTGATCTGCCCCCTGTCCCCTTCCCTTTCCCCTTGCCCCTCTCCATCCACAAATTTACCTGCTGAGTGTTGTGTGTGCCTGTGAATATCTATGTGTGTGTGTGTGTGTGTGTGTGTGTGTGTGTGTGTGTGTGTCACTCCCAAGCAACAGCCCCACCACCCCCCAACCCTGCTGCTGCCCCTCACTCCTGACCCAAGGTACCTGCATCCTGCTATGGCATGTGGGGCCTGCCCCCATCCCTGGGCTTCAATCACCCCCCCCACACACACACACAGAGCCATCCACCAAACATCCAAATACTGTGCTCTGTCAAGTAAGCTCATCCCTCCCACTAAAG
The DNA here is from genome assembly GCA_030014935.1 of Caiman crocodilus. NCBI lineage: Eukaryota > Metazoa > Chordata > Crocodylia > Alligatoridae > Caiman > Caiman crocodilus. Next base: position 126,643,543 of record JAGPOW010000261.1, read on the forward strand.
ACATCCCCAAATCATGTCTGGATGGGTAAGTTTACAGTGTCTTTTTTCCAATTTACAATTGTTTTATATGGCTACCATAACTGATAAAATGACATTTTATGATTACTAAAGGTTTTGATTTTGTTCCAGGGCGGGAAATTTGCTGGTGGTACTTAAGTCTGTATCATTATAAACTGGTGGTTTGCAATCTGTCATAGTTTGGGAACCCCTGCTATAAAGCATTGAATGGGATGGTGCATCATAAAAGTACATTGTCAGTGCTGGGTGAGAGTTCCCTGGAATATAAATCATTCAACATTAGTACAGTTAAGTGCACTTGATAGTCTAATACCATAGGAGGTGAAGAAAGTCCAATGTTTCTACACTTTAAATCTAGACAAGTCAAAAAAGATATTTAAGCTGCATTACATAGATGAGGTACATTTGTTATAAATAATAGATATAATAGCTTAATAAATGTACATGCAAATTCAAGCTATTAAAACTATGACTTGTACACACAGAGAGATTCGGATGAATTGCAGCTGAGGAAGAGGAGTATCCTTTATAGGCAGAAGAGTATTTTTGTCAGGTTTTTGTTTCTTATGTAATGGAAATTCTCCATCATCGGTCTCTAGCCTTAACAAAATAGTGACTCCACCCTTCTATTTCCTAACCAGATCTGTAGACCTTTGTGTTAAGCTAGAATCCTTTTAGCATGTATTATGGTCATTTAATAGGTTTCTGGCTATGTTTACTTTAAGTTTGGCCTAGTTAGCCCAAGTGAGGCTAAGAGGTAAGTAATGTAAAAGGAACTAAGTCACAGAAAAGGAAATTCTTGGAATACTATCCAGACATAGAACATCTAAATTTGATAAAGGTCAGTTTATACCATCTTGACTAATAAAATAGCATACAGCTAATGACATCTTGTTATGAAGAAGTTTCCATCAAGAAATGTTATAAGCCTTTGTTTGTAGAAGGGGATACAAAGAAGCTCAATGCTTTGAGTTTGGTTCCTCTGGCATCCTTTTCTGAGGTTTCCATTTGCAGTTGTAATGAAGATCCAGTACCTCTTAGAACTTAGTCTCTGAATTTGGGTAAGATCTCCCTAACAGGGTGGCCACCTGTTAGTAATGTGCAAGATTTTAACATGTAGAGATTGTAAACTTTGAAACTGCTTATTTCTGTTTGGATAATGAAAGTATATCAAGATAAGTATTGTGCTATTCACGAGTAATATATATAATTGGAAATTCTAATAAAAACTGCCTATATCGTCACTCGATTGAAGCAAGCCATGTTCCTCTGCCCCCCCAGTTGTGTTAGATCATACTGATTTCTGCCTCTTCCTCCCACTCACCTGCCATGCCCTCACGGAAAATTGATATTTGGGAGGATGGATGTCTCTTGGTTTACAAGTCAGTCAAACCAGATCTGCAGGGCTCCACCTCCCCCAGACCCTGCCCCTTTCCTCTCAGGTTGATGGTCACAATTCCCCGATGATAGTTTGTGGAGAATACCCTGTGAAGTAACCTGTCAGCCTCTTCCAAGTCTTAAACTTGCAGCATCTAGTTTCCTCTTAACCTGGTCCAGTTTCTATGCAACTAGAATACTCAGATTAAGCAAGAATCATTTCAATTATCTCGTTCAGATTTCTTCCCAGCCTGACTCCAGGCCTTCTTGTCCCGATTTCTTTGATTGTCCCCTAGAGGTTGGATATAGCAACATACATAACTCTAAATCAAATATTCAGGGAATTCCTCCTTTACCTCCTGGTACCCTTCTCTTGTCTGGAGAGAATAAATCAAAGGGAAAGCCTCTTACCTTTGACCTTCAATTCCTTCCTTTCTTTCACAAAACAAAGTTAAAGGAGAATCATTTGGGTTTCTTCTCCCTTCTTCATGGCACATTATGTCACCATCTTCTGGTTTCTGCTTTTTTTTTTTCATCACTGACAGGCCAGTAATGAACCCTCCCTTGTCCTGGCTGCCTCAGTTTCCTTCCAGGCCTCCACTCCTCATGGTAGACTTGCTCTCTGTCTCTCTTCTGTCTACCTTCTTGGCTTGACTGCACCCCCATGGGTGTGCTTCCCACTGGGTCCCTGCTCAAGACTACTGTAGGGATGACCCAAAATTTCCCCCCACATCCATGTTTACTTATCTTTCAGGGAGAGTGTAGGTGTTCCCTTCTTGTGGCTTGTCCTGGTCCCAGCACCTCATGAGGGTGCAGCATGCAGAGGTTTCTTCCTCTTGGGTTTTTCCCTGCCAGCAGTCTGCAATAGCTCCAGCTCTGGGGAACCCTGAATGTTGAGCCTCTCCTTGGTGTCCTCCTTTAAACTTCCCACTTCTTTTCTCAGCTTCTCAGGCTAATTGGAGTCATCTCCCTGGAGAACATATCCTGTGCTCCCAGAGCCTGTCTGCTGCCCTGCTTTTCCTGAACCATCATGTCTCATGCACTGAGGATGTGTCATTCCCCCAGACCCAGTCTGGTAAGATTCCAGCCAGCATGACAAATCCTGTGGAAGCATAGCAGGGCTGGGACTCTGTCCCTCCTACAGATAGACTCATTTTGATGAGAACAACGGTTGTCAGAAAAAAAACCCTAAGCCCCAAATCTACTCTAGGGGTCAAAAGAACCCACAATAACAGAAATAGCACTGTCTTCAGATAAAATGGACATGCCACTGTAGAAAAATCTTTCTAGAATAGTGTAGAATAGAGTTTCTAATAATTGGAACAGTTAAAGTACAGTTGGAGTTAAATATATAATGTTGATAAGGTACTTGGGATTTTAATAGTAAAAAGGGAGAGTATATTTCATTGTATATGCACAGGGGAACTGTTAAAAAGATTGAATGACTGCCTGAGCTTATTCCTAAATCTTAATCTTGTATAACACTTTTTTATTTTAAATATAGAGTTCAATAAAAGGTAGAAAGGTGTCTAATGTAGCTAGTGAATCTTACCAAGAAAATGCAGTGAATTCAACTCTCTGTCCCAAGTGATCTTTTATGACCTTGGAAATATGTATATTATTGTGCAGTGCTGTTTCTTACTGTACAGATATGTTTTTCTACCATGGTACTAAGAAATAATCTTCCAAGAAAATATGAGAAGAAATCTCAGTATTCTAATAACTGTACATATATACTATATCATGATTACAAGCAGGAAAAGAAGCAGACAAAGTAACCTGCAAGTACAAAGATGTTATTCTGCTACCAGAGCTATACAGAGAAATCACATCTGAAAACATTAAAAAAAAAAAAAAATTGCACTCTCCACTGCACAGAATATAAAGCTTTACAGAAAGAAAGCCTTTTCTTGACATATCAAAAATAGAGAAAGATTCCTTGTTCCTGGATGATGACGAGAAACTAGCTATAACCCTAGGGAGAAAACTTAGGAGAAGAAATGGAAGTACCTGAAAGCAAATGACATATTTTATCTTCCAACTAGCAGGCACTATGAATGCTATTCATTTTCAGATTTCTATTAATATGTTTATTTACAGTATACATGTTATATCTATGCATCTACTATTCAGATCCTTAAATTGGATTTTTTGCTATATTCATGGAATTGCACTTGATCTAAAATCTTAGTGCTTGTCTTTGTAGTTGCTACAAAAGCTAAGAAGTACCACTTACAACCAATGGGCACCCCATTCTAAATATAGATATCTTCCCTTTAGGAACAGGAACATTCAGGACTGCAGTTCCCTTCACTTACTTTCTATGTTGAGGCTGTCAGGGCTGTGATTGTTTTCACTGTGTTACAAATGCCGTTCGTTAAATGAATAGCATTTTCTAAAGATCACTTTTTTCTTTTCTTTTTTTTTTTCAGTAGCACAAAATATAAGGATGCATGGGGTGGGATCTTGGCCCATTTAGAGTGAATTACAAAAATCCTGTTGACTTCAAAAGGAGCAAGATTTCATTTATTGTGTTTTAATGATGAACTGGCTGTTACTTGACATATGTGCAATATTGTCAAAAGGCCTTTGAAGTGCCTATGAAAAATGGCACTTAGAATTAGAGTGCATCATCCTATCTCCTCTATGTCCAGATGTATACTGTATACTTTGAAAGAGTGGAACCAGGTTTTCACTGACCATCTTCCCTGTCTTCTCTGAGAGAGTAGGACAAACCCTCTCCCCCTGCCACACACATACACACACACTCTTGTGGTCTTTAGAGGCCCTCTGTCCTTATGCATTTAAGCAAGGGCTAAGCAGAATTGTGCCTTTAGTAAACAAAGCAGATTATTGTGTTCGCTTCCAGTAACATATGTATCTAAAACCAGAACTTCAGAGATACTTATTAAACACACAGTGTATTATAACAGGACTTCCTGTCCTTGAAGTGGCAGGATACTGACAGTGCCCTTCTACCCCTTCTCTTTATCTCAGATAGCCTAGACTGTTATCGGTGTTTTTAGACAATATGCTTGGTAGTTGTGTGGTGACAGAGTTATCTGTATAATTTAAAAAATAGGTTAGACTAGGGAGTTTGAAACTCCTTGGTTAAACTAACAAATTTAGGATGCTATAGATAGGGATGATACAGTCTTAAGTAAGGGGTTTTCAAGAAATGTTGGCTGTGTATGCTAATGTCAATACATGGAAATACTGTTTTTCACCATGTAGTGACCAGTCAGAAACTCCATTGCCATTATTATTATTAAGCACATACCTCTAGTAAAGGGACATACATCCCTGGCACTATACATACCCCAGTTTGAGAACAACTGCCTTAGATGATCTCCTAAGATTCCTTCTAGACCTACTTTTCTATTTCCTATAATTCCCAATTTCCTATAATTCATGAAATTAACATGATACCTTTTTAACATCTTTATTAATAATACAGATATTGGTGTCAGAAGCAGACTGGCCAAGTTCGCTGATGACAACAAACTTTGGGGTAAAGAGTCCACACCTGAAGATAGGCTGGTGATCTAGGCTGACCTCAACAGGCTCAGAAAATGGGCAGATGAAAACCTGATGGTGTTCAACACCAAAAAATGCAAGGTATTGCACTTGGAAAAAACAAACAGCACCCCCCCCCACCAGCACGCTTATAGACCAGGCAGTGCTGTGCGTGCTAGCACCATGGCTAAAAGGGACTTGGGGGTCATGACTGACCACAAGATGAATATGAGCCACCAATGCAATGTCGCAGCTGGTAAAGTGAGCAAAACTCCACATCCATAGATGTTTCTTGTCATCCATGGATGAAATCATCTTTCTGCTGTGTTCAGCCTTGGCGAGGCCACAGCTGGAGTACTGAATCTAATTTTGGGCTCCATAATTTAAATAGGATGTGGAAAAGCTTGAAAGAGTCCAGAGGAGAGCCATGTGTATGATCAGAGTGCAGGAGAACAGGCCCTATAATGAGAGGCTGAGAGCCATGGGTTTCTTCAGCCTGGAAGACCTCAGGGGTGACTGCCTATAAGTGTATAAAGGTACACCAGGATCAGGGGAATGCCTGTTCACCAGAGCGTACCAAGGGACGACAAGGTCAAAATGTCACAAAGTCCTTCGCGACTGTTTTAGGATGGACGTAAGGTAAAACTTCTTTACTGTCTGATCTCCCAAGGCCTGGAATAGACTGTCCCGAGAATGATGCAAGCACTTACTCAAGACTTCTTGAAGAAACATTTGGATGTTTATCTTGCTGGGATCCGAGCTGACTTCCTGTCCCTGGGGAGGGGGTTGGACTTGATGATCCTCCAAAGTCCCTTCCAGCCCTAATGTCTACGAAATCTATGAAATTCAGTCCTGGTGTTAACTGGTTAACAATGTGGCTGGAATTACATTAGACACGAGTTTGACCCAGAGTCTCTTGGAAGTTCATTTGAGATAACTGAAACAAAAGCCTGGGTATGCCAATAACAAGCAAAAGAAAAAAAGAGGTCAGCAGCTCAGCTTTTTCCATATAAACAGAATTCACAGATTATATCCTGAAGATTTTTGCTTATTTTAAAATGTAAATTAGCCATACAGCTAAGCTGTTTTTACTCATATTGGCATTTAGTTTCCTAAAAAAAAAATATGCAGTAGCTAAGAAGATTAAAGACAGACTAGCTTCCCCACCCCTCCCTCTTCCTTTGATAAAATTCATTATTATTGAAGTAGGGAGAACAAGGAGGCCTTCCATATAACCTTTACAATAGAATTAGAGGCTTGGCTTTCCAGTCAGCCCTGCAAATCTGTGAATTTGTGAAGAAAATATGTATCTGACAATGAAAGGGAAAGGTAGAGTAGTTAGGTGGAAAAATAGAAGCTACCAATATCAGTGAGGTGACTGAACTGAGATAATTCACTTATATGAATGTACTTCTGTACAGGCGAGCTTGAAGCTAACATTTATCGTTGTTCCATGAAAACAAGAATGGTCACCTGGGTTAAATTTCTAAGAGAAAGAGACTCTTCTTTTTCTCTTTGTTTTAGAAGCTTCTGGCTGAATGTTATTAGCAATTAAACAGTTTAAAGCATGCTCTTGTAAACCAGGCAGTAAATATGAAACCAAGCTCATAAAATACTTAGGACAGTGGCTCTCAGCTGTGGTGCTGTGAGACCATTTCAAGACAGGTGCCATAGGCCATGGTGGCAGCGAGGTACAACTATTCCTTGTGCTGGGCTGTGGCACGTGCACTCCTGCTGCATTAGGTAGCTCTGATAACTTTAAAACTGGACAGGGCAGGTGGTTTGGGCTTTACTCCTTCCTGGTCTGCACCCTTCCCCTTACAGGCCTTTCCAAAAAGGTGCACAGGTGGATGAGCCTTTCCATTCTGGCTGTGCACCGGCCCAGATGCTGCTTTTACCTGGAAGCAGCATTGCCCACTTGAGAAGATAAGCTGAGGAAGCATCAACAATAGTTTTCAACCAGGGAGCTGCCACATCCAGAAACGTGACGGAAGGTAGCTGTGACTGAAAAACTGAGAACTCCTATCTTAGGGTGCTGTTTTTGACATGAAACAAGGACTGATGTATTTTCTGAAATAACTGCTAGGCAGACCATCTGCGTAAATTAGCTGCTGTCTTTATAGGGCAAATGAAACTCTAATAAGTTTCATGTCTATTAACTGAACCTAAACGTAGCATTCAGAATACAGGATGACAGAATTTTGCCTCCTGGTATGGCAATAATGAGAAAGCTACTGAGAATCCTGGAAGTACAACCTAACACTGAAGGTATAATGACTAGAGTCTAGTGAAACAGCTCTGAAAAAATATCCATTGATATAAATCGTCCCCTGGATTTTTGATAGAGTACAGTTAAACATTCCCCATATCACTTTGCACTTGGAACATCTTTGTTCTTTCTGACTCCAGTTAGGACCCCTTTCATGATGAAAATTACCATTTCTGAACTTTATTTCTAACAACTTGCTTGCACATTTCCTTGTTCTGTTGACACATTATTCTCTAGACTTCCAGTTAGTCACCCTCGCTCATACATTTCTGAAAATAATGTGTCTGCTCAGCTGACTGGATAGCAAGATTTCTGCTCTACTGCAATAGAGGGTGTTTGCACTGAATTTATGGGTCTGACTACATGACGGAATTATTAAAAATCTCATAACAAAGTTGGTTCTCAGGAGAGTTCTGGCTTTAGAAATAACATTTCTAGCTAAGGTATTTCAAAGGTGCCTATCATCAAAATATCTGGGTGTCCATAAGTATGCTTGATTTATCTGAAATGAAATAAATCTTTAAAACTTTTAAAATCCTCCCACAGAGAAGAAACTGTTTCCAAAGGTAGATATAAGAAACAGGCTCTGCAAACAAGAAAATGTTGCACAAGAAGCAGGACACTCCTTTAAGGCTAAATCTGAATTTTAATACTAGTTTTAGCCACTTTGAAAGGTATGTATTAGTGTACAGCATAGGGTAGGTAAGAGTGAAGGTGGATTTATCTAGCATGCTATCTTAGGAGGCAAAAGTAGCATTTATTTTCAGCAAAATGTAAAACATATAGGAACAGTTCTAGGACATATGGTAAGCAAGGACCATATGTCTCTTAATGAACACAAAAGCACACCAATAAATGTTTTATGCTCAAAAAGTGTTTAGAGGTATGAAAATTGCTATGTTTTTCACCATTCACTGGCAACTCAGGGGAAAATACTGGGTCAAATAAAAACGAATATTTAACACTTCTTTGGAAAATTGAAAAATTAACAAACAAAAAAAAATCTTTAGATGCTTGGAATAATAACATCAGTGAAAAGTAGGACTGGAAAGTACCTATCAACTAGTCCAACCCCTGACTTAAGCGACATGCATCTCTATCCAAACCACCTTACAAAAGTATCCATCTAACTTATTCCTAAAAATCCACAAACACCCCGATGCATTTAGTCTGGAGAGGAGAAGACTGAGGCGGGATTTAATAGCAGCCTTCAACTACCTGAAGGGGGTTCCAACGAGGATAGAGCTGGACTGTTCTCAGTAGTGGCAGATGACAGAATAAGGGGCAGTGATCTCAAATTGCAGGAAGGGAAATTTAGGTTAGATGTTAGGAAAAACTGCCTCATGAGGAAGGTAGTAAAACATTGGAACAGGTTATCCAGAGAGATTGTAGACTTCCCATCTTTGGAGGTTTTTAAGATCCAGCTAAACAAAGCCTTGGCTGGAAGGTCTAGTTGGGGATGAGCAAGGGGTTTCACTAGATGACCTTCTGAGGTACCTTCCAACCCTAATTTTCTATGCTCTATGACCACACGATACATAACCCAAGGACACTAAGAACACCCTACCTTGTCCCTTTGCTTTACCTCTGACATGTGCAGTGTCACTGTCCTGACAATGCAAGATACATTCAAGCACTATGGAGAGACCAGTGTAAGTGTCTGGAAACTGGTTTAAACATGTAACAGAACAACAGAAGTTCTATGTACACAGACTGGTTCCAACGTGGCTGAAACCAATTTAAGATAGAACTGGATGGATGTAGTATCAGATGTAACTGATTTAGGTTAAAGCAATCTACTGGACTTCTATCCCAGAGCCTCAGCAAGTCACCTTAATTCCCGGTCCTCTGGCATCCCAGCATGCCTTACAGTATCCTGCTAACCCCTGCCTTACAGAGCAGTGGGCTAGCCTCTGTCCTCTTCATCTGCACAGGCTGAGACAGCCCAGCCCTGCCCCCAGGCTCTCAAAAAGCAAAGATGCTGCTCCCAGCCTGCATACTGCCTCTGTCTGTCAACCAGACACTGCAGAGCAGAGGCCCTGATCCTCCCCTTATGTCAGAACCAATGGGGAAGATATAGCGGCCCTTCTGCCCCCCTTCTCAGCTGACTGGCTCAGCTGGGGCTGAGGAACACAGCCCTACCCCCTGCCAGATTTTAGGGATATAGGGGTGGGGGAGAAGGGAGTATTGGGGGGGTGAAGAGAAAGGCCCCTGTTCTGCTTCCCCCTCCCCTCCAGTCAGAACCACTGAGGAGGGTGAGCCATGAGGCCTTCTTTCCTCCCTGCCTGATTGCGGCAATGAAGAAGAATTGTATGCAGGAATTGTACAATTTACAACATTATCAGAAGACTGGTCTATCATGCTGGAAACAGATGAAACTTCTGTGATTTTTAAATGAAAGATGGGTGCACAAGCCAGTGTTATACCAGACTATACTGTAAAGGATTTGAAAAAGCAAGTTTTCACAGCAAGCAGATAAGACTTCAAGCTTAGAGTGGGAAGTTGATTCCAACTGTTGGGACATGTGAGCTGGAGATATAGGTAAAAAATGGTAATGAAAATATTTAGTTTATGGTTGTGCCAGTAAAACATGTACTTATATTGGAGCTAAAGTCCTGTCAGGCACTAGGTCTTATTCAGAAAATATATAGTTTAGAGGTAAATAAATTTGGGGATATATTTAAGGATCTTGGGAAGCTGAGCAAAGAATATAAAATTGAGCTGTCTGAACCCTATACTCCTACAATACAAACTCCCAGAAAAAAAAATTCTTTTAGCTCTAAGACAAAGCCTGAAAGCACAACTAGAGAAACTGGATGCTCAGGATATTTTTTTTAGGGTAGTAGAGGAATCAACAGAGTGAATGCTTTCTTTAGTAATAGTGGAAACAAACAAGTGAACAACAACAACAACAACAAAAACAGATACAACCTTTCACCTTTGCCTAGACCCAAAATAACTTAACACACATATATATATAAAAGGAACATTTTTTTCTCCATTTTCATAGTTTCATAGTTGTTAGGGGGTGGAAAGGAATGTAAAGATCTTGGGCAGGAAGAACTGCTGGAATCAGATGGCCCCAACAAGATGGGTGTCAAGACATTTTTTTAAGATTGCCAGATTGGGTGACTGTACCACCTCTAGGGAAAGCCTGCTCCAAACCTTTGGCACTTGGCTTGTAAAGAATGTCACACTTATGTCTAGTGTGAAGCAATTTTCATTCAGTTTGTATCTATTACTGCTTGCCCTCCCCTGGGGTGCCTTGGTGAATAGATGTTCCCCCATGCCCTGATGTATACCCCTGGGTTGCCACCAAGCCCCCCCTGAGTCTTCTCTCCAGGCTGAACAGTCCCAAGTCCTTCAGACTCTCCTTGCATGAACTGATCTCCAGGGCTATAATCATGCATGTGGCCCTCTTTTGGACTCTCTCAAGCTTCTCCACATCCTTCTTGAAGTGTGGTGCCCAGAACTGGACACAGTACTCCAGTTGCAGTCTCACCAAGGGCAAGTAGAGCGGGAAGATGGTATCCTTTTCCTTGCTTGAGATGCCTTGGTGGATGCATGCCAGTGCTTCATTTGCTGTGTCAGCTATGGCATCACATTGGTGGTTTCACTGGGGAAGAAATTTCTGAGGACACGGCACAAGCAACATATTATTCCACATTAGATCCATCAGCTAGGTTTTGGCAGGTTCCTTTAGAAAAAAATATTATAAATACACTCAACACTCTATATGGAAGAGTCTGCTCTTGTACATTGTCTTTTGGGTTATGTTTAGCATCAGAAGTATTCAATAAATATATACAATGATGATAAATATTTGATAGTATTGAAGGTACCAAAATGTATATTTTAATATGGGGATCTACACTGGAGTCACACAATCAAAGGTTTCAGGGAGCTCTGGAAAGGGCCCAGTGAGAAGTGTAAAATTCATTAGAAAAAGTGAAAATTTAGAACCAGAGTAATAACATATTTGAGGAGAAAATAATAAATCAAAGCGTACAAAAAGATTCAACATACAGGAAGAAGCAGCCTTCAATTATCTGAAGGTAGATTCTAAAGAAGAGGAGGCTAGACGGTTCTCAGTGGTGACAAATAGCAGAACATAGAGCAATGGCCACAAGTTACAGCAAAGGAAATTTAAGTTAGATATTAGGAAAATAGTTCTCACTAGAAGGGTAGTAAAGCACTGGAACAGGTTACACAGAGTGGTTGTAGAATCTCCATTCTTGGAGGTTTTTAAGACCTGGGTAGAGAAAGCCTTGGTTGGGATTATCTAGTAGGGGATGGTCCTGCTTTGAGCAGTGGGTTGGACTAGATGACCTCCTGAGGTCCCTTCCAACCCTCATTTTCTATGATTCTATCACTACGGGGTATATAAACAAAGAACACCAAGAACATCTTAACTTGTCAAAGATAAAGCAATGGGACACGGGCATTGTCAGTATCCTGACAATGCAAGATACACTACACTTAAGCGCTAGGGACAGACATTACACATAAACCAGTGTAAATGTTCAGAAACTGACTTAACCATGTAACCCTCAGATTCTATGATTCTACCAATGTACAGTCTATTACTAATGTTCCACCACCCAGGAATAAGGAAGGGATGCAAAAGATTTTGTGCAGGGTAAACTTTGTGGGGAAGTTTGTACCTAGTCTGGCACAAAAGTGATTGAACCTAAGACCTCTACTGCACAGAAATAAACAATGGATATAGGAAGTGTATCACAAAAAGGAGCGTAGAAATCTAAAATAATTAATACAACAAATCCAGTGCTTCAATTCAGTGACAGAAAACACTAGACAATATTGTCTATAGATGAGAGAGTTTTGGGGAAGCTCTCATATATGAATGCTGAAGGTAGTTGTCACTAATAAGGTCTCTCCGAGAGCTTACAAAATGGAGAAAAGTAAATGAAATGCTTAGAGCTGGAATAGAAGACACCTGCATCACATCCAAGAATGACATGAAAGGAACAAACAGTGTCCCAACTAGAGGAAATGGAGGAGACTAGAACATAGAGTGATCAAAAATCTGCAAGATCATGAAAGGAATCACAAAGATTTATTGAACATTGTGAGTGAATTGTGAAAATTCATAACTTGCATTTGGACAGGATGATGGAAGGTGGTGGGAATTCTTATTTGTATAGTGCTTAAATGAGGGGTTTGTTCAATTGGTCCGGGCCAGAAATTCATTTGATTCAATAAAATCAGCGTGTGCACCCACACAACTTACCTGTAGATTCCGTCAAGTTACAATGGGCAGTTACTACTGTTCCTCTGAGTCCCATGGCAGAAACTCAGTTAAAAAACACAATGGGATTTCATCTGCACTCCCAGCTGTCCTGGGGACAGCAAAAGAAGGAAGCCGGAAGCCACGCATGTGGGACATGACAGGAAGGAGTACACAAAAAGAAATAAAAAATGAAATGATTACTTACCTGAAGGAGAGGCAACACAGTAGAAGCAAAGGGGAGAGCCCATGAGGTTTACAAGCCACACCTTTATACAATTAAAGTTGGAGGATGACGTCACAGGAAATCACCAGCTGGCAGGAATAAAAGCGGGCGCTGGCACTGGCAAAGAGGTGGGGAAAGTGAGAGAGGCAGTGGAGGCTCTCCACACCAGTAGCAGGCTGCACCGGTATGAGCAGAGGTAACCTGGACAGGGAGTGGCCACAGAGGCTGTGGGGGGTCCCTGCACTGATGGAATCAAAGCTGAAATTTGGAGGGGGAGGAGTGCTTGAGGTGACAAACCCCAAAAACCACTGATGGACCATGGCATTGGAGGTGCCAATTGGCAGTGAGAAGACAGCAATGAGGGGAGAGAGGCCACAACTGACCCTGGGGATACGGAAATCTACCTGCCCAGTTGCTTCCAGGTAGCAGGCCATGGAGACGGGCTGGGGACGGAAAGGGAAGGGAGACTCCGAGGGAATGATGTCAGGAAGAACATTGCCAAGTATGTCCAGGAGAGCTGAGGGGATCAGCCAATATGACCCCGGATCTGAAGGCCCCTTTTTTTCCTTTTTCTTCCTTTTTTTTTCCTCTTTGGCACAAGGTTGCCTGAACAGGCCTCAGGAGCAGAGGCTATCAGTCTCAGGGGACTCCAGACACAGGGGCCAAGCTAACCTGCCATTCCTGTCTTACGGAAAGTGAGGGTATAAAGCACAGGGCCTCAAAGAGGTGATGAAATTAAGCAACACCCACACTGGAGAAATGGCCACTTCAAGATCTGGCGTCCCAAAACAGATTGGCCTAAGGTTGAGGTGTAGGGGAGGTGGAGCCCCACAAACATCTAGCTAGCAGAGTAGTCACTCCTGAGGAGTTTTCAGAGGCTACTCCCTCCATTGGTGTTACATTCAAAGTCATGGCAGGTGAGTTTGGGGGTGGCCCCCAAGGCAACTGAAGCCCGCCTCAAGGTCTCCATGAAGCTATTGAATGCTCATCCTTTACAGCTTGGACCAAGGAAGCATGTGAGTTGCTGTTCAAAGCTAGGCCCACCAACATTTGTGCCTCCTGCTATCCTACACATGAATGGCTGGAGGCATAATTGTTGGTCAGGGATCAGATCCCAATCATACCTTATGGCCAGTGCAGGGGGAGCATGGAATCATGATCCTGAGCTACCCCTGCACCAGAAATTAGCAATCCAGGTGCCCAGTGCAACTGGCTGTGAGTGCCAGACAGCTGATGGGTGGTCCCAGCCTTGGGTCCACTGTAGATCATTGGGCTGTAATGTCATCCTGAGGCTGGGAGTGCTGGGGACAGCTGACTAGCACTCAGAACTGCACCAAGCACCCTGCCTACTTATTCCTGTGGAGGGAAGCTTGGGACCATGATTACAATCAGCTGATTGGTGCTGGCCACACATTCAATTTAAAGGATGATGGGAACCAGCCACAAGGCTACTACACATTTTTTTGTAATATCTATGTAATAACTTTGTGGCTTTGTTTTATTGCACCATTAGTTACATGAACACGTAACAGTGCTACTACTTAAGATCAGGTTAACTGATTAATAATGTTTTACATGTGGCATCTGCCTGAGGGGCCTGGGAGTTGATATGCTCTTGTGATTCTACTGTTATATGCTTCCTTTCATTACAGAGTATTATATAAGTCTGTTTTTTCATCTACCTTTAACTCACCAGAAACAGTTGGATGGCTGCTAGTTTTGAAAAATAAGTCTCTTGTTAAAAGGAATACAGCTTCAGGCTTATATTTATAATTACTACTACTACTACTATTACTATACAACCACAACATAGTTTCCTTTTTTGGTCAAAGAACCTATTTATACTGCCCTATACTTCAAATTACTCTAGGTTTACAATGCCAGTACTGAGAACAGAATTTTACTTTCAGTTTTCTATGTATGCACACTAGGGATGTAACGTATCTATAGAGCTGATTCTTTTTCCACTTACAATGCCCTCAAGTGAACTAATGGCAATGGGATAAATAGTTATCTTTGATTTCTACCAATATAAGTGAGAAAATGTTTCATGGAACTGCATGCATTTGTTGGTGGCACCTTAAAGTGAATTTGATGGTGATTCCCGCTCTCCTGCTCCTTTCTTTCGTCATTTGATTTCGTAATGGATCACCAAAACCAAATGTTAAGGAAAGTGACTGACTTAAACAAATACTGCCAGTGTTTAGCTCAGGTTCAGAGACATGCAAATCTATGGATATCTCAACAACAAAAAAACCCCTTGTACTTATTACCAAGATACCAATAACCTGCACAGAGTTCTACATCTAGCTTTATTGTGTTATATCACATAGCTGTCCATTCTGGTAGCCTGTAATCCTGAAATGAAAAAAGAAAAAAAAAAGACACACAAATGATATTCAAGGTTGAACAATTTCTTGTGCAAATTACTGCTGGAACAGTGTGACCATGTTTCCTTTGCTGAGAGGATGCTATTTAGATTGTTTATTTTTCAGTGCAAAAGCGTCAGTATTTTGTCCGTATGCAGCCATCTGCAACACTTCAATTTCAGATAGTCAATATCAGTAATTCACAGGTCTGCAGCAAGCTGGCCCAGAATATGGTTTTATTCATTGGCAGGCTCTTATACTGTAGGAATTTGTTACACAGTGCAGATTTTATAACAGACAGAACCTTACATTTTAATTTTAACTGCCAATACCCATTTCATTTTGAAGTGATGTTTTATCCTGAGATATAAGGTTTCATTGTATGTGTTACTCCATTTTTAGATAGCATGCTATATTAGTGATATACCCTTACAAAGTTCATTCACAAGATCTATCTATGCCCTTACTTTTCCAATTTCTTCAAGCCATACAGCTGACTTAGCCGTCTACCTTTTTCCTCATTATTCATCTTTTACAAATATTTTTAGTTGTCCTCACTCTTTTCAAGGTCTATACAATACATGAGGCCATCTTGTACCTTCAAAATAGGGTCTAAGCAGTGTAGAGGTTTTTACTGGCTTTCTGTACAAGAACATATCCCCCCCCCCCCAATATAGGCTACTTGTGTCCCTTTTGATTAATACAGCAAAAACATAATTTAAAACCCAGAAATGAAATTGCAGTCAATTAACAGAATCATAAAAAGTAAGGCTGTAACAGACCTCCAAAGGTCTAATTCATTCCTCTTTCTGAGGCAGGTTTATCCCTATTCAAATCATCTTATATAAATCCTTATCGAACTTGTTGGTATAACCCTGTTGCAATCCTGTTGAACAACTACAAGGCACCGTAACCTGACAACAGAGATCAGTGTTCTGCTTCTGCAAGGGTTGTTAAAATGAACTCAAGACATCCAAAGAAGAGAGCCACTCACCCCACTACATAGGAAGACAAAAACCACCACAGTCCATACCAATCTGACCATGAGATAAAATTCTTTCCTGAACCCAAATATGGCAATCAGTCTGTTCCTAAATTAAGGCCCTTTAAAACCTCTGGATTTTAGTTCCAGCAGAAGCACTGCCACATCCCAGTTAAACCCCCCAGACTTGGCTGCAGCTAACAGCCAATGTTTTTGGAGGAAGGTGAAAAAAATCATTTTTTTCTATTGATATATAGAATCATGTGGGGAAACAAATTCTTCCTGGCCCTATATGATAACCAACAGAGCCCAGAAGCATGGGGAATATTAAATAAACATCCTCTATTCTGCTCAGCAACTTTGAGACAGTAAGTATAACTTTACACATTACATGTTCTTCCTGAATAGCCAGAACTTGCCTTTTTGTGTCTTCTCTGCAACTTTATCCCCAATAGTTAACCTCTTTCCTAACTAAGACAGCTAGGGAACTTTGCTTCATTTTTTCTGCTGCTGAGCATGGTCATCTCCTAAATCTGTCTGCTTTAGGATCCACAGCTCTTCCCATACTCTCCCAGCAATCCATGTGCATATGTGTGGGTTAGGGTGGTAGGGAGGGTGGGCAGGAGGTGCTGTTTGTGTACTGGGATTCTAACTGTTGCTCTTTACAGAGGACTCCAAGTATAGCTACTAGGCAGCATGCAAAGTGGACTGTATTTGATTTGGATTTGGCCCAATTTAGGGGACAGTGATTCAATTCATTGATTTGGATAACTGTCCTGATTCAAGTTGGCTGAATCCAAACCTGAAGATTTGAATCTGATTTGAAAAATCAGCAATTCATCCATAAACACAGCTTTACATATTTTTCTATATACCTTGAGGTACCAGGTGTGGCTCGTGAATGGTGAGACGATGGGGCAGATGGAGCATGCCACAGGAATGCTGCCCGCCCCCCCATGTGCTCAGCAGAGGGCACTTGAAGTGGACCCAGAAGTACTTCTGGTCCACTTCCAGGCCAGAAGATGCTGAGCATGTGGGGGACCCCCTGCCATGCCTCTACCTGAGCAATCAGCCACAGGGAGACCCTGGGTGCCCCCAAGACCCAGGAGGCACCAGGATGGTGGGAGTTCCTGTGTGTACTCTGCTGCAGATGCAAAAGTGGATCAGAAGTGCTTTTGGTCCACTTCTGGGTCCACTGCTGAATGCCCTGGGGACCCCGCCATGCTCCCATGGGATGCTCCATCTGCCCCACCATCAGCATTCACAAGCCACCTGGGACCTTGAGGTACATGAAAAAAACTTTTAAAGTTGTGTTTATGTCTGAATCACCAAATCTCTCCAAATTGCTCTGAATTGATTCAGAGGGTTCCAATTTGATTCGGAGAAATTAAAGGGTCTCTTGATTTGATTCAGATTTGGCTATTCAATTGCTGAATCAGGCCAAATCTTGGTCAAATCAGCAACTGACACTTTGCACAGCCCTAATAACTTCTTCTAGATCACCCCTGACCAATGCTTATTCAACCTCTTCTTGAAAATCTTCAGTGATAAAGATTTCACAGCTTCCCTATTCAGTCTGTTTCATTGCCTCAGTCGTATAAATATGAGATAGACAAATGGAAAATAGTAAAATCTATGTCTGTAATAGTAAAGGACATCTCTGCAAAAACAAATGTCATTTTCAAGCATAGGTGCTTAAAATTAGGTGTTCAAATCTAAAGGTACGCATTTGAGCCTCATTTCAGGCATGTAACTATGGGTTGTTAGACAAATGAGTTCACTAAATATTAACTAAATGTATAGGGTACAAGAAGGCCTTAAAATTCATGGGAAACTTGGAGTTTTTATGATTTTGGGGAGTCCTTAGATTTTGGGGAGTCCATTTTGACCCCTTCCAAATTGTGCCCAAGCAAGACAATCAATAAGATGGTGCTCTACTGGATATGGAAAATGATGAAGGAGAAGGCAAGAAGGAGTGCAACAAGGGAAGAAACCTGGTTTATTTGAATTTTATTATTCTATTTCATTATGCTTACTAGACTTCACAAAAGGAAAAGCAATGGTAATGACAAGAGAAGACTTGGTTTGGGGATATTATTTGCCTATTGTGTCACATATTAGGAGGTTAGGATGTTGAGAGAGTTGGAAGTTAATAAGCTGAATATGCTATGTCTGATGCAGTCAGATAGGGTTATGATCTTGCAGTTCCCATGATAATTTAAAGAATAGCATTAATTTAAAATTAATCATGTTTTTATAATTCTCAACATTATTTTTACCAAAAGTTCTAAAAAATGTCCTTTTCCCCATGTATTTGTCTCTCGCTGGCTTGTTTTATTTTTGACTTCTCTGTGCAGCTATGTCTGGTGTTTTCCTAAATGATCAATTTCTTTATCAACTGTGAAATTTCATATTTTCACAATGAAAACAGGCACATCTTATTTTGAGAGTTTAGTAAGACTTATTTTGAATTCAAACCAAATGAAAACATGATTACATTTCAAATTCTATTATGAATGTTTCATACATTTTAAAATATTTCTCTTGTGTATTTGAAGAAATTTGAATTACTGTTGGTGGTAATGTTTCCTATGGGAACAATTTAGTATTGGGTTAGTTTCTTGTATCTTGATACAATTAAATTTAGTTTTGACTTCATTCAGCTTCTGATTGTTATATTATTTTCTCATCTTGCCATTAGAAATATGAAATGAAAATTGTGATTATGTGATAGAAACCGACTTTTTGGCTTTATTAACTTATTTGTGTTCTTTATATCAATAAACATTGAATATTTATTATTTTCCCCTACTTCATTAATAGTCAAAAGCTTAAAATTGGAACTTATATAAACATTCGTAACAGGTGACTGCCTGATACAATTAATTTTCACGTTTCCCCTGAGCTAGAAGCTTGACATTTTGCGTGTTTATGTATGGATCATATGCATAAGGGAACAGAGCATAAAAGCAGAAGACTTTTAGTTTTCCCACACAAATGAGGAGTTCTTAACAACCAATCAGAGCACTTGAGTGCTTTTCTGGATGTACTCCAGTGGAATTTTGCAAATTAGTATAAATCAGTAAATCTATGAACTTTAGGGAGAAAGGTTCTGGGCATATGCTAAGCGTAATATAATAATATATTTTCTCACATATAACCTGTGGCCTTTTTCCACAAACATCACTTGGAGAAAATTAGGATGAGCATTAAGTGCAAGGAAAAGGGTCCTTAAATTTGGCTGGTTTTGGGCAAGGGGAGAAGGAAGTAGAAAAATGGCTTTCATGATTAACACTGATACCATGCCTTTAGCAACCCCTTTCACAGAATTTCCTGACCCATGTGGAGATTACCTTCCTAACCATGTATTGGATTGGGCTGGGGCATAGAGTTAGCCCACAGTTGGATCCAGCACATCAAATCTAACCCAGCACACTTCCCTGGACCTGCTGCACCTAGTCCAACCCGTCACACTAGTCCCATAACCTGCTGCTGGGCTGAACAAAGTGTGTTGAGTCTAGGACCACATGCTGGCTCCCAGGCCATGTACTGGATTGTACCTGGGTGTGCAGCTCTGGACTCAGCATTGGACAGATTGGCTCCAGTAAGCATCTCTGGCCTCAGTACCAGCACAGCTAGATCAGGCCATGGTACACAGCATCAGCAATTGGACACAGCTCCAGGCCTGGACTGAGGTTTCCAACCCGCAAGGCCCCAACCCTGGTATACAGTCCCCTATCCCCCTATGCATGGCCCCTGAGCCCTCAAATACTTACCTACTCTCTAAGACAAGGGTTTTTTACTTTCTTAGGGCCTTCTCAAAATAAGGTATATGTATTATTTGGCTATGTGTTACATGGGAGAAAAATGGGATTCCCTTATCCAAAATAAATAGGGTCAACTACATTTTTTTCTAATTGGGGATAATAATATAAAAACCATGTGAAACGGCTCTAAACTTACTGATGTTTTTAGATTGTAAGTATGCAGCAAAGATTTTTTCCCCCATTGTAACCTAATTTGTTATTGATATTGATCTTCATTAGTTCCAGAGAAACCTTAAGTAAAATTAAATGAAAAATAAAGAATTTATTTTGCTTCAATGGATTGAGGACATCATAGAGTATGTAGGTCTGTTACACAAATGTGTAGGCAGAATCATTATGGGTGGCAGCAAACTCTATTACAGAGTCAATGAATTAATGGCCTTCCCAAACATCAAGAGACTGAGGGCTCACAAAGACCAGAAACAGATAGTTTCATAGGACCTGAGCAGATCATCAAGTCTGACCCCCTGCCATGGTAGGAAAGAGTACTGGGGTCAAACGACCCCAGCAAGGTGTTCATCCAGCCTCCTCTTAAAGACCCCCAGGGTAGGAACCAGCACCACTTCCCTTGGAAGTTGGTTCCAGATCCTAGCTGCCCTGACTGTAAAGTAGCTCCTCCTGATGTCTAGCCTGAATCTACCCTCTGCCAGCTTGTGACCATTATTTCTAATCACTCCTGGTAGTGCTCAGGGGAACAGGGACTCCCCCAGTGCCTGCTGGTCCCCTCTGACTAGTTTGTAAACAGCCACTGATCCCTCCTCAGCCTTCTCTTGTGAAGGCTGAACAGGTTCAGGCCTCATAGCCTCTCCTCGTAGGGCCTGCCCTGCTATCACCAGATCATGTGAGTGGCCCTCCTCTGGACCCTCTTCATGTTGTCCACATCCCTCCTGAAGTGCAGCACCCAAAACTGGATGCAGTACTCCAACTGTGGCCTGACCAGTGCCGCATAGAGGGGGAGGATCACCTCCTTGGACCTGCTTGAGATTTATCTGTGGATGTATGACAAGGTACGGTTGGCCTTCCTGACCGCTTCCTCACACTGTTGGCCCACATTCATTTTGGCATCATTAATGACTTCAAGATCCTTTTCTGCTTCTGTACTGATGAGAAGGGAGTTCCCCAGCCTGTAGGTGTGCTGCTGGTTCTTCCTCCCCAGGTGCAGCACCTTGCACTTGTCAGTGTTGAAACCCATCCTCTTCTCATCTGCCCACCCCTGTAACCTGTCTAGGTCC
>JAGPOW010000261.1:126664706-126697634 GCA_030014935.1 Caiman crocodilus
GCTGCTGGTTCTTCCTCCCCAGGTGCAGCACCTTGCACTTGTCAGTGTTGAAACCCATCCTCTTCTCATCTGCCCACCCCTGTAACCTGTCTAGGTCCAATTGCAGCCTATTCCTCCCTTCTAGTGTGCCCACTTCCCCCCACATCTTAGTGTTGTCTGCGAATTTGAACAAGGTGCTTTTTACCCCCTCGTTCAAGTTTCTGATAAAGATGTTTAATAGTGCAGGCCCGAGGACCGAGCCCTGCAGAATCCCACTGCCCACATCCCTCCAACTCAAAAATGACCCATCCACCACCACTCTCTGGGTGCGGCCCTCCAGCCAGTTAGTGACTCATTTGACTGTGTAGGTACCAATGCCACAGCCCCTTAGTTTTTTGGGTTTTTTTTTTAAATGAGAATGGGGTGAGAGACATTGTCAAAGACCTTCCTAAAGTCCAGAAAGACTATGTCCACCACAACACCTGCATTCAAGGATTTTGTGACCTTGTCATAGAAGGTCATCAGGTTGGTCTGACAGGGCCTACCTCTAATGAACCCATGTTGCTTGCTCCTAAGCATAATATCTTCTGCTGGCCCCTTGTGGACATGCACCAGGATAATTCTCTCAAAAAGCTTACCTAGGATGGAGGTAAGACTAACTGGCCTATATTTTCCTGGGTCCTCCTCCCTCCCTTTTTTGAAAATGAGAACTACAATAGCCCTTTTCCAGTCCTCTGGCACCACACCAGAGCACCACGAGTGTTTATGAAGCCATGCCAGGGGTCCCACAATGACCTCTGCCAATTCCCTAAGCACTCTGGGGTGGAGATCATCAGGACCAGCTGATTTAAATACATCCAGTCCCTCCAGAAGTTCCCTGACTAGGTCCTCACTGACCCTAGGCCTGGGTGTGTCTCCCCTGGGGCCTACAGGGGTCCTGAGTCCCACTGTGGGGGTGAGCTGGTCCCCGCTCAGAAAAATGGAGGCAAAGAAATTGTTAAATAGGTTAGCTTTGTCATCTGGTGCAACAACCAGATTTTCTAGTACGCCTTGCAAAGTCCCCATGTGACCCAGTACCTTCTTTTTACCCTCTATGTATTTTAAAAAAGGACTTTTTGTCCTTGATCCAGGTAGCTAGTCCCAGTTCCATCTCTACCTTGGCCTTCCTGACTGCCCCCTACAGCCCCAAGCAACTGAGGTATAGTCCTCCCTGGTGATGGCCCCTCCCTTCCATTGAGTGTACACCCCTTCTTTTTAGCTAGAAGATGTTCCCATATGCTTTTGGTGAGCCATAGGGGCTTTTGCACCCTCTTGCCCACTTTGATCCGTGTTGGGATTACCTTCCTTTGGGCTTGGAGGATCATCTCCTTAATGAACAACCACTCTTCTTGGACACCTAACCCCTCTTCCCTCCAGGACCTCAGTACTTCCCCAACTAGTCTCCTTTCCTCATTGAAATCCACCTTCCTGAAGTCCAGGGCTGATGCCTTGTTGCAGGCCTTTGCCACCTTGAGCTGGATGATGAAGTATGCATGTGTACTTGCATGAGGTATGTGAATAACCTATTATTTTTTAGGAAAATTCGGTTACAAGCTTTCACTCTAGGTGGCTTGCAGATGTGGGGAAAAAACGGCATTTTACTGTAAACTCAGCACACTCCTATACTAAGCCCAGCACGTGCCCAGAAAAAGAAGTGTGTTAGTTGCACCTGGCTCTCTCAACATCTGTAGAGATTGGGCACTTCAGTGGGGCTTTTTGGTGCTTTCATCTGATAGCTTTTTGAGTCAGCTTTAGCAATAAGCACCAAAAAGCCATGCTGAATTAGACAATATAGACACTGCAGAGCTGGGTAAAAGAAAAATCTCCTTTACAAGTTAAGTACCGAGGGTTTGGAACAGGATCCCCCCAGAGATGGTAAAGTCATTCATCCTGGCAATCAAAAGGCATCTTGATGCCCATCTCGCTGGGGTCATCTGACCTTAGCGGTCTTTTCTGCCCAAGTGGAATGGGGCCGGACTTAATGATCTGTAAGGTCTATTCCAGCCCCTAAAAACTATGAAAACTATAAAAGTAACACATTGCTGCTTCTGGTAGAGTGCATTTCCTTCCCCCCTCCCTGCCACCCCATGTCTGTCAGTGCTAGTGTTTTATGTGCATTGATTTTACTTAATAAGTTTCAAGGTTACTGTTTTTTCATAGTGAAACAGGTTATACACATACTTTTAATGAAATCTATGGTTGTCTACTGTTTTTCTAGAATTTTTCCCAACTATATAGTCAAGAACCTGTAGTTTGCTAGCAGTAATAAGTACAGTTTGATCCACAGGAGAATTCTGCATACAGTGTCACTGAAATAAATGGATCACATTTTGATTTGATTTGTCACATTTCCATCTCCAAAAACAGACCAGCATTTCTGCAATGACTTTTCTGTAAATATTTCAAATTACTTTGACTGCAGAATTGTCACGATTCACAAAACTACTTCAGAGCATACTGTGTTCTATCAGTTAAAGTATATGTTGATATCAGAACATCCCAGTGAAGTAATGCCATTATTTCACAATTTTCTAGAAAAGTGGTTCCCAACCTTGGGTTGCAACCCAAACAAGAGTCACAGGGGCAATGTTGTCAGTGTCACACACAAAGGATGAACCATGCCACATGCCAGGAGCTGCCCCAGCCCTGGACCATTGCCACACTCTGCTCCCAGCAGTGGGTCGTGGCAAAATAAAGGTTGGGAACCTTTATTTGAATCTGCACATAATAGCTATTCCAGCAAGTTAGATTGTCACAAGCGATTATGTGTCATGCAGCACTTGCCATATATGCCAATTTTGATACAATTCTTACACAAATATTTAAGCAGTGCATTTGAATTCAGGGACTTAGTCAAGTGAGACAAAGGCTTATTTTCAGCATTGCCTGTTATTTCAATAATCTATCCATTCCCTTCAAGATCATTGAATTATGTCATGGCTGAATGATTAATTTCTACTATAAAAAAAGCAAATAAAAAGTCAGTTTTTGATAAGCACTAGTCCTTCCTAGTTCCATTATGTCCACTTCCATATCTGGTTCTGGGAATCTGTTTTAACAGCTGATTTGCCAACTCCAGCATGAAATAGTCAGATTCAGGGAAACATTAGCAAAGATTTTAACCACATTTCACAGATTCAGTAGGGAGAATTGACATATCCAGAAACAACTCCATCAGGTTTGAGATCTTTCAGGATACACTGTCTGGCTGGAAAACTAAAAAAGAAGAATTGCAGATATGGCCAGCATAGCCTGGCTGACAAACACTAGAAACTCCATCTTCTGAGTAAAAGATCTGGCCATTAATGGAAATAGCTGCATATACCAAACAGACTCCCTGCAGTAAACTAGGCATAATATGGTACATCAGTTTTCCAAATCTGAACTATACCAGGAGCCCAAACATTTATGTGAATCTTACCCTAAGTCATTTATGCTATATTTTGTGTTACATTATAATACATATTAATAAGATTTACAACAAGCTAGTACACTCATGTGATTTTATAGTTGTTCTTTCTAAAATAGATTCACAGTTTGCAGATGCAATGACACGTTTTATTGTCTGCATTGTAGCAAAGTAACACGAAACAGTATTTGTTTTGGAAAGAATTGGGGATTTAAAAAAAACTAGCTGGTATTGTGCTTAATCTAAAGTATGTGTATTGTAACTGAAAATACAGCATCCACATGACAGAGATCTCATAAGTGCCTTGGGGGTATACGCATGCTAAAATCTCAGAGTTCTGCCCCTTACTTCATTAGAAACAGGATTAAGTCCTGTATTTATGGGGTACATATAAGCATTATACTTAGATCAACTGACCAGGGTTATGTCAATATAAATGCCCACTCATGCAGGTGTTTGGAGGTTTTAAAATCAACCAAAAAAATGATTAATTATCTAAGTTAATGCACTAGGGAGGCAAACTAAATTAGATTGAAAGAAGGTTAGCCCGATCTAGGAAGGGATTAATGCAATCTAGCAAAAGTCTGAACACATTCACAGCATAGTCCCCAAGACTGGGAAAGTCCAGTCACTCATCCCAGGCATTTCTGTCCCCCCAACCCTGACTGGTCCATTTTTAGCCATATGACCAGGCAATTCCCCACCCATTTGCACACCAACTAATCCCCCACAGAGACCTACCAACCACCCTGCACCTGCCAGCTCCCTCTGTGAACCTGTCTGCCTTCCCCCTCCCACCCCAACAAGCTACTTATCCCAGGCTACCTATGATGCTCCTGGTTTCAATTTAGATGTCTTAAAGCAGGCTACCTAAACCTAGACTGAGTATGGTGAACATTTGTTTGCATCCATGTATACCAGTGATAGCGGAATAGATTCTTCAAGCACAGAGAAAACTCATTACTTGACACTAGAGTTTTCATGCCTGGAATATTGAACCTAATCCACTTCAGTCTGGTAGTGGTATTACTGTTGTGATACTTTGTCCCAACTCAATCAGCCTGAAAACTTACATGGATATGTAAGGTCATGTGTAGATGGAAGGAGGTGCATGTGTGCATGACACTTTAAAGCAGGTTAAATGCTTTTGCATGGCTTTAATGGTGCTGGTGTTTGAACATGTCGGCAGTGCGTTGCACAGTAATTCCAGCTGCTGTAGCAAACTCAGTGGTGTGATGTGCCTTAAATGACTTGGGACGCAGAAAACTAAAACTCCTTTGAGGAGTTTTAGTTTGCTGCTCTATGGCTGTGGAGCGAAGCCCTGGGCTCTGTGCAGCTCAGGGCCTCTGCAGGGCTGTACAGGCAGCCTGTCAGCAGCCTGGGAAGGCAGGCTCTGCCTTTTCCCCCTGAAGCCTGCCTGAGCTGCGTGGGGGCCCAGTGTTTCCCTCTGTGGCTGTGGTGCCCCCTGGGACTGCCCAAGCCAGGTGCCTGTGTGTGGG
The DNA here is from genome assembly GCA_030014935.1 of Caiman crocodilus. Taxonomy (NCBI): domain Eukaryota; kingdom Metazoa; phylum Chordata; order Crocodylia; family Alligatoridae; genus Caiman; species Caiman crocodilus. The sequence goes on from JAGPOW010000261.1 coordinate 126,669,633, forward strand.
TGCCACTGGGGGGGCATCACTGTCACGGAGGGATGCACCAGCCCCCGCTCTTCCACAGTCCAGGGACTGCTCTACCTCCTGGCAGCTCACCCTCTCTTCCCCGCCACCAGAGAGGCAGGTAAGTTCAGGGGTGTACGTACCATGGGGATCTAAAAGGCCCTAAATTGAAGCAACGTTTTAAAATACCCAGCACTTCAATTTAGGGCCCCCATTTCATCTACACATGGCCTAAGGCAAAAGTAGGTCAAAGCACTGTCAGAAAGGGAATCAGCTGATCTAATGCTTTGAAGTACTAAACTGTCAGGAAGAAAAATGTTTTAACTGACAAAGAAAAAGGAAAGTGGGAAAATTTTGTAACTCCCTGAACTCCAAATCCATCTATACACTCTGTTCATACGATAACATATTGCAAGGACAAACTGCAAGGCGCTAAGCAAACAAGACACTAATTAGGAGCATTACAGACACTCAAATGAGAATGGAACTTAACATCTAGATATCTTTAAAACTTTTTCAAATCCCTACAAGGAATAGTTCCTCTATCACAGTTGTCTTCAAAAGAGTATATGCTATGGGAGATAAAGCAAACAACTTACGATGGTTCCTCTAGGCATAATTTGCACTTACAAGCCAATACAACTGCACTGTTGCGGTGCCAGTATATCACAACCACACATATTAATAGTTCCTGTTCTGAAGACCTGACTTGGAGGCACAAGGTAGCAATTGGATATTTAGGCCAGTGTTATAAAATGATATAATGTACCTCAATTTCTGGACACCTAACTCACAACTCAATGGGTTCAGCATTGCATCAGCTGAAAGCACAGCTTCTCTCTAAGGCATTTCATGTTGGGCAGGAAAAAATTAAGAGACTCCAACTCACTAGTCAGTTTTGAAATCTTGGACCTAAAAATCGATTACCCTTAATATTAAAGGCTAAAATATTATTTGATCAGCTATTAAATAAAAGCACCCCCCCCACCCCCATCAAAGCACCAGACCTATACAAACATCGATCAAGCTGGGTCCAAATAACACACTGTCTCTTCTGGGCATGTATACATTATCAGTACCTATAATTAGTAGGGAAAACCAGGCGTCATATATGGGGCAAAGACCTTGAAAATATATAGCAAAATTCATATTAGCATCTTGTATGCTACCATGCATACTAAACAAGGTAAAGGTAAGAAAGCAAAATATCTGTATCAACAATAAATTCATTAATTTACTTGATTAAATAGTCATTTAGCTCTAAGCTGATTCCATTTACAGACACCTCTAACAGGTGACTGACTGACACAATTAATTCTCATGTTCTCACTGAGCTACACTCAGTGGGTTCATTTATGGATCAGGAGCATGAGATGGGAGGTAGCGAATGGCAGAGCACTTTCAATTTTCCCACTGAAACGTGAAGCATTGTGGAATACTTGAAAGTTCTGTATTTGGATGCATTCCAATACGATTTGCAAGGAGCTCTGCTCCTTGGAGATTTTTCCTTGAGAGGATAGAGACAACTGGGTATACTGAGCCAATCTCATTGTGACCCTCAAGTGTTACATGGATTATATTTAAATTGACTTGACAAGGGTTACTTTATTCATAATGCCCAATCATACAGGCATGCAGAGGGCTTACATTGTCCCTGAAATGGTATGTCCAATCTAAGTTACTTAACCTGAGTAGATGCACACACTTAGATCAGGTTCTGGTTAACCTGATCTCATGAATGCCTGTGCATGTATGCAGCATGGGTATGAGGTTAGAAAAGCCCACCCACTTGCCGCAGCCTGGGGCTGTGCTATTCCCACCCCTTCATCTCTGACTGGGATAGTTTTAGAGCCTCAGTTCCCCTTTAACACAGGCCCATATAGGCCAAAATATCTTTGTTGCTGAATCTCCATTCTTCCAAAGTAATAACAATATTATCTGAATGAGGTCTCAAGACAATTTAGAAGTGACTTGATTTCACATTTGACATGAAGTATCACATTTACTGTAGCATTTGACATGAAGTAGCACATATATTGTACACAATAAAACCACTTAATCCTGGACACATACACACACATAGGTGCACACATGCCGCATAAAACATTTTTTTTTAAAACAGTAAAAGAAAGTAGTAATAAAGGCTTCTTTAATCTACATTCAAGGACACAGGTCTAATACCTTTGTCATAGTATCATAATTCAGATTCTAATCTTGCATACTTCTCCAGAATTTCAAAATATCTCCTCTGATTGAGTTACTTCTGAAAAAAATTAATAATTGGTCCTAGGCCTCTAAGCTGATCCAATTGGTTACTTTCATACACTAAAAAAATAAATTATTTATAAATGCTTTACTTTAAACTGGGTACACTCTTGCACTTAGCCCAGTGCACGCCCAGAAGAGGCAGCGTATGTATAGGTCAGGTGTTTTAATGGGGCTTTTTGGCATTTTTATTTAATAGCTCATTCAACCAGCTATTAAAGCCCCCAAAAGCCCTTCCAAAGTGCCTGATCTATACAGATGCGGCAGAGCCGAGACTACCAGTAAGGTCCCTTGTAGCTGCTAACATCTATGAAACTATGCTGTTTCTTCCTGTAGTACACTTTTTTTTTTTTAACATCTGCAAGTTGCCATTATGATTTCCATCAGACAAAAAACAAATGTGAACAATGAATTATTGAATGTAAAATATTGCCCCAAACTACATTTAAATAAAATGTAACAGTAATATCATTAGAAAAGAATAATTTCATGTCATTTCATGATCATTCATCTAACAGTCACTTGCAAGCCTCTAAGAAGTTGCTTTGGGATTCTACTCACAACACTTTCCCGTCTCGGGTACGTGTGGCGAATGTGTTAGGTGAGGCAGGAATGCGATCTGGAGGCTTGTGCCAGAACACTATGGTTTATAAGCACAAGTCACATAGACTTTTAATGGGACTTGAGCTCATTAATTGCTTAGGATACTTGAAGAAAACTAAGAGGTCCTTAGCAGTTCACCGAAGTAGGCCAGCAATTAGAAACTGTGGTTCAAATTCGGGAAAGTATATTCAGAAAGGGCACTTAAATGTTTTAATTAAATGGGGCCTTATTCATAGGAAGCATGTGAACCAGTAGGAAGAATATTTTTAACATAATCTTATTCATTCTAGAAGCAGAAAGCAAACATTTTCTATTTCACTGCATTGAAATAGGTTTCCCTCCTGCTGCTTTTTTCATTTGATAGACTACCGCATTTAAAGTTATTTGACTTTATTACAGCAAGTGCTTTGTTTTAGTAAATGCATGCCTTTACAAACTAGAGACAAAGATTCAATATGCTTGTAAAAACAAAGCAAGTTTAACACAATCTGCAAAGTTATCTGCAATGACAGCACGCTTCACTGCTGAAGTCAACGGGACATTAGTCAAATTCTGAAGACACAGGACCAATCTCTAATTATTTCTCTGGACCAATTAGTAGCTCACAATCATAAATATTTTATATAGACAGTTTTCAATAGGCTTCAATCCTGCATTTCCATTTGATTAATACAAGAAACTTATTAAAGCACATGTGTTCTCTGTTACAGAACTGGGGACTCAAAAATGTAGGAAATTCGAAAAACTTTTTTGCTAAAATAACTTCATTATTTGATGTGAGGTATTATGACTTTCTATGCTGACAATTTCCAGACACATTTACAAGTAAATTCTACCAAGATGTATTTGAAATGTTTGCTGTATTATAAGTGTAAATATGCTGCTTTGTAATTTGCATATAAACAGAATACCATTTTTCTACATAAATGGAACTGACCCCATTACAGTTACATGAATTGCATTTCTAAATAAACATTGTTTCTTGATATTTTTGTAGAATATTAAATATAGCCATAATTACTGATTGCAAACTCTAATTTTATGCTTGAGTTAAACCAGTGCACAGCATGCAGTGCTGTGTCATTTTTTTCATTCACAAGACATAATCGTATTAATTATGTGGTAAGTTTATACACTGACATTTGTTATAAGGAATTTCTGGCAATGAAGTTAGAGTCATTTGTTACCATACAAAAACACAAGTTTGTTTTCAATAACATTTTCCCCATTTCTCAACCTCTTTTTTTTCAATGAGTGTCTCATTGATGGTCTGGAAGCATGATGATTTTACCTAAAAAAAATTCCATGATATATCTATGTAGGACTGCCACTTGCTTCCTTGAATAGCCTGGTAAGTGATCATTTGGGGGTCACATTTTTCCAATAAGTCATCTAAGCAGATCTTTGCCTCATGATTCAGTGCAGTGTTCTTTGGTCTCCAAAATGCGGCATTTTGTAGGCAGAGAAAGCTAACCTACTTAAAATTAAAGGATTACCTTCAGAGGAAGAGTTAAAGGTTCCTCTGGATCTTTTTTTTGCATTGACACGTTAAATCAATAATGAATAACACTTTATTTTCAAAATGCAGAACAAAAGATAAATTTGGGCTCGTTTCAGTGATGATGAATGGATTCCATATTGAGCAAAGGCAGTGTGTGTGTTTATGTAAAATGGATTTCCTTTGATTTTACTGTTAGGATCCTTGGCTATCCAATATAAATTGTAATCGTTATCTAGATGATGCTGTATTTAATAATTATGTTTACAAAATAAACCTCTGAACTGATTATTCATCGAGGGAAACAAAGAGAAACCGTTTGGGAGAGTACGCTATTAGAATAACATTGTGTTTCATTTTATTGGTTGATTTTAGTGCATGGTTAACTACTATGATTTTGTTACAGTTTTGTTGCTCATTTGGCACATATTATCAGAAAAAAGGAGCCCCTGGAGAGCTGGGAAGGGTAAGAAAGCAGGCGTGTGCAGGAGAATGGGAGACTTGTGGTGACACAATAAAGCCTCGTTAAAGCAGAGCGGTGTCAACTGCACTGTTTGCTCTGACCCCTTTCCTGCCTCCTCCCTGCCCTTCCGCAGAACTCAGGAAGCTGAGGTGCGACGACTATGTATAGCTGAGCCAAGGACAATAAAAATCCAGGGTCTTGAAGCCCTCTGGAAGAACTAGCTTTGGAAAGGAGACTAAAAAAGGCTTTTGGGGGATTTGGGGGGCAAAGTGTCCCCTAAAATTGGCAAGTCCATGACTGAAGTATTTACTCACCTTTGGATTTTTAAATTGTATGAAAAAGATATTTTGTTCTAGGTGAGAGGGTAAAATGATGATTTTCAAACTTGGTAGCTTAAAGTTAAGGTTTAAAATTATGCTAGACTGTTCATCACCTGGATAAGCTATTTTAAAGAGACATAACTTACATTTGACAAGCTTTTGGACAGTGAATGAGTTATGGAAATACCAAAATGATAACTCCATGCATGCATAAAGCATATTGGACTAACATCATAGGTACGCATTGCAAATGATTTGCATCAGGAGAGAGAGGTTTTTACATCAATTAATCTAGCAGCTAGAATGGAAATTTAATTGACCCATGAAGCTGTCTTCCTCCCTGAATCACCAAAAGAGAAATACACTTCCATTAGGTGTGAGATGTCTCACTGCTCTTGAAGTTGAAGCCACAAGTGTAGAGCTGCTAAGCCTTTTTTTCCCCAGCATAAAAACAGCTATTCCAAGAGAAAAATAACCTAGGAACAACCAGTGTTACATGCCTCCTGGGAGAGTGAAGCGGCAGACAGGAGTGATACATTTTTGTCTGATCTGGTGGGGTTGCTTTGCACGCAAGTGCATAGCTGCGGACAGTTTCAAAAATGGCTGATCCGGTCACCCTCTGAATTCACACTGTATGAGGGGCAGGATGAAGATGTTTTAAAACAGAGCATCTTCTGTAACTTCTGGCTGTACTGCCTGTCAGCCTGTTGCTGTTTTCAGAATAGGAGGGGGGGAAAGAAGTGAAGGGAGTTTTGTCTGGGGTTTTTCAGCCCCTGCTGGTGGTTGGGGCAGGTTCCAATTCACCCATGCCACACTTCAGTGCTGGCTGGGGAACCTCTAGAATGAATTGTCTCTGCTTCCTCTCCCATCCTGAAAACATGGCAGCCTTGCAGAAAGCAGGGGACATTGTTGGAGGAAACCGACTACCAGCTTGCAGCCAACACCTAGATTCCCCTTCCCCCTGAAACCAACGGTGAACTTGTTTCTTCCAGGAGGCCATTGTAACTCAGAATACTTCCTGCAAAGCATCCTGAGTTACAGCAGGGAGCTTCACTTCTGTCTGTGCCCTGAATGTCTGCACATGCTATGCCTTCATGGCTTCTCTTTGAAGAGAACATAGTCCCCCAATATCCCTCCTTCTCCCCCAGGAAGGGAGCGTGTCACTCACTGGACTCTGCTGCTCTAGCAGGGAACAGAACACACACTCTCTCAATCCTCACACTGTGCTCCAGGGAAACTCAGGCTGACCCTGGGAAATCTGAGTCAGCCAATCAGACCTGCCCTATGCACTGCTGTTATTTGTGACAGGCAAACAAAGGGAGCCTCCAGAGTATACTAAGATGTGTTCAGAGCAACCCCACATACACACACACCCCCTTCTCTCCAGCTGCACAGTGTGAGCAATGCAAGTTCTGTACTCTTTAGGGCATCAGTAGTTGAATGCCTGTACATGCAGCTTTGAGTAAGTTTTTCTACCAGGAGAACAAACCTGGAAGAATTTTCTCAGATTATTTGAATGCAGGTATTCAGTCTTGACCTGGGAACAATTTTTAGTTGTAGGAAGAGGCAATTGTGACTTCAAGGAAGTGAAACAGCTGTGATTTATAGAAATTTTGTGGCCTGTAAGAACTGTGGTCTTCTAGTAGATGAACTGGAAGAACAAAAATGGATCTCTCCTTTTACACAAGATGCTGGTAAACTAGAGTTCAAAAAATGGGTTTACTTTGAAGAAGAACATAGAGGTAAAAACATGGAAAACCTCAAAACCCACTGGGAAAAAAACAGAAGCAAGTTTTCAGGCAGCTGCAAGCAGAAAAAAAAATATGGTTCAAAGCTGAAGCAGGCACAAGTACAAATTGACTGATTCACAAAGATGAAGGATGATAAGGCGGTAAAACACGAAAATTATCTTGTGACATGATGCAATACAGAACTCAGATTTTTCTGTGTATGTAGACAAAATGGGGGCCCTAAATTGAAGCAGTGGGTTTTTAAAAACATCGCTTTAATTTAGGGCAGTTTAAACCCTTGTGTCATTCATATACCCACACACACTTACCTGCCTCTCCAGGGGCAGAGAGGTCCCTGGCTGTCGGGGGGCAGGAGGGGCTGGTGCTTCCCTCTGTAGCAGCAGCAGTCCCCCAACCCTCCAGGTGGCACCTGGCTCAGGCAGTCCTGGGGGGCACTGTAGCCACAGAGGGAAGCACCAGGCCCGTGCACAGTCCAGGCAGGCAGGCAGGCTCCAGGGGAAAACAAAAAAAAGATCAGGCTCACCATTTTTCTTGGGCAGAGCCTGTCTGTCAAGGCTCCTGCCAGGCTGCCTGCAGGGCTACCTACAAAGCCCCTGAGCTGCACAGAGCCCGGTGCTTCACTCCCTGGCTGTGGGGAACCCAAGTCATTTAAGGTGTGTTATGCTGCCAAATTTGCTACAGCACCTGTAATTAATGTGCAATATGCCACTGACGTGTGCAAACACCAACACCATAAAGTGGTGCAAAAGTTCACTTTGAAGTCTTGTGCGCACATACGCCTAGTTTTATCTACGTAAGTCCTCTGTTCATAATCTAAAGCTGTAACAATACTTAAATATGCAACAATGGGCTATTCCACATGGAGATCAGAACAAACTATTCTTAAAATAAGAAGGTAATAATTTCAGGTCTTGATTTTTTTTTTAAATTAAGTTATTAATGTTATGGATGCTGAAGCTGTTAAAGTAATAGATACAAAACAGGAACACAACAAATTATTTGGGACAGTGCTGGGTAGGCATCTACACATGCAGGGAAACAGGAGCAGATTTTGCCTCAAGAAGCAGCCCTCTTCAAAAGCCAGTCCAACTTGCTGCTCTCAGGGCAGTTATCTGGCCAGAAGCAGTGTGAGCAGCACAGGGACAGCATACAGCTGTGCTCTCGTTACTGTCTCTGCCTTCCTGTGCCATGGCTGGCCACCATGCTGGTTCTGCTGGTTCACTGCACTGATTGGTAGCTGGCTCACAGCCATCTCACCTCTCCCAGCTCCCCTACATGAAGCAACTGCCTGCCTGTGCACCGCACATCATCTCAGGGCTGCCACTGCACACCTGCACCCTTAACTCTGTGCACCTAGCTGAGCCCTGACAGGGAAGCTGGCCTCGGGCAGGCCCCATAGTGACAGGGCTGATCTGGGAGCAAATTTGCTCCATGGTAGCATCTACACATGCATTACTGCACACTAACTAATCACAAGTAAATCTGATACCTGCATTTGTAGGTATCAAATTTACTCACAATTAGGGGTTTTTCCTGTGCAGTAATCATGCACATATGTAGACATGCATGCTTACTGTTCAATAAACTATGCTACTGTAAATGTGCCCACTTTATAGAAAACACATTGCAGCATGTAAGCTACTGTGTTTCTTATTCACTTAAGGCAATTTATGGAATGGTTCCTCAAATACGACAAAAAAACAGGGAACAGAGAGATAACCCTCATGTTGGGACAATAGGTTGAAGATAGCAATGGGGCTACATAATCTAAAGAGACAGACTGAAGCAAATTACTGAGAAACATGTATCTCTATATATCAATATTCTAGGTACATGATGGATGAACCGAGTAAGCTGAACACGCTTGTAGATAATTATTATTTTAAGATACATTGTCTTTCTGTAAAAAAAAAAAAAATCTCTGATTTGCTCTATCATGATCTATGACCAAAACCAAGATTGCAGATGCTGAATTAAGGTTAAATCTTCTGAACATAAACCTACCGACCTACAAATGAGACTCTTCCCTTAAAGTGCTGCTCTGGAAACAGAAGAAAACAGCTTCACACACCAGCAAAAGTCATTACCTGAGATCCAACATGTGACTTTAAAAGGGGTAGAGGTACAGCTGATTTGGAAATGTGATGTTCATATTCTATGCCAGAAGCTGGCAAAATATGGCCAATGGGCCAGACCCAGCCTGCCAGGCAATTTGATCCAGCCCATGGGTGTCCACCAACTAATTGTGCCCCTGTGAGCCCTTCCACCCCTGAGGGGGGAGCCAGGCACCCACATATACACCCCTGCCAAGTTTCAAGGAGATAGGTGCAGGGGTTTCTGGGAAGCTGCACCTCAAACTGTTGACAAACAAAACTTATGACATAGGTAACACTGTGTGTGTGTTAAGGCACAATGGGGTGAAAACTGCAGGGGGAGTCTGGGTTCTGGCCACAGGGAGCCAAACTTGGATATCTGACTCCCCAGGTACCTATGCACTTTTACCTGCACTGCTACACCCCCCTCCCATCCCTCACCCTCTGATGCCTCAATTTCCATTTTCACTGACTGGCTTTCTTGCCTGCAGTGCATGCCAGGCCAGAGTCTGGCTTCTTTACTGTTCCTTCCATCCAGAACCAGGAGACACACCAGCTGCAGATACTTCCTCAGCCTGACAAAGTCTTTTTCAACCCACAAGCTTCCTAAGATATATTTTTCTACCTATTTTGATTTTTTCCATCATAAACGTAAAAACACAAGATAAGCCACCACACACCACAAGTAACATTCATCCGACACAACATCTTTACTTCTTGCTGTCATTTCCTTTATAAAAAAAGAAAGGCTCTGTGACAATTTCATCTGGGTACCTTTGGTTCTGCTGGTGCTATTGGTGTTGAGCCAGCTGAGTTATTTTGACCTGCTGGGGTGAAGAGACCTCATGGGGTCACAGTGTCATGTTATGCAGAGGCCTCAGCACCAGGAAGGGTACATCTAAATACATATACAGTCCCACAAGCATCCATGTCATGAATTTTGCCTGCCTGCGGCCAGAGGTGCAGGGCCCCAGAACCCAGACTTGCCCTGTACCTATCTACTTGACCTATGGAAGGCTTTGTGGCCGCAGCAGTTTTCACCCCCATGTGCCTTAACACACACACACACACAGTGTCACCTATGTTATGAGTTTTGCTTGTCAGCAGTTTCATAGTTGGTAGGGTCAGAAGGGACCTGAGCAGATCATTAAGTCCGACACCCTGCCACGGGCAGGAAAGAATGCTGGGGTCAAACAATCCTAGCTAGGTGGTTGTCTAGCCTCCTTTTAAAGACCCCTAGAATAGGAGTGAGCACCACTTCCCTTGCAAGTTGGTGTGAAGTAGCGCCTCTTGATGTCTAGCCTGAACCTACCCTGTCAACTTGTGGCCATTATTCCTTGTTATTCCTGGTAGTGCTCGGGGGAAAGGGACTCTCCCATAACCTGCTGGTCCCCCTTGGCAAGTTTATAGATGGCCACCAGATCCCCTCTCAGCCTTCTCTTGTGGAGGCTGAACAGGTTTGAGGTACAGTTTCCCAGAAACCCCTACCCTATCACCCTGAAACTTGGCTCTCTTCATGCCCTTAGCAGAGGCTACCATCCCTGCAGGTTTCATCTAAATCAGGCAAAGAAACAACAAAATTATAGGTATTTCATTAATTCCCCATTATACCCTATGATTGGATCTCCAAAACTTTTCCAAATCTTTTCTGAATTGATTCAGAAGCTCCAAATCAATTTGGAAAGCCTAAAGCTTCTAGTGATTTGATTCAGATTCATAGATTTGGTCTCTGAATCATCTTTGAATCCAAATCACAATCCAAAGCTTTGCACAACCCCTAATGGTTGGTCACTATTCTTTCTTGGGGTGGTGTATGAGATGCCTAGTAAAGTCTCTTCTCAAGCTCAGCTGAGTTCTTTACTCCTCAGCTCCTCAATACCTGTTTCTGCTGGTCAAATCCCTCCTTGGCAGTCAGGTGATGCTTCACCCATCCTCTTTTCTCTTTCTCTCTCTCTGTCATCGTCTCTATTTCTTCTTTTGTAGAATTCCACGTTTCTGTGATTATTCCTGAATAAATTCGTGCCATGCTTTCTGGTCTCTTCTAGCCTTACTTCAGGCCCCATAGGCTGAATCACGTAAAAGACCCAGGTGCAGGGAATAAGACCCTGTTAACCATAAATAAAACAAAAAAGGTGATTCTTCTCCCCAGCTGCCCCTCATTTACCCAGGGAAGAAAATCAAAGGAGGGGATTTCTTATTCTTGACCTCCATTGTTTCTAAATCCCGAATAAACAAAAGAGGTTTGATCACTTTGACTTCCTTCCCAGTTTGAGGGCTCAGTTAGGCTGTCACCATCCAGTTTAAGTTCTGCTTTTCTTCTCCCTGGCATGCAAATCTCTTCTTTTACTTTCTTTCACTTCTATCCAGTGAAATACAAATCTTAATCAATGTAATGCCATAAACTGATTTACTTATTTTTCTACTTTTCAGTAATCTATTAACATATTCCTGTCAAAATATAAATTATACAAGATAGAAGTGATACTGAAAGTATATATTTTGGACATTATTCAATAATTACCAGGGCAAATGGTTACATCTTGACAATTGAAACAAATACTGTATTCAGAGTTTTCAGAAACTAGCCAGAGAATAACCAGAGGGTTTGCTGCAATGATACATTTTTAATTTTTTTTTAAATCTCATTATTTTCAATGAGCAAGGCAGATAAACATTCCCTCGCAGAAGGACTGAGTTCACGACTGTCACAAAACACTGGAAGTCAGCATGGTAATGAGCCAATTTCTGTGGAAATGAACTAATTAATGCTAATGTTGTGCTGACTCTCAACTGATTCATGAACTCCTTAGCAAAATTCAGAAAAAGAAGGTGGAGTGGTCCGGAGGGTGGGGGGGTTAGTTCATGAATTGTGGAATTGATTAATAAAGAATTAAGTGTACATTTCTCAGACTACTTTGAATAATTTAGTCCCAATATCTGAGAATATCACAACTCTTCTTCCTAAAAATAATCAGGTCAACAGTAGCCAATTGAGGAGGTCTCACAGATAATTAAGGCAGAAAAAAGGGACATATCTGAACTAAAAAGTTTTAAGTATTTATTTACATTTTTAGAGCATTTTTTGTCCTTTCAAATTTGCTTGTTTTCTATTTTTTAAATATAATTATTCAGCTATAGATATAAAACAACTACAAATCTCATCTAAGATATAATTTATCTTATGTGTCTATATTATATCAGATATGCTGTTTTTAAATAACATAAAAAGAAGAATTCCTAATGTAAATTTTACTTCAGAAAATCTTATCACATTACATCAAATTGATATCGAATATAATCATTTTAATCAACCAAAATTATAATAATTGGCAATCTCTAAAATCCACTAACACATTCCTACTTGAAGTCTCAAGGAATATCTAAGGTCCGTAGTCTTGACAGTGAGTGAAATTTGAAGTGTGTGAAATTTAATTTTTTAACATATTTGAAGAGCTTTGAAATCCTCAGCTAGAAGGCATAATGGATGAGCAGAGTGTAGGAATTCCAGTTATGCTAGGCGATAGTTATGCTACACCACAGTAAAATACCAAAAAGCAGTATAGGAGAAAGGGGCCTCCTGACCACTGGATGGACTAGTAAAAAAGGGAAAAAAAAATACCAATGAGCAGAAAGACATTAAAGGGGTAGAAAAAAAATAAGCAGCTACAACTGTAAAAGTTAATATTTACTAATGAGTGGAGGTGTATGAACTTGGCATATAAAACAAATAAAGATGAACATGACAGAGAGTGAGCCCAAGTTTGGGGGTGGGGGCACTGCAATATCAATACAGGAGTTGGGAAATTTGTCCCTCTTAGAGACCTAGGGAAGATTGACTAACATATAATGTCTCTACCTGTCAAGGGCAAACTTCCCTCAATTGCAGTGATTGTTAAGCAGACCAACTGGGGTGCTGCCCGATGACAATAAACCTTTCTAAGCTTCTGCCACTGAACATGTATTCAAGTTGTGTTTCCTATGCCGCCTTTAGGACCTGGAAGACAGCTTGCTAGTGTCAGCCTTCCAGAACATACTGACTTCAGCAGTCTGTGTATCAAAAGTGACAGCAACCAGATACCACCTGAAAAACACTCTCCACACCTCAGTACAACATAGAGCTCACAAGTTTCAGATGAAGTTGGGATAAACATCTGAATTCTTACTTCAAAGGCTGAACTGGAAATCTCCCAAGTTTTATGTGCTGGAACCAAGAAATATATAGATGTATATTAAATGAAAATAGATCAAACATCCAAAAAAGCTGTTTGAGTGCCAGGTACAATTTTGAGGTGTGTTTTTTTTTAGTCTAAAGCTCTTTCTTCAAGAGTATTTCAATACAATACAAGTTATTTACATTACAACTTTGATCTTAGAAAATAAGATATTTTAATTAGAACCTTGTAAGAGTTGCCCTTTATCATTTAAAAAATAAAATGTAAATCGCATATTCCAAATATTATAATATAGTCTATCATATTATATCATATTATGTGTATGGACATGTGTCAGGTAACTCGCACAGTAGAAGCTGTGTGAATCAAGACACAAAGGATTCAGAACCTATTAAGTACAACATGAAGGAAAGATATCTCCTAGTATTATACCATACTGTTCCTTGTTAAGCAGAAGATGATGTACATTCCTTTTCTATTCAGCTCCCAGTCCCATTTAAAGTACAAAGCTTGTGAACAATTTGAATGAAGAGGATCAGCTATAAATAAATTATACTTTGGACATGTACTACTTCCAATTCAGGAAATAAAATCTGCAGAACAGCGTGATATGTTTCAGCATGGCACTGCCTGGCATGATAAGTGATCCCATATTTCTTCCTTGTTCCTGAAATTTAGTCATGTACCGTTGGTCCCTATCAACAAAAACAATTACTGTTCTCCTTTTATTGAGCTGAATGGAGCTCCACCAAGTTGCACTGAATAAAACAAATAAAACAAACAAACAAACAAACCTGACCCTAATGTATTATCCATTTATTAGCAGTCACAAGGTGATGATTAACACTCAGAGGTGATGATTCTCCTTATATACTGGCCATTATTCTTTCCTGTTTGTCCAAAGAGGGAAGATGGTACATATTCCATCCCCTGAAGTCACAGGGGACAGAGAGAAGTCAGAGGTATGTAATGCATAACTGGAAGATTTAAACCACACCATAATATTGTTGGGATGATATTTTAGGTATGGTGGTTCAGGAAATATGTGAGAAGCAAAGATTTTGGTGGATGTTATCTTTTTATTGGACCAAACGTATAGTTTGGACAGGTGTAGATAACTATTAAGGTACCAACTGCCCTTCCTCTGTGTCTGGCATCACCCATAAAAATCCTCACCTAATCTACAATATGTAATTTAAACAATCAGATTTTTTTAGAGTATCAATTACTGTTACCCTTGTCTACAGGAGCATTTCTGAGTTCTATATAAGCACAGGAAATGCACTCTGTAGCAAAAGAGCATGCATAGCAGTTTATGCCAGTGGACACATAATTTTGTGCAAAGGGTCTGCATTAAGGTGGGATCAGAGATGGAATTTTAGTGGGTATTTACACATTCATTTCTAATGTTCATAAATCACCTTGGCAGACAATTCAATTTTTAAATGGTTCAGTTTGCTGACAACACAAAGCTGGGACACTATAAAGAATAGAACCAAGTGGTCAGTGAAGCTGTCTCTGCAACTAAGGAAATAACTTGGATTATTATCTGTTCAGGCTGGAAAAATGTCATTCAAAAGCAATACTGACAGATCTATAGCAGGGGGAAAAGCATTGCTGAAGAAAGAACAAAATAATTGGAATGAAATTAAGGTGAAAAGCATTGTATACCAGGTTTGATTATTTAACTACTTAGAATTGAGACAAAACAGACAGAGAATTTCAAACATTTGCTTGAAAACAGGAACATTCAAGATTCAAAGAAAAATACTCAAGCTTTGATTTTTAAAAGCTTTTAGTTCTCTCTCTCATTTTTTTCAATACAGCTGTAGTTATCCAAGATCTTAACACATAATGGGCATGTCTACACATGCTATGTTTTAGATTTGCTGTGCAGTAAAATACTATGCAGAAAACCTTCCCCAGCAGCACATCTACATGTGCACCCTGTTGGAAGCAGATTTGCTTCCAACAGGAGCAGGCCAGTACAAAGCTACTCCCACCCTCCTCTGCCCCCTTGCAGCATCCAGGGGGAAGCTCCAGGCTCCTCTGGTTCCTAGCTTGGGGACTGTCAATATGCACAGGGGCTGTCCTGATATGCATGAGGCCAGAATAGCTCTGCTGGTTGTAGCAGTAGCTGTCTTCTAGCCCCATGCACATTGGGAGGGGACATAATGTGCACAGGGCCAAGAGACAGCTTCTCCTACAGCTGCCAGAGGTCTCCTGACCCCCACACCCACACAGCTTCCAGCAAGCCCCTGCCAGGCAGGCCCTTCCTGCCCGGCAGGGGGTTCACCGTGAGCTCTCCTGGATGTGGGGCAGTTGCTTGAAAGCCTCCTGCTGTGGAGGTCCTCCCACTCAGTAGAAGGCTGGTCAGGAACTGTCCCACAAGCCAGACAGCTGCCAGCAAGTCCCATCCTCCCCTGCTCAGCAGGGACTGCCCTGTTTGGGTTCCTAGTCCCCACCTGCCCTCCAAAGCAGCTCTGCATGGTGCAGAGCTGGGAACACCAGAGAGTGAGTGGAAGCCAGCTCTGTGCCAAGTACAGCTTCTCTGGGGAGTTAGTCAGGTCTAATTTCTGAGCCCATACTCAGTCTCCAGGGTTTCCAGCTCTGTGATGGAAGCTGGGATGGCAGCTGGAAAGCTCCCCAGTCCTGGTGCTGATTGGTGCCTGCAGCACTAGGACCAGGACAGCTCCCCTTCCCTTATGACCCACTGCTGCTTAGGCTGAATGGGGGCAAATTCGCTCCTGGTTAGCATCTACAATTGCAGTACTGTGCAGTAAAGACTACACAGTTAGCCCAGTACCTGTGTTTACAGGTACGAGCTGCCTGTGTAATAGCCTAATTTACTGAAAAGTAAATGTCTGGCATGTGTAGACTGTTATGCTTTACTGCACAGGAGATTAGTCTACTGTGCAGAAGCACATCTTGTGTAGATGTGCCCAGTCAATGGAAAAACTGTTGCCCTGTGGGGTCAGACCAACTCTTAGGATCTTAATATCACACTGTTAGACAGGAGGGCATAGTGTGACACAATT
Source organism: Caiman crocodilus (assembly GCA_030014935.1). NCBI lineage: Eukaryota > Metazoa > Chordata > Crocodylia > Alligatoridae > Caiman > Caiman crocodilus. The sequence continues at coordinate 126,685,833 of JAGPOW010000261.1, forward strand.
GCACATATACAAACATACAAATCAATTAGGTGCACACACACACACACACACAACCTACTCAGGCACATACACACATCCAAAATTACCAGCTTAGGCACATACACATCTAAAGCCTGAGTATTACCAATTCAAGCTCATACACACTATACACACTGAAAATTAGACAGCAATCAGTTGTAAATACCCATACACTCAGTACACATACATGGATCACTAATGTGTATATCACACACACCATGACATACATACATATATTAATATATATATATTCACCAGTTCGCACACATACCACCCACCAACAGATACACACAGATGAGCTCCTAATTTGGATAGTATGGTATGGGTATGTGTGCTCGGGGTACTTGGGATACCTGGTGGTAAGGATAAGGTGAGAGAAATAAAATGGAGGGACTGAAAGTTGCTGGAACTGGGATTAGAACCAGTAGACTAGAGAGAAGCTGGGCTGAGGAACTGAGACTTGGAGTTACTTAAGGTCAAGTAGCCCCACAGTTACTCGAGGTCACTGGTGCTGTGGTAGAAGCAAGGGAAAAAGTCTGGTGGCAAGGAGGAGACCTCCAGGAAAGAGAGAGGCAAAAAGGTGGGAGATTGAGACTGAAAGCTGGGATATCAGGGGGCAGATAAGTGGTGGCAAGGAGGAAAGATTCAGGAAACAGACATAAACCCACTCAGGGTTTTAAAATAACAGGTTCATTAAACAGACAGCACACCACACAGCACCATGAAGTTATTGGTTCCTACACACACGCACATATACACACACATGCACAGGCACTCACAATGGTAGCAGGAGGAAGAGACTCAGTGCAAGGGTTGTGGTCCAGGTAGGGAAGAGAAGCAGAGTCCATGCCCTTTGTTTGAAGAAGGATGGTGGGTGATATCTACCTATCCTGGGCTGTGAGTTGATCCTCTATGGCCATTTGGGGTCTTCTCCAGCAAGGTGTTGTCCAGAGAAGGGTCGCTGGCAGGGCCTCTAGGTGGATAGGTGCTGTGGCATTGTGCTAGTCCAGATACAGAAGGTGTCCCACTGGGTCTGTCTTCACTTCCTCCTTTTATAGGGGCAGATCTCCTATGACCTTAGTGGCAGGGGCATGCCCAGGTAAGAGTCAGCTCCTGGTGTACTGAGCATGTGCACTGTTAGTTAAGGACATGCAGTTTCAGGTGTCTGTGATGGTGGGTTGACTGATTTCTGTTTTTGTCTTCCAGATCTTCAGCCAGAGAGGGTCAATGCAGGGTGATGGTTGGGTCATCGAGTTAATGGTTCGGTCATTCAGAGGGAGCTATTTTTAGATCTAATGCCATTGTCTCTCAAGCACCCTCATTCATCTCCATTCATTCAGGAGCAAATTTACATAGGAGGGGTAGGTATGAGTCACACAGTTACAGAATTACAATAGTGTATGCCTGGGCAGGGGACACAAGATAGAAACTTGACAAACAAAATGGAAACTTGACATGACTTACACTAACTTACATATGTAGGCCTAAATCATATAGTGTTAGTAAAATAGGAATATAGAACAGTAAAAATCAATATAAACATAATAATTATACGATATAAAACAGTGGATATCCATAACAGGGCACTTATTTGAAAAGGAGAGGAAAAAAAAAAGAAAACAAGACAAAAAGAACTTGCTACCAAAATAAAATGCTAAAGCTCACTTATCTACAGGGACTAGAGAGGGAGAGAAAAAGTCAGAAATGGCTGGGGAAGAGGAAGGAATGCTCTTTAAACTACTAATAAAAAAGAACAGCTGGGGGGTTTTGCTACAAAACCACCAATGACACCATGGGCCATGTCCAGACAAGCACAGACAATTGGTTCCCTGAGGACATATAGCAGTGACACAAGGTGTGTCGCTGATACTTGTCCCCAGGGGACACCTATGCCACATGTGCTCTGGCATACAGCTGGTTACCCCACATGGCATAGGGGCTGCTGGGGCCAGCAACTATGATGGCCCCAGCAAGCTTACCTGGGATTCTGGAGGGCAAGGAAGCTGCAGCTGAATAGCTCCTGCAGCTGGGAACCTGCCAGCAGCCAGTGTTGGTCCAGCTGACCTGGCTCTGGTTTTGGGTGGCACATACTGCTGCCATATGCACCAAACCACTTTTTTTTCCCCCTGGCATTTCCCAAGAGCAACGCTGCCGCATACTCCCACCACACTGGGAAATGCCTGAATGTGTGACGTGTGGTGCCACAGATGGGTCCGCAGCATCACATACCACATGGGCCTGCTCATCTGGACGTGACCTCAGACTCCAAGTCTGCAGCTGAGACCAGGTAAGCAAGCTGCCATACTTTGTGGAGTCCCATCAAAATCCGTGACAGCGTGATAGGGTTCAGTAGTTTCTTTTCCTATTGACAATTATAAGAACATGCCCTATGTTTGTTGTGGAAACAAATGATGATAGTGTCATGATGTTTGCATTACGATCTTGTGACATGAATTGTATTGAGAAAGGGGACAAGACTAATCTTTATAAAGATGCTGAAACCAGATCAACCAGAAATATAATGCATCCTCTTTTTCTCACTATTTACTAGAGATTATCAGACACCTGTATGCCAGATATGCAAGTGCATCACTGTCAAAGCCCGACATATAGGAAAAGACAAAGAGAAACATAAGCCTCAGGCAAACAAATCCTTTTCTTCCCATTTTGTCAGACCAATTCTCTAACATATTTTTTAATCATCAGCTGGGTCTTATTTTTTAACATATTTTTTCCCTGAATCAGATTTAAGATATATAGCTAACCAGATCACATACAAGACATAAAGAGACAGGTAAACTAGCAAATATAAATAACTATCTTGCTGATGATCCCTGAAAGAGAGGAATAAATTAGCTCTTAGAAAGAGCAGGTCATGAAATTTGCTCTGCTACAGTCCAGAGCCTACTAAAGCTTCCCCATGACTCTTGTGATATGACAGGAGAAAACCTGTGCTGAAACATACAATTAAATAATTCTGTTTCCCACTCAGAAAGGTCACTCATCATCCTCTTTAAGTCAAAGTAGCCATTTTCTGCCTTGTTTCTAAGTAATTAAACCTTGGCATATGTAATTTTTGAGTGACAGCCCTTAACACATTTCAAAACTACAAGATAATTAAACATGTAGAACAAAGCCAGGGCTACAAGAGAAAGTGCACAGTAAGGTAGGGAGCAAATTACAAAGCTTTATCTATGGGGCATTAGTTCCCCATTTGGACATGCTTAATACCTGGTAAAAACAAGATGCTTAATCTGCTTGGAAAGTGGTGACCATACATCCTATTTTTATTAGGAAAGTTCCATTTTAAATACCCCCCCTCACTGTCATCTCCCTTTGGTGAAATCAATGTTTTCTGGGGGGGTTTCCTATTAACAAAAACCCAAACAACTCCTAATGACCCTTGCCACTCAGTGCCACAGGATGCTGGAGAACCTTGGAACAGGAAGTGCTTTTCAAAGGTCCAAGTCCTGAGTCCAATTTAGAGATTCAGGAAATATGGTCATCCAAAAAAAGATGCTTTACCAAAAGACACCCTTAGGCCCCGTCTGCACTACAAAGTGTTGTCCAGAAAGATTTGCATGCGTCCTCAAATTGTAATTGTACCAACAAAGCCCCAGAAGCATCACCTCCCTAAGTAATAGAGTCCTCCAACACCGTACGGCAAAAAAAGAAACACCTGTCAATTGCCCCTTGCTTCTGTTAGCTGTGGCTGTCCTCCAGCAAAATCCTACCATGACTTCCACCGAGCACTCTAGATAGTAGTCGTTGCCAGTTGCTTTGAATGCCAGCCAGTACTCCAAGCCACTGGGAAACTGCCTACTCCCTGGTAACATACATCTGTAAGTATATCCACGTGGCTTTCATTGGCTACAATGAAATGTTGACAAACATTTCTAGTGTTGACAGAGGCTCAGTATGCACTGAGATACCAGATGGAAAATTTGTAAAGAGTGACTAATGTGCTGCAAATTTACACCTGGGATTACTACATACAGTTTCTCTGTGCAGACAAACCCCTGTATTTCAGTTCAAAGGTGGTGGTGAATAAATTGCAAAGAATATGTTAGTGCAGACCACGTTTCATCCCACTGATTACATCACATATTCATAGTCAGCTTGATTTTATTTCCCATAATCTCAGTCATATGGAGACCATTTTACCAGTTATTTAAAGTTCTTTATTTCCCCTAGAGAAGCAACAGAACCTGATTTTCATCTGCTTGTCCAGCCAGAGAGGTATGTTCTGTATTACAGTTGGAGGAAGTAACGGTAGTCACAAGACAATCCGTACAAAACTAAGTGAGAGAAATCTCCTACAATAAGATCATCCCTGGACATTAACGCCCACCTTGGAAAAAAAAAAAAAAAAGGCAACTCTTTGAAAGGCATGCATTTGTCTGTCCTGATTTAGTCAATGTGAAAACATCAGAAGTGAGTAAAGAAAACTTCTTGAGAGTTATCCTATATAAATCGGAAAAGATGCAGACCAATATATTAGTTACCAACTATTCTAAGGGTAGCTTCAAAAGCTAGGGGTGACAGAGATGGGGTGTGTTTTTATATTGAAATCTGGTAAATAACTAATGTAATTAATTTACTTTATTCTTTTAAAATATATTTTAATCTAAGGGTGACATCATACCCTCTTGCTTACAACACCAACAACTCCTCTTTCTCCTCCTCCTCAGCATTTATGCTGGTTTATATTTTTAATTGCTGAAACACATTTTGGATATTTAATCTTAGAACGCATCTGATGGAGGTTTTTAATGTAAGTTTATAGTCTTCAGTTTTTATGGAGAAGAAAGTGAAATGCAATGATTTGATGATGGCAGAAGTCAGAGCAGCAGTCAGTTGTTCACTGAGGTGGGCCTGATTATTGGTGTGGTCCTGGCTGCCAGTGGATTAATTACTTCCAGACGGACCAAGTTCTCTGTGGGGTTGGGCATAGAAAGAGGTGGCTGTCTGCTACTAAGCAGCAGATTTTTCAGTGTTCAGTACTCAGTAGGACAGATGATGCTTTCTTTGCCTAGCTCCAGGCTCCAAATCCTTGGCTGGATTCAGCCAAGGTCCATTGCTTCCCAACTTGCTGACCCCTGACCCCCTGGCTTATGGTTTCAGTTTAATCCCCTGCTTCTGATTCCCTGGTTCACAACTTTGTTGGGAATTTTGCTTCCTAACCTTGCCCTGCCCCTGACTCCCTCATGAACCTTTAGTGTCGGGCCCAGGGGCTATGTCCAGATAAGCATGGATGTTTGGATCCCTAGGGACAAGTAGCCTCAGCAAGTTATCTTGGGGATGGTAGGGTGGTGGAGACCAGCACTGCGTGGCTCCAGATGGCCCGGTTACGCTTTTCAGAGAGGGTTTTTTGACCTATAGATATCAAGGGGTCAAAAAAAAAAAAAAAAAAGGGAAAAAAACCTGGTCAGCATGCCCTTGCAGTGCAGAGAACACGCAACTGTGCAGCGTGAGGCACTGAAGATGTGTTTGCAGTGCCACCTGGATGTGCCCAAGGTAACCACACATGTCACAGTCATCCTCTGACAGAGAAATTTTCTTTAAAATCTTGCCTGACTACTTTTGTAGATGTTTTTATTTGCTACAAAGTTTTATTCAAAGGGAGTTCACTGAATCTGTACATTCAAAGGCACTAAGACCGAGAACCCCAGGAAGATTTTGGGCTTGCTGCATAGGATTTCCTTACCATTTTTGTGTATCTTCAGTTTTTCCTGTCTATGTATGTCTCCCTTGACCATGGTCTGTCTACATAGTCAAAGGGGAAGACAAACATTTTGAAACATAAGACAAAGTTATTATACAGTCACGACATTGGCAGTGGGGGAAGCATAGCACCTGAAACTACTTTTTATACTTTCCAAGGTTGATGTTGCAGGCTTGCTTTAAACCATCATAACTGGACTTAAAATGGGAATATTTACCCGTGAAAAGGTGTTAACCCATGATAAGTACCCTCTAAATGTTTTCAAGTGATGCTGGCTGAAGCAAGAGTTATCTTTGACCTATTTTAACCAGGCCGTTCCAGGATATTGCCAGTCTTCTCTGGGAAGATTTTTCCTCCATCATCCCAGGATGCACCATTTTAGCCCTTCCCATTATTTTGCTCCGCCCTAGTGTGACTGCCAACCTCCTGACTCAATCCCAGTTCAATGAAATGTGTGCAATATTTTGTTCCCTTTTCTTTTTCTTTTCTTCATTCTTTTCTTTTTACTTCTGCCCACTCCAAAGAGTTCTTTTTTTCAAGATTTTTCCTCTCCCACTCACAGCTCCAACTGGCTCTTGCTGGCTTCACCTCCAAGCTACATACATACCACCCACCCTCAAATCTTCCCCACCCCAGGGAAAAGATAGAACCTTGGCTCCCCTCCAAGCTTTTGCTCACTCGGCTTTCTAGTGGTAAGTCATGATTGTAGAGGTCTACGATCAACGTAAACCTTAACCTGTGACTGATCTGAAACTGTTCAAACATTATAACAGCATAACATCCCATAGAGAAAAATGTTTTACAGGTAAGCTGATACAGCTCAGTAAAAGCAACTGAAGAACTATGCATGTCCCAACATTTGAGTATTTTGCTATTTCAGCAGTAGTTCTATAATTCCCAGCTGAATTTGTACATGTTAATGTTATAGAAATCAGACTCAAAACTTGAAAGTGTGCATTACACCATCAACTAATAATAATGATTTTGTATCACTGCTTCACCTCCTGGCTTTGCACTGAATATCACACCTACTCAGTAAGCCCTGAACTCAGAAATGGAAGCAATGATCTTAGTTCTACACTAAGATACGAGTAGAAAACAGTGCTTCTATAGCAGCATGTATGCTACAGGGACAGGGAAAAAATAAATCTTCCATTGCAGACAGAGTATCATCAGATAACAACCCTTGTTGGCTGTGGCATTATATACGTCCTGTATATGTATGTGCATGCACACAAGCACGCTCACATATACAAATCTATATAATAAATGTAGAAAACACAATAAATTGCATGGTGATTGGCTCAGTTTCCTTTTACTGTCATGATGCACCAGACAGCAAATAATTGCTGGGCTGATTCTAATTTTTTCCAGTCTGGTTCACCCATCCCTGATGTTCGCATGGTGAGCTGTTATATTCTCCAATTCTTTGAGTACTAAGTGACATGTTTATATTTCTATTAAAAAATGCACTCATTTATTTGTTTGTTATATTTTGCCTGAACTAGTTCATGAGTCCAATTCTCAGTGGAGTAAGTTAAAGGAAAGTCATTGAGATTCTTGCAGGTATGGCTCAAGGGAATTTACATGCATTTCCCATTACTGTCAACTTCTGTTATGTAGAGACAGTGATATTAAAGAAGTACAAGCACGCATACAGGTATACAGAGGCAGAAGAGAGTTGCGTTACTACTTGAAGTGTGAAAAAAAATGAAGCCTGTTTGAAATGGAATAAATTAGGAGGAATACTATTAAAGGAAATAATACAACACAAGACCATTGTTCTAATACAATACAAATTATTTGTTAAGAGTTAATTGCTTTGCAAAATCATTTTAAATTCTTTTATAAAAATCTTAAAATCAGTCACCTACATTGGGTGTCAGAACTGTGTAGCTGGTAAACAAGTTACTCTTCTAGAGGTATGAATGGGAGGTCATGCAAGTGTTATTTCTTTAGAAAGAAATGAACTTTAGAGGCAAATGCAAAATGTATTTTATTCTTCCTCCCTTTTCTGGCCATATTATATGAAACACTACATGGCTATTTAATATCAAATTTGGTAGTGCAAGAGTGATATTGTAGCTGCGATGGTCTAGAAACTAACTATGCAAGAGCCAAGGATTTCTTAGCATGATATTTTTTATCCTGGACTAACTGTGTAGTTAGGATAGAGTTAGACGAGCTGTCAAATACAAGACACCCTTAAACATATCCTTATGAAAGCTCAGTGAAACTTTATCCCAACTACACTGCTGGTCCAATAAAAGATTGCACCTTAAGAAATCCTTGTGTCTCATTATATGAGATTTTGCATATTCATTTCTCTTAGGCAAAGAATAAAATTAATCATAACAATTAATGTTACAGCAAATGTATTTACTTTGGTGTTACCATTAGGCCTACAACACATGTTAAATGTAGACTCAAGATTTTGATAGAAATTCCTGTGGTAGCAAGCACAAAATTGCTTTTCCTCTTAGAAGGGCTAGACCTTTAATACCATTTATAAATCTTTACTAGCAAGGATTGTGGCAAGCAAGAAATCTTTGTAAAAATACCATTTGTGAAGCGAACAGCCAACGGTCAGATTTTATTTTGTGGTACACTGATCTAGCCTATGAATTTTGTTTCATCAAGCTAGAACAAGCATTTCATTCAGTAGTCAACATTGTTATAATGTATACAGTATGCATTTATCTAGGAGGTGAAGGTAAATGTTATCTCAGTCAGTCAATTCCATTCATGTATTTTGTAGCACAGTTATGGAAATGCACCTTAGATATTACTAAGATTCACCCTTGGTTACAGAGTGGAAGCTCTTTAGCAACTTTACCCTTTCCACTGTTCTGACAAGAAGGAAAAGAGAAAATAAAGAGAAGGGAGGGAGAGACGGCAATCCAAAACTTAATCCAAACTGAGCTGCAGGCCTCTCTTCTTTCTGGGGCCTTGGGCAAGGTGTGTCAATATCCACAGTAACTAGCTCCTTCCTGGTCTCGCATGGAATTCATGACCGCTAGGAGATGGTATTATAACCCCCGCCTCCCCCGAAAAAAACCAAACAAGCAAACAAACAACCCCCCACACAACCAGACACAAGTGCCACTAATATAAGAATACAGTCCCCATACACCACATTACCCACAAACAGTCCTCATATCCTATTTTGCAGGGGTGTACTTGGTTTTTTTGCCTCCCTACCAGCCATCTGACACCTCCAGGGAAGGAATTCTACCTGATCAACACATCAGAGAGCTACTCAGCACAGCTCACAAAGACACTCCCATGGACCCAGAGGGACAGACTTTCATCTTCAGCTCCCTCTGTGCAAAAATGAAGTTTATGTCCTACCTACCGGGACTTTTTACCATCTGGTACCATCCACACTTTTCCCAGAACCTGACAAAGGGCCTTTGCTCCCAAAAGCTTGCAGGATAGGACAATTTTCTTCCCATTTTCCAGTTAGTCTAATTAAAGGTATCATTTTGGAATCAAGAGTTCTATTTTTTTGTATATCCAATTTTAATTGACAATGACTTTAATGACAAATACAATGTAAAAATCCTACAATCTAGTGTAAAACACATTTGGGCTTCCAAAATGCCCTGCTAGACATACTTGCAAGGGATGCTAATATTCTTCTTGGGTCTAATTAGATATCTGTAAGAACCCTATATCATTTTATATCTGCCTTCTTCTTCTATCTTGTATTTTTTTAGCATGGCTTTTATTACAATGATGTTTGTGTTAATATTTATGAAGTTTGTGCTCTGAAATTACCTCACTATGAACTGAAAAAAAATTGTTTAAAACATTGCCACAATAGGCTAATTCAGGAGTCAACAACATACAGCCTGTGTGACAGAAACCAACCCAAAGCGTTAGTTATGTAGTGGTGGCATGAAGGATCAGGACAAGTACCGGTGGCAAGTAGCTTAGAAGCAAGTTGGTAACAACCAGGTTACAATTCACTGCATTTGGGCGGGGGCTGGCTTGCAAGCAGTGGCCTGCCTTAGACTGAGCTCTATTAATTTGGCAAACTGTTGCTTAAAGGCTGTCAACCCACAGCCTAGTTGTGAAGAAGCAGGGGAGGGAAGGAGGAAAAAAAAGCACCAGTCTTGATAAATAAATATCCTGAGAAAAATCAGAAGAAAAAGAAAATCATAACTTTCTTATAAGATTGCCATATTATATTTGTATTAAAACACTAACAACTCTAAAGCAAACATATTAACAGATGGCCAAAGTAGTAAGAAAGTTTTTATATCAAACCCTTCAGCACAAACTGTTTTTTCAAAGGATGCAACCCTTTTTATCTTCATTTTATAAATGGCGTGGGCCAATACTAAGTAAGCCATAGATACACGCTTGAAGTAGCATCACATGAAGCTGTATTTGAAATATAATAATAATATCAGCAATCCCATTAAAACCTTAAGTCTTACTCATTATTATTTAAGTAGATTTGTAAAATATTAGAGCTATGTTCCACTCCCATTTCAGTCAACATAGCCACATCCAGATGAGCACGGCTGTTTTCTTCCCTCGGGACAACTACCAGTGGCATACCTTGTGCCGGTGCTAGTTGTCTCCGGAGGATGCCCATGCCACATACCCTGTGGCACATAGCAGGTTCCTCTGTGTACAGTAGGGGAGACTGAGACTAGCAACTCTGCTGACCTCAGCAGCCTTACCTGGGGCTCTGGGGGCCAGGGAAGCTGTAGCCGCATTGCTCCCACAGCTGGGAGGTTGGCCCACAGCCAGAGTCAGGCTCCAGCCAGCCAGGCTATGGTTTTGGGCAGCATGCACTGACTCAGCATGCGCTGCTTTGCTTTTTTTCTGTGTGGGTTTTTTTGAACCTGGGATGTCCGAGGGTCAGCCCCCCTCCCTTAATTGCAAAGTAGCGGTGTGGGAAATGCCTGACTGTGCAGTGTGTGGTGTCACATCACAGATAGGTCTGAAGCACCACATATATGGCCATGCTCATCTGGACATAGCCTATGAGTTTTTCCTTTAGCCAAGGAAAAGGCAGTAAAACATACAAGAAGTATAGGGAAAAACCATAGTGCAAATTATAACATTTCTAGACTTGTTTTTTATTCCTTGAAAAATGGCTAGATAGATGTTTTTCATTGTTTCAGTTGTATTTCCATAATCACATGAAAAATATACCCTTTAAAAAAAATTAAGCACAGTTACTTATGAGTTACATTGATTGTGTACATGAATACACCAGAATTAATATAACACAGCAATTAAGAGACTACAGTATGTTAATATAATATACCAGTTGTAGATTTTAATATTTTTCCTAGTAAAAGGTATGCTTTATAAGTTGCAATTTGTTACTGTGAAAATTAACTTTTATCTCTATTTTTTTTTTTTTTTTGCTTTTGTGGCTCAGAGGTAAGACTGCGATTTGAGAATGAATATTAACAATGTTTGTGTTTATATTTTTAATATCCTGTGGAATATTTTTAAGGTGTGGAAGGCCCACAGTATTAATTGACTTTCCTTTAAGCATTAAATATTTGGTAATAACAACCTTGGATTACATTTTGGCTCTGTTGAGGTTTTTGGTGGTTTTTTTTCTTTTCTTCCATTGACTATATTATAGAGTCACAATTTAGATTAAATTCAAGTTAAGGAAAGAACCTACCTAAAGTTCCAAATATTAAAATAAATCTACCTGTATGTTGAAGGCCCCAAAACACATCAAACAGCCACAAAATTTCAAGAGAGGACCAAATGAACTTTGGTCTGAACCAGGTACAAATCCCTTTAAAAACAAAGGGAGTTCCCCCATTACATCCACTAGGATTTAAATCCATCCCTTAAAAAGCCTCAACAACTGCACTTTTGACCATAGTTGTTACATTTTATAAATAAAATCCTTAACCAAAGTTAGTGACCACTCCTATAGTGCAATCCATATTTGTTTTCATACTGAACAACAAAGATTCACTCCCCATTTTAACTGAATGGATGCAATGAAACGGAATACATTCATATATGACAGCTTGCTTTCACTCCTTCCATGAAAACAGAACATAAAAAAA
>JAGPOW010000261.1:126697734-126768637 GCA_030014935.1 Caiman crocodilus
GGTTCCTTGGGTGAATTTGATATCTTTTATTAGACCAACCCAAATGGTTGGAGAATAGTTATTAAGCAAGCTTTCGGGTTCAAAAACCCTTCGTCAGGCAAAGCAAGTATAAAGTCAGTTATCTTCATTAACAGGACTCTGTACAAATAGAAACATAACATATGGCGTACTATCTAGGCTAGTGACAGACATTACTCATAAGTGATCAGAAACTGGTTTAAACCTGTAACAGAACAGAAGTTCAGTGCACATAAAGCTGAAAATGGCTGAAATTGGTTTGAGATAAACCTAGTTGAAGGTAATATCAGACTTAACTGATTTGGGTCAAACCAGTTTATGCAATATTTGTCCCAGAATCCTTCCTAGTTTGCGTTAAATCAGAGTCCCCCAGTATCCCAGCATGCTCTCTGGACTGAATGGGCCTCTGCTACAGAGAGTTGGGCTGGCTCCTCCCTTCTGCTCCCTGGCCAGAGCTCTAGCAAAGATTACACATACAGTGGGGTCTGACTGGCTTTCTCCTGTTGCCCTCCTCCCCCACACCACTCCCTGCTGAAGCAGGGATTCCTCCCTCCCCTCTGCCTTAGAGAGACCCCTCAGCTAGCAGACCACATGCGGGCTATGGTCCATGCTGTGGGACTGGACAAAGGCAGAGAGGACTGTATCAGTTTAGGGCTTTCAGAGTTAATCAACAGGTAGTTGATAATCTCCCTCAATTCCTTCTTTGGAAAAGCTGTTTAAGAAGAGCTCGAACTAATGGAGAAGCACTGTTGTTTTCTTAATGAATACACACTGAGAGACGGTCTTGGCATCATGGAGAGAGGGTTCCATCCAGACTATGGAGGAGATTGGGACAATGAACAACATGAACTACGGATCCCATGAAGTTCTATAGAAGACATCCAGAATCAGCTAAGTTAAATATTTCAGTTGAAAACCTTCAATTCTGTTGTTTATTTTTCTTGGAAACTAAAAATTTCTGGGAGAAAAGTTTCATGAAATATATATATATTTTTAAAAGTTCCCAATGATATTTTCTACATGAGAAAACACATATTTTCTGACCAGAAGAAAAAGAAATGGACCTGCTATTTTTGTTTTCCATTTTTGGAAGTTCTGTTTAGATTAGCTATACTCTGGGCTGAAATGAATCATACCTTATATCTTGAATCTGCTTGAGGAAAGCCCTATTTTAACTGTTTGCTATTAATTCATAATTCATATTTATTAACCAGTTTTACAGTAAAACTAAGCTTTACACATTAATGAAATGTTCTGTGCTATTTCAACCTTTCTGCCATAGCATTGCGATACATAGTAAGTCAGGTGATGTTATAAAACTTAGTACTATATACAAATTGTATTATATTAGTATTTATGCCCAAGACTAGTTAACTAGTTAAGTGCACAATACACCTAAACATTCTATATGTTCAAGATAATTATCACACAACAAAAATGGCCAATCCACTATAAAAATGCCCAACCACCTAAAACGATGTTGCTTAAAAAAATGTAGAACTTGTTTGTAGAGGTTTTTTTTATCATGCTTGAATTTGAAAGCAGGCAGGTCACATATAAGGTTTTAGTGTTTGGCTAGGTTTTCCAGCATGCCATGGTAAACTGCTTTTTCTCCCTGTACCACCCAGGGGACTCTTTGTAATTCATGATGAACACTGATATCCAAGGATGCCTCAGCATATGTCATATCTTAGCACCCCTCCTCCATCTCCCCATCCACCCTTCACAGCTTCTTCTTCAAGGAATCATTAGCATTTTTTTCCCTACGAGAAGCAGACTGCAAACAGACATTCAACATAATTTGCTTTACTGACACAAAATAGTAATTTGAGAGGGGGGTGGGGGCAAGATGAGGGGAGAGGAAAAACTCATATACGAACAAAGCTCATACATAAGGTGTTGAAAAAAAGTTAGAGCACCACTGCTCTTGCCCCCTCCCCTCCTTGCATGGGTCTCTCCTGCTCTGCTCAAGGGGTAGGGGAATAGCTCCTTTCACCCAGGGAGTGCTCAGAGCTTGCTTTTCATTAGCAGCATAGCAGAAGGGGTGAGAGGGGGGTGACAGCACCTTCCAACAGATCTTCAGCTTCTCTAGATGGTGAGTGCTGGTAGAGCAAGTTCTCAGGTCACTTTCCCCCCTCTGAATAGCTTCCCTTTGAATGCGAAGCAGGTCACATAAAGTGACAGTTTCCATCGAGCAACATTATGTTTCTTGTTGCATATAATGTCTGCTAGGGGCTTTGGAAACCCTGGCTGAGATTGAGATTATGCTTGGCAATGTACATTAAACATATGTTTAAAGGATCTCTGTTAAGCTCCCAGATATCAAAATGTGTTTCTACTGTTCTTAGTCTAATAAGTCTTCAGTCTCAACTGGGTATTCTAGGCCCTTCTGCAACCATACACCAGATAGGAGAAAAATGGGAAAAATCTGTCTTTACCACTCTCAGGGCTGCTGATAAAAAGATAAAATATGACCACGTATTCCTACTCTTCATTCTCCAAATCCAGAAATGTGGCAGTGAAAACACTCTGACTGTGCCTTCAGATCCAGCTCTCTGAAAAAAAAAAGATCTCATGAGTAGCAGTGGTACACCATTACTAGCGTCACTGCCCTTAGTTCTGGTTTTGGAGTTTCCAAAGCAGGAGTGAGTGGAAATGACTTATTGTTTGGGGGTAGCAGCCTCAAAAGCAGCATCAAATCAGTTCAGACAAACCCCAGGGGTATTACCAAATACACACATTATACCATGGTAAGTGGACAAGATAATTACTGTGCTTTAGTTGATCCATTACAGCTATTTCATGTATCCATGTTATCCCACGGCAAGTGGAGTTAAACTACAGTAATTAAACAGTTATTTCATTTAGGTATCACAGCTAAGTTTCACCACCTTAACTTCCACTTCCTTCAGGACAGACACACAACACAGTTGAAGTGATCAAGGTAGCAAGTGTCTCCACACCCTCGTCCTTTTTAACATGGTACACTTTGGTTATGCATCTATAACATGAGACAAAGAAAGATCATGTGACTTTCTTAATGCAACATAGAGGCTAAGGACAGAAGTTACATATAAATGGGCATAAGGGATTGGAAACTGGTTCAAATCTGTACCACAGCAGAAGTTCAGTGCACATAAATCATTTTCAAAATGGCTGAAACCAATTGAAGATCAATCTGGATGTAAGTAGTATCACACTTATTTAGGTTAAATACATTTATTGAACTTCTGTCCCAGATTCCCTACAGATTCAAGTTAATTCACAGTCCCCCTACATCCCAGGATGTTTTGCACCTTCCCCAAAAGCCCCTATCATAGGGTGGGTTGGTTATCCTTGGACCAAGTAGTATAATCTGGCAGAGCAGGAAGGTGTGCTCTAGTGCCCTCCCTACTCCCCACCTGCTTCTGGCCTGGGCCACTGTAGGCATGTGGCTGCATTTCTGGAGTATAAAGTGAAAGTCTGTTCACTTGCTTATTGGTTCAACATATGTAGCTTAAACTAATTTGCAAAGATTTAATTGATTCTGCTTTGGGATTTTTGATCACGCGTACTTAGCCAGGAAGATCTGCAGACCTGGAAACTGAATCTACTTTGGTCAAACCTATAGTATCTTAACCACAAGGCTTTCCAATGTTCTGTTTATATTGCATTTTTACTTCTGAATGTTATAAGAGCAGTCCAACTTCTGCCACAGGCTCTCCAGCCACACATTGTACAGGCCAGACACCAGCTAGGCTATATGTCACACAATGCAAACCCCTCTTCAACGCTGCCCCCCCCCCCACACTTTGCCACACAGGCCTTTGATTATGTTGCACAGTCCTGATGCAACCCATGGCTCCACCATATGGATGTGCTATACTACATGGGCCCCTACTTGTATAGAAATGACATATTGCACAGCCCTCTCCACCCCCCTCACTCACTGCAGCACACCAGAGTAAGGATAGAGGTAAGCTGCAAAAGCTGGAATAAATAGAGAGAACCTGAGGACTTAAATGGCAGCTGCAAGAGAGAAAAGTTGGCAAGTGGTACCTTAAGCAGGAGCCTCAAGGCCACAATTTAACCCCTTGAGGGACTGGGTGTAGCCCACAAGTTACTAGGTGGACAGCACTTCATTATAGGACACCATTTCCTAGGACGTTCATAAAGAAATCAAATTACAATCCTAGACTTAGTCAGGAGAGCTGCATTCTATTCCTTCACCAGTGTCTTTTTGAGCGATTGTGGGCAAACCGATTAGCTTCTTTCTTAATTCCTTTGTCTTTCATTTTCCTCTAAGAGTTACTGATGAATTAATAAATTACTTTGAAATCTGTAAGTGATTACTGTTCTGTGACAGCTGAAATCATTGGTCATGTATTTACATATAATTTACTATACTTTTTCCTTTTTTTTTTTAACATAAGTAAAATGTTCCACTACTTCTCTGGTCATCCGTTTATACATAAATGACAAAAATATAATGACTATGCTCATTTTCATTTGTAATATGACATTGCATAGTTTGGCAATGGCTACCTGGCTTTAGTTTGGCAAGTACCTTTAAAAAACTATGATACAGTATAAGCATTCAATTTAAAAGTTTGGACCCCAAAGAAACAATACAAACAGAGCAAGAAAAAGATGTTTATTTACATGTGTTATTTTAAAGAAAGTTTTATAATACACTCATTGAAAATAATCCTCCATCATTTTGAATCCTGTGAGATGTTGTTGTATGGACATACTTGAAAAATGCTGCCAAATACTCTCCCATTCTCTTGTTAAGTTCAGATTGACAAACATTCTGAAAAACTGCAACTAATTGGGAAGAAAAATGGCTGTATGGTCCAGGGATAAAGAAAGCATTTTTATAGTGTCTTTTTTCCCCCCCACTGCCTGGATCTAAGCACTCCATAGACTTGCACTGCAAGCCCAGAGAGGTTTATTCATGGTTTTTTTTTAATTATTATTATTATTTTTAAATAATGAGTGAACTTGTTTTCCAAGGGTTGCTTTTCAATCTTTCAAATATCTATGTACGACAGATTAACATAACAACTTCCTTGAAAGATGACTTAACCAATACTAGACTAGCTGTCTTCAAATGTGACATTGTGGAAACAAAATGCCAACTATTTCTGACATCTAATTACAAGTGTTGATACCAACAAACAACAACAAGAGCCAATATATTAAAAAAAAAAACCTTCATTAAAAGTACTCACTATTAAAACAAAGCTTTTTTTCCAGACATTTGAGCTTTGTTATTATATATTTTAGAAATATTTAATTAATTCTGAATTTGCGAGACCAAATCAAGTCAAAATGACACTTTATGGAAAGGAAGTATCACTACGCTAAGATAAGAGGTAATTGACTCTTTTGCAGCCCTCCCACTGATTGAGCCAATATATGCATCATTGTTCTTGTCTTCAGTGGGAGATGATCCTTTGCTTTCTCAGTAGGAGGTGTGAAAAATTAGACACTATAGGATGGGAAAAGAACAACAGCAACCATGAAAGAAACAACGCCAAGAAACAAAAACAAACAAACAAAAATCTACAACCATAATAGTAAGGATCTGCAAGTAAGAGATAACAAATCCCCATCTCAATTTTGCTGAATCTGCAAACATTGTGAGTTTCTATTAGGGCACGTGCTGAGAGCTTAGCCATTTCAACAAAACCAGTTGTGAATCATACTTATATGTTGGTGTCATGGCACAGGGTCCCCAGGGATGGCCACAATGCCCTGTGACCACCTGGCTTCGAATACCCACTCACGAGCTGCCTTAGCATGTACGTTTAGTGGTGGGTGTGGTGAGGATTCATGTGACCACTGAGAGGAACTTTGATCACTGTGAAGAAGGCCCCTGAACTCACCTGCCATGACTTTGAATGTATTCTCAGTGGAGGAGTCTTCTACCAAAGGTCCTTCGGGGTCAGTCGCTCCTCCCAATGGGTATTCATGGGGATCCACCTCCCCTACACTCCTTCCTTGTACCAACCTATGATGGGCTACTTGATTTTATTATGGCTGTCCCTCTGGTCTAGATGATCTTTGGTCTTCACACCTTCTCCAGACCTGGGTATTATCTTTATTTCTGCTGGCCAACGATTGGCCTGCTGGATTTACCTCTCTTGTCTGTTTCTCCTGCTAAGGATGGCAGTCTGCTGAGCCTTATGAGCACCCCTGGTGTTAGGGTGTCAGTCAGCCCCCCTCAAGGTGGACTTAAACACTGAATAACCAACAAAGAAAATAAACCATAAAGGCAAAACAAGAGATCAAATACTATCAAGCGGCAATTAAACAGGAAAAAGACTTAAAGAAAAACAGGAGGAAGGCAGATGGATCAGGCTCAGCTGCCCTCTCCCTCTTTCAGCACTATAACCTGAACCAGGTGGCATCCCCCAGCATGGCTTCACTCTTTTCCCTCATTGAGGGTATCTTCCGTTCTCCTCCAGGTTAGCCTTTCTCCTAGGCTATGTACCGATGGGAACTCAGAGTAGGGAGACTCTGCCATCTTCAACACTCCTGCATCTCCTTCAGGAGCGAGATCTTCCCTGGACACAGGTGTTGCCTGCTGCCAGTGTGGGGCTGGATTTGAATCGCTGCCACTTGGGATGTCTGTCTCCAAGTGGAATCCACCTCCTTGGGCTGGGGCTGTCTACTGCTGGTGCAGGGAGTCTCTGCAACTTCCACTGCCTCTCTCTGATCAAGATTTCCATGTCCTTGCTGGCATTACCCATCATCAGAGTAGAAAGCCTCTGCTGCTCTCCCCATCTCTCTGTCAGGGTTCTGTTTTATCTGGATGGCAATTTTTCTGGATGGTGATTGCTTCTGACATCACCCACCAGCACCAGCTGAATATAAATGCAGCTAATGGACTGCGCAGGCTTCATTCTTTGTCTTGCATCTGGCATCCTGCAGCAGGTAAATGGTTTTTGTTTTCCGGGTTCTCTTTCCTGGGGTGGGCATCCCCCATCATGGGGTCCCCTGGGGAGAGTCTCTAGCTCCCCTGTGGTTGTGCCCCTGGGACATGCCCCTAGGGCTCCATGACCTTATCAGTTCTGCCCAGCAGGTACCTTCTAATCTCATCTGCCACATCTTGCTAGTTAAAATAATAAGTTGGGAGACTGCCCACAAGTTTCTGTATGGTCACGGCCCTGAAGAACCCTACTAAACCCTGCAGGTTTTTGAATCCTTTGTTGAGTCTCTCTCCAAGTCAATGCCTCACAGGACACCCTAAGTCTTATGGGCTAGATGCATGGCTCCAAAATCCGTTTTATCATGTCCCATGCCTCGCAGATAGTATATTGATAATGTCCCTTTGCTGGGTTCTGAAGGCCCTGTTGCTGCACCTCTCTGGTGCTGAGCATCTATACAGTAGTGTGCCCCAATGAAGCCTCCCCTATTAGCCTCATCCTGCTCCACCAGTGCAAATAACAACATTAATATAAGCCCCTGTAACATGACAATAATGATGAAGATCATACTTTGTCTCTTTAAGAAGACAAACTTGTCCCCAAGTATTGAATGCCTCCTAGCCCTGGGGTACCTTATGAGCTCCTGGAGCCCATTAGTCTTACAAGTAACATATGAGGCAACCAAATGTCTCTGAACAGTTCTTTCTTCAAGAGCTCCTTCCCTTGGCACCTGTCAGAGAACTAACTACTGCCAGCCCCAGACCTGGAGCTTACATGTGCTGAGGGCCCTGCCTCCTCCTGGTCAGCTGACTAGGTGCAGGTGCCACCTAATTCCCTCATTAGCTTGTTGTCAGGGCAACCTGCAGGTGTGGAGTTTTGCCTAACTCCCAGGGCTCTCTAGCTAGGCTGCTTCTGCCCTTAACAGTACAGATTTGCCTTAGTGCCCTGCAGTAGTTGGCTAAAAAAGAAAAAAAAATAACAACACAACAATCAATAACAAAAATCCTGGTGCCAGGGAATGCATAGCTGCTGAAGGTCTGAGTTAGTCTGTTACACAGGAACTCCTTGGTGATATATAGTACTTATCATCCCAATTTCCTTAAGCAAAATGTACGTGGTTCCAGAAAACAGGTACATGAAGGAGTAGAGTCAATAGGTTTGGTCCCTGCATCCAATATAGAGAACCAGCCACTGAGCTGAGGTTTTTCAGAAGCTACTGACCGCATGCCAGTTTCAGTATGGAAAAAAGATAACACCACACTTGTTCAAAGTCTAACTGGTTCCAACTGATCATAAGATTCTGAAAGAAGTAATATAGAAAAAAGATAAAGTTAGGTCAAAGGACTCACATGAAATAGATGTCCTACCCGCTTTTGAATTACTTTCATGGCCTGATGAAGAATGTCTTGTATTCCAACACTTGTCTAACTATATCCCAGCCATACAGTTGATCCAATAAAATAGATCACTCTAAGAAACCTTTGCCTCTCACAATTTCTGGACCATCACAGCTATAATATCACTTTTATACAACCATTTCATAAGGACTGAATCTAGGGATTAGTGACTTCCAACATATTTGATTTTGTGTTATGGTCTTTTCTGGCTATTGAAATAAACCCAAAGGCAAAGGTCTTAAGATAATTATTCTTGGAGATTTATTTACCTTCCTTGGTGGGTGACACTTTTCAGCAGTGTACCCAGAATATTGTGATATTTTCAAGTCTAGAGCCATTTCAACAGATGCCAGAAGTATTAGCCCAAGAATGCAGATATGACTTAATTTCTATGTAATAACTTATTCTGGATTTTATGATGTAGTAAATTTAGTCTATAGTATGTCACAGACACATGATCCAAATGTCTTCATTCAGTGGGCACTATTACAATATTTGGCTAGTAGCCAACAGAACTGCTAGTTTTCAAGGAGCAAAATGCCACACCTTGTTGTGATAATTAAGAGAAGTTAATTAAGCGGGAAGCTGCCCATTCTCTGCCCCAGTGCCAGCACTATCTGCAGCTCCTTTCCTCCCCTTTACCACAGCCCAAGGACTTACAGGTAGGCCCCAGTGGCTACCTCTGCTGAGGTTAGGAGGACCCCTGAACTCGCCTGCCATGACTCTGAATGTAATCTCAGTGAGGGGGGTCCTTCGTTGGGGTAGCCACCAGAGTTGGTGTGGTCCCCAACGGGCGGTCTTGGGGTTCCATCCTCCCCTACACCCCAGCCACTTGCCACCTGCGTTTCTATCTTTTCTGGGTTTCCCCGGTGTCCTGAGCCCGCCGCTGTCTAACCCCTAACCTGCCAGCCATCTGCACAGGTCTCCGGCTCAATGTGACATCTGTTGGGGTCCCCAGCCCAGACCTTCCACCTCGGTTCCTTCCTTAATCTGGCCACTCGTCCTGGCCCTGGCTTGGTTGCTTCTGAACTGGCCGGTTCCTTCACCAGCTGTTCTGCCTGTAGCGCAGCTGGTTCCTTCACCAGCTCTGCTGCTCAGGATGCCACCAGTTTCTCCTCCAGCTCTGCTACTCACAATGCAGCCTTCACTGGCTCTGCTGCTTGCACTGTCGTCAAGTTCTTCTGGGGCTTTGCTGCCCCAGATGCTGCCAGCCCCTCCTTTGGCTCTACTGCCTGGAATGCAGTCAGTTTTTCTCCTGGCTCATCTGCTCCCAACACCTCCGGTTCCTCCACTGGCTCTGCCAACAGCATGGGAGCCGGTCCCACCATCAGCACCACTGCGGCCGAGAGCAGCGGCTGATCCCCTCCACGCTGGAGTTCCCTCCCATGGTCTCTACTCTTCAGCCACCCCGCTGCTGTGGCGGGGCTGCTTTTTGTTCCTTCTGGGAGGTGTCCTCCACCCCCGCTGCTCTGCTGCAGCAGGATAAATGTCTGGCTGATTACCCGTGCTGACGTCTTTGGCGTACACACCTTCCCTGGCTCTTCCAGACCTACAGGAGGTGAGTAGGACTCCTTGCTGCCCCAGGGTTCCTTTGGCATCCCAGCTTCCCTGGGACACTCTCTTCAGGCGTATTCTTCCACCGTCATACCAGGCAACATAGCTCCCTGAACTGATCCCCCTTTGGGGGTTATTCCCCCCACTGGGACCTTCAGCTCTCTAGCTCTGGCCCACTTCCAGGCCAGTTGGAACCCCAGGCCCTCAGCTCTTGGGCATTCCTCACGGTGGTCCCCTAGCCCTTTGACCCTTCTGGTCCTGGTCCCAGAACGGGCCAGTCAGGGGAAATTCAGACAGGCTTGAGTCTATGGCCCTTATTCTTCCTCTCTAAGGGTCCACCCTCTCTGGGCCCTCCAAACCAAGGGGTCACCCACCTGGTCATGGGGGTTAAGGTGCCCTGACCTGCCTTTCATTGGGATGGTAACTGGCCTGGCACTTCCTGGGGGGGGCATTTCCTGGGGGCTCCTGTGCCACTGAGAGCCTCACCAGGCCACCCAGTCATGGCAGGGTGCAGTTTTAGGTTGTACCTAGGACCAGGAGCCTCCAAATCATCCTCTACAGCTCCTCCCTTACCTCAAGATGATACCTGCAGTTCTGCGGCCAGGCAGTGTTGTTGCCTGGCCTCCAGCAACAGAACTGCCCTGTTTGTATGGGTATCCCTGAATCTAAAATGGTTGCCCTAATTAGGCATCTGAGGCTGCTGCTTTCTGGCCCTTAAAGTGGCAGGCACAAACAGTGCCCTGCCACAGTGCTAAAGTCAGTGTATTACATAGTAAGTCAAGTTCTTCTTCAGTTATACAGAGATAATTAGAAGATATAATATATCATTCAATGCAACATTCACACCTAAAAAGAGATACATTTGAACACATACTAGTTACACACTTTCCAAATAAGTCTTGTTCAGAAAGTGTATAATTTAGAATTTTACCAGCTACTGGGAGGGTCTGATCACAAGCAATGAATCCTATCAATAAATTTTAATAATCTAGATGCATGATTGCATTCAATAAATTAATACACTATAGACAGACTAGTTTATTATCAAGTGATTCTTATAATTTGACTCCTATGTATGGCAGTTGGTCCTGTCTCTTGACATCAATATAGTGTCTGCTTAAAAGAGTGCTTGCTGAGGCATCCTGTGAGAGGTAAACCAGCATTCAGAGGGTTAAACTTGGCTTTCTGCTGCTTATCTATGTATTGTGGAATGCTTTTAGCTAGAAGAAAGAGTGCAAAAGGAAGCCATTGTGGTTAAGCATTTCCTGTATTTTGTTAATGTATTTTGCCATCGCTTTAAAGCCAGCTTCATTAGCAATGGCACAGCTAAAATTAATCATATAAGGAAAATGTGAAGGCTTGTACTGCTATTCGTTAGTCATATAAGGAAAGTTTGTAGTATAGAATAATAATTGGCCGCAAGCTAACAGCTAGCTCAAAAAAATCTATAAATTTGCTGGTGCACCCGGAAATCAGTTGAAGGAAAGCAGCGTGGCAAAAGAAGCCATCACTGTGAATGAAAAACTGCAGACCTGGAAATCAGCAGGATGGTGGGTCCTGAGAGGCCCGAAGATGGATTACCAGGGTCCTTTCTGGTACTCCTTTGAACAGCGTAGATTGAGGACACCTGACTTCGCTGGATTTCGAGAGGCTTGTCACATACAAGGCATAAAAGGGGACTGCTGATAAATTGGTGACTCGGCCATTTGCTGTTTGCCTTTGTTGTGTTATTAAGCTGGGCATAATTATGTGTTTGTTCAATCTATACACCTTTCTTACCTTTTTACCCTGATCACTCTCTCAATCTTGAACTGACACACTGCAGGCAGCTGGGATACTATGCAACAAAGGAAAATGTCCCTAAAAGAAGATTCCATTCTCTATTTCAATTTTCAGTTCTAATACGGTTTTACATGATGACATATTGGCAACATTTGGGGAAAAGCCCATTTATTGTTATGGAGGCCCAGAATCACAACAGGATGTAAAACAGCGGAGGAAGTATACGAGTTGCAGAATGATTAGGAAAAAAACCCACTCAAACAACCTCTCGTGCCTCAAATGATTTTTCATAAGAATTAAGAAGGAATAGCTTTCCAAATGTGTAAAGAAAAGGTTTATTTATCTCATGGACCTTCTATTAGATTTGTAGAATTTGTATTTCTCATTGGACCCACAAGACAAAAGCAAAAGTTAAAAGACATCTTTTCTCATTTGAGCATTTCAGATGAAATAATCAATAACCACAGGCCACAGTTGGCTAATTTCTGTGATATAGTGTGATTTCAAAACATATTACTTCCAGACATCACCACCCCCAGGGGAAAGGAGTGGCTGAGAGAAATACATGAATTTAAAGAAAAGTGTATAAGGAATAGACTCCTTAATTTTCCTGAAATGTTGGCCAACCCTAATGTAAGTCACCAAAGCAAGCACAGTTCAATTGTTCTCAAGTCGTCTTTAAAACAGTACTGCTCTTCACTCCTTCATAGACAGAGGTCCTACCTAAAGGATGTGAGGCTGACAGAGGCCTGTTTAAAAAGTCTGAAGTTTTCTTCTTAACTGTGATAACAGAGTCTGATGTTCACTCAAGTTTAAGCAGAGAGACAATCCTGATAAAACTGAAGGAAACAATACCACAGAATATCACAGAATACCGTTTCATATTGATATTCCATATAGTAGAGAGCTATAGCAATACCAATATAAATAGTGCTTATAACATAGTTTTACTGGAGGAAGATCATTCTTTTGAAGTATGGATCCTGAATCTATCAAACTGGTATCGTGATGTTTGTATTTGAAAACAAGTGAATCAACTGGACAAAACCTTCTCCAAGAACAGATGATAACCATAAGTGTACAAGTTGTGAAGCAAATAAAACCATCCAGAACCAGAAAATATTAAATATTAATTTCCAATAAAATACATTTAACAGAAAAAATGGAACATGCAATGATAGAAGAAGTAGAAAGAAAAGAATAATGTTATGGATATTCATTGTATAATATCTCATTGTGATCCTTGTTCAGTGTTTGAAAAAGGAGAGTCTTTTGCAATTCTTTATCACTGAGAATACATACCTGCATTATATACTAAAATGTGCCAAGGAGGTTTCTGAAAATGAGATTGCTAAAGTACTTGAAAGAATCTAGAAGCTGCAACACAAACTACTCAGATAACCCACTCTCCCGAGAGGCAGAATAAATTAGCACACACCGAGCTCTGTGCTGGGGGAGTTTGGCTGTTTCTGCTAAGCTACTTTTCTTGTGGACAGGTTGCGTATCTTTCAACCAGTCTTTGGTCCGCACTGTAAACATAGTCATTGCCAAAGAAAATTGTGCCATTTTCACAAAATGATGTCATTTTTACAAGCAAGATTATCTTCCCATGGACCTTTAAACATTCCAACACCCCGGGAAAAAGGTAAACTTAAACTATCCTAAAATCTCGCTGGTAGTGGAGTTGAATCAAACTGAACCCCCATACACTTTCTAGCTTTCAAAAAAAGAAAAATCTGTTTTGTGCATTTGTGCATCTAGTTTTACTTCAGGTAAGACTAATCTATTTACTTCTATTTCTGCTTGATATCCCTCCTAAAAAAGTGTGTGGGATTTATTCACAACAAAGTGAATCCATTAAATTGCCAAAGTCTGAGGAATTACAAATACTTGTACACTCATTGCATTTTTTTTCTTAAGCCATGTTGCGTTATATTTTTAAAAGGAGATTAATTGGACAGGATTATTTATAGCCTCTGTTTTCTGATAGCCTGATTGTAATTTAACATGCTTGTTTAGGGTGTTTTTGGGATGGGTGGGTGGGAAGCTGATTAATTAGAAACACAGCTGTCTAAGTGTTAGCATGCGGGGTTCATTTAGAAATCACTTTCAGTGTTGCATTTATATTTGGTACCATCATATTGGCAGTAATTAGAGAAAAAAATCTGTTACATCTATGGCCCAAATAAAAATTGGTAAGGTATTTTTATGTTCTGCATGTATATATTATTTATTGCTTGATAGTTTATGAAACATTTTCAGAGTCTGTTAGAATACTAAGATGTTAGAAGTGTCTCTGACTCCACTCATTGGTAGTTCTTTTACAAACAATCTACTTTCCGTCAATGGACAAAGCAGAAATCCACTCTTATATATGGTGGTTGTGTCACTGTGATAAGAATGTGCAATGAAGAAATTTTTAATTTTCTACAGGAATTTAATTTGTCAGCTACAGCTACAGAATATGAACTGCCAGATCAGCCACTAACCCTTCCTGCAGATAAGGGATTTACTGCTATGAGAAGTTTGGCTAAATTGACTGCAGTTAATAAGGAAAGAGTTTGCATGCTCTTGGCCTTTATTTTATTAGCTGTTGCTGTCTGAAAGCAATAACAGGCTTTCAGAATTGCAGGAACCTGAAAGGAGGATTATTTATCCATCATAAGTCACATCAGAATGTTTAGGTACTCAAACAGACAGCTAATCTTCCCCAAGACAGGAGCGGCCATTTATTTATGCTCTATCGTTCTGCCTTTTTTTAAAAAATCTATATATTTCCTATGTCTAATTGTTGTACTTTGTTGTGTGTTACAAAGCAATTAAACCATGACAAATACATTAAGGAACATATCTTGCTCGCTGTACTGCTGTACACCTAGAATAGCTTCACTGAAGTCACCAAAAGGAGAGGCTAAATGGTCTAAAGTCTTGATGCCTAAAGCTTAAACTATCAATTAATTTGTTGCACAGTGCTGTTCAGTGGCTTCTCTCATAACTATACACATTAAGGACTGAATCCTAAGGTTGTTAGGAAAAAATCATGTGTCTTGATATCATGTTATTTCTATAATTATACAGTGTTGGCATGTCAGAATGTAGATAAATTTGCACAGCAATCACATACCTTGTGCTGCTATTCTGCACAAAACAGAACTGGATTCATACCGGGACTGAAATACTGAACCCCAGGATTAAGGTTTAACTAGGTCTTAAGTAGGGTTAAGAGTTCATTCCTAGGCTAAAAACAGAACAATGAAGGAACATATCATGACTTCCTTGCAGCCATTCCTAAATCAATGATCCAAACAATCTCTTTAGTGTTTTTGTGTTGGTAGAGGTCTTTCATATTAGACATAAAACCAAGGTCTTCACCACTAACGTTCATTAGATATCTTTAGCACTTTCATCTGGAGTTTCAATCTTGCAGTCAGGCCAAATTAGAACTCAGCTAATTATATTTTTCACCTGAAAATTAATATTTTAATTGGATTTTGTATTCTTCACTTCTTTCTTAAACTGCTGTGTAGTATATCTGCATATTTAATTACAGAGATCTTCATGTTTAATTACAGAGGCAAAAGCACTGGAAGATGTTAAGTGGCAGACAAAGTAATTTATCTAGAAGTAATAACCTTTGTATTGTAAGCCAAAGATATAATATGAAAATTTGGGCCAAATCTTGAAATTAAAATTAAACTTTAATTCAAGAAGCAATCTCTTTTAGGATAGTAAGTAAAGACTGATTTAGGAAAGCTATCATGAGTTAGCCTACTGTTATCAATTGAAGTTGCCATAATTTTAGTTTATTGTCAATACTATGCAAATGTGTTTAAGTGTTTTGAATTCTACAAGCCTTAAAACTGGCTGGTAATCCTTGATTCCAATTTTATTTACTTATCTATTAAATTACATGTAGGAGAAAAGACTACGTTTTGTATGGATAAAGATAAGGAGAAAAAGTCATTATTGGACTTCAATTAACCTATTATCTCAGAGATACCCTGAGATGCAAGTAAAAGCAGGACATTCCTCAAGAGCGAAGATAGGAACTAAGTCAATCCTTCAACATCTACTTTTTCCAATGTTTATGTTCTTCTATTAAGTCCATACTGTCAAAGTATCAAAAAGTAATTGTATGGTACAAATGTCATCCTGTCAAAGCACATAACGGAAACCATTACAATGAAATTGCTTTGCTGCTCCCTGCCTTTCTACAGTGCCTAATGAAACCATCTGTGAACAGAGACCGGAGCTTCTCTTACGAGTGACAAGAAACTAGTTGGTAATTCTTACTGATTTTGCCTGACTGACAAGACGACAGGTGCACCACTCTCACAAAGCACCACTTAGTCCCTTTCCCTAAACTCATTAAGTATTAGTCATTTTTAGTTTTCTCAAGTCAATTAGACCCTAATGCTTACTACAGTAATGAAAGAAAACAAACAGGAAATCAAACTGAACTTTGATGATGATACAAAGCTCTTTGTCAAGAGGGCTAGTAAAAATTGTACAAAGTTAATTTAAAAGAAAGAATTCCTGCAACAAATTAGGAAACCATGGGCATGATTATGGCATGAAACAATAATTGAAGTCAATAGGGGATGGGTAGACAACTAAAAACATGATAAGGTGTTTTATCTCCAAATTACGTGAATGGATTTCATAGTACTAAAGCAGCATGAAAAACAAACCCTTCTGAATTCTCAAAATAGACTTCTTAGATCAATAACACCAAAATAGAGCTGACTGGAACATGAGATTTCTTCCCTCCTCTCTCCCCAAACACACGCAAAAAGCATTACAGATTATATATAAATTCACCAACATCTTCTAATTTCATCAAAAACAAGGGAACTAAGAATGAAGTAACTATTTTGACTTCATTGTGATAGATGAAAATGAACTCATTACTGGATTGGAAGTTGGCATTTATCTAATCAGTAGACAACATAGGATTTCATGCAATATGAGAAAGAAAAGTCCCGGTCAGTATTACATATATATTTTATAGGGACTTCTTCTCTGTGGACCAAGAACCTGTAGTGGTGGAGATGCTTGTGTCCCCCAGTGATCCTCAGAGCACCACGAGTCTCATGATTGTGGCAGGGTCATCCATGTTGAACAGGCCTGAGGAAAAGTTCCAAACAAACAGTTCAACAGTTCAACCCCAAGTTCTTAGTTGGGGATTGGGTAGAAGAAAATGCCATCATCTCTTGGGAAATAGTGAAATGTATCAACATTGCAGCTCTGAGTGCGACAAAATGATCAGATGAAGGTCAGCTGAGAGAAGAGGTTGGGGGCTACATGTATTTTTAGAAGGCAAAACCAGCCCAAGACTGATGTGGCATTGGTTTCACCATCAAGAATCATTTATGGGTCTCCCCATAAGCTCAGCAACAACCAGTATGCCACCATTATTAGCACATACACCCCAACACTTGATGCTGCCTATGATGGCAAAGAACAATTTTACCCCAAACTTGACCACGTTCTGACTAACGCTCCCAAGGAAGACAAGATCCTTCTTACTGGCTTCAGTGACAGAGTTGGGCATGGCCTGGAAATCTGGAGTGACATCATTAGGAAAGAAGGATTATGGAAAGCCAATTCCAGCGGCATCCTTCTCCGGAACAAATGTGCAGAACACAGTGTAATCATTAGAAACACCATGTTCAGACACAGTGACAAATACAAGACTACCTGTAAACACCCTTACTCTAAGGATTAACACCTCCTCATCTATGTTAGTGTTACCGCCTATGATCAAATGGATGTCCATATCACATGAGCCATGCAAAGAACCTGTGACTGCCGGAGAGATCATCATCTTTTTAGACCCTTTATGAGCATTGAGCATTATCTGAAATAATGAAAATAGTCAAAAGCAATGCGAAGGATTTTCAACACTAAATCTTTTCAAGACCCAAAGGTCTGTAAGGAAATCCAACAGTGTCTTCACAAAAAGCTCTGCCCTTCCCACAAATGAACGCAAAAATTAGGAACTCCAGAAGGAGTCCATAGGACCTTTGCTGAACCCATTGGCTATACCAGCCACAGTCACCAGGATCAGTCTGATAAGAATAACACCAATATCCAAGCTGTCCTCAACTAAAAGAGAAGGGCTCATTCTGTTTGTCAAGATGACACACAGCAAAGGAAGATGTATGAGCTCCCGAATCCAAAGCCCAGAGGATCCAGGGTCCTGACAAACATGACATGTATAGATTTTCCAGGCATCTACAGCCCACCTTCCTATGGTCTTACTTTCCTACAATTGCAGGATAACTTGACAGTACTCTACAACAATGAATCTATCCAAGTAGGATAGAAAGAGCACTTTGTGGCACTCCTGAAGCACCAGTCATGTGTGGCAGATACCTTCATTGAGTCCATCTACAATCTTTTTTTCTCAAAGACTAAAGCTTTCAAACCAATGTCCTTGACCTTCAATATACTGATTACTGCATCATCCTTGAGCACACTGAGGAGCACCTCTGGACCATGCTGTTTATCTTTGCAGAACCCTACCAGACTTTGGACTTCTCTGTCAATATGAAAAAGGCTGAAGTACTCCATCAGCATGCTCAGGCCATGAATTGTGACACTCTTCTTCTCCCACACCCTCATCAAACTACTATTGAGAGAAAAACCCTGGAGGTACCTGAACACTTCCCTTAACTCAGTAGCCACCTCTATCAGAGAGTGAACATTGATGAGTGGATCCAACACACGATATGGTGTGCAAGTGCCTCTATTGGGAAATTGCTTTGACATGGTTTTTATTGATTGTGATTTCTGCAAAGATACCAAGATCCAGGTCTATAATGCAGCCATAATTCTCACTCTGCTCTACAGATGTGAAATGTGGGTGACTTACCATCAATTTAAGAGCCTGGAGAGGTATGACTAGTGATGCCTCTGGAAAATCTTTCACATCAAGCAGGAGACTACCTCAT
This sequence comes from Caiman crocodilus, assembly GCA_030014935.1. NCBI lineage: Eukaryota > Metazoa > Chordata > Crocodylia > Alligatoridae > Caiman > Caiman crocodilus. Next base: position 126,716,356 of record JAGPOW010000261.1, read on the forward strand.
TCTAGTATCCCAAATGCCAAATTCCAGTATCTTTACTGAAGCCAATGTTACCAACATTGAGATGGTGATTTTCCAGCACCAACTTTGCTAGACATTGTAGGCAGATGCCTGACTCTTGAGTACCCAAAGCTCTACTCCTAGTTTAGTTGTGGCCCGGGATCTTTCACTGACCAAAGGAAATGCTTCAAGGATACATTGAAGACGTACCTCAAGAAATTGATGCTGACATCAAGAGCTGGGAGGAGCTGGCTGCTAACTGACCCCAATGGCATCTCAACCTCAGACAAGTGGCAGCCCACTTTAAAGTGAAACATCTTACCCTCAAAATAGAAGACAGATATCAGAGGAAGGAAAAGCAGAGGCATCCCAGCCTACTGCCTACTCTTCTGTATGGACAGACCTGCAACTTCTTTGGACAAGTTGGTGGCTGAAATTTTGGACTCTTAAAAGTCACCTCAAAATGCATCAATAAGCCTTTGTAAAAATGATCCTCAAATCAAAAATCCTTTAGAACCTGCCTCACGATCTTCCCAGGTATTGACAAGTCTGTAATTTCCCAGATCCCCTTCCTTCCCTTTCTTAAAGATAGGCATTATATTTACCCTTTTCAGGATTTCACCTTAACTCCACAAATTCTCAAAGAACTATTTGAGAATAGCTCTAAAGTTAACTCTGAAATTATCTTAGACAATTCCTTCTGGACTCTAGGATGCATCCCATCTGGTCCTACCAACATTTAGCTTCTCTAAGACCTAACCTGCCAATTGCTGCCAATTGTGCTCACTGCCTAATGGTTGCCCTTATTTGTGAAGGCTAAAGTGAAAAAGGTATTACAGCCTCTCTCTGCATCTTCTGTTTCTAAATTGTTTTTTGTTTGTTCATTTATTTCATTTTAGTTTGGGTTTTTTTTGCATTCCATAAAAGGGCCTACAGTTTCTTTCATTTTTCTGTAACCTTGACACATTTATAGAACCCTGTTTTATTGTCCTTTATGATCCTGTGCCAGGTGCATCTCGGATCATGCTTTGGTCATCTTAAGTTTCTCCTTGCATGCCTGTGCAATATTCTTCCCTGGTAATATGACCAATTTTCCCTATTTGTTGACAATTTTGTCCCACTTTCGGTGGGATTCTTTTTTGAGTTTCAAGTCACTGAAGAGACTGCTGTCTAGCAAGGCTTGTCTCATGCTGCACTTCTCAATCTTCTGTCACATCAGGACAGCTGATTCCTGTGTCCTTAAGTGCCTTTAAAATACAGCTTAGACCCATTTACCTTTCATACTTGCCTCTTAGGGGGATCCTTCCAACCAGTTTCCTGAGTCTGCTAAGGTTTGATTACCTGAAGTCCAGTGTTTTTAGTCTACTGTTCTCCATCCTTTGCCCCTTAGGATCCTGAACTGTATCATTTCATGGTCACTGTCACCCAAGTTACCTTTCAATTTCACATTCTCAACCAGGGGCAAGCTTGAGTCCTTTCACAGCTGTCAGATAGCAGACTCAGTTGATTTGCTGTCTTTTTAAATTAGGACTTTGGCCACAATATGGAGACCTGGCCCACAAGCAGCTACGGCTCTGCTATATACCATCAGAGCCACAGCTGGGGCTTTGGCCACTGTAGATAGACCTTTACTGATTGGAAGCTAGGGCTGTGCTCCCACCAGCTACTGCTGAGGCTCTTGCCATGATAGTGGCATGGGGGGCGTTGCCTGTGGGTGGCTAGTGCTACAACCAGGCTACTGCAGCTAAGCTGGGGTTCTGGGTGCAGTTGGGGAGAGGGGATGATTTTTTTCCCCACCGTAATGGGAAAAAATGGGGATCTAACTGCAGAAAGCCCCAGTAGTGCAGTCAGAACTTAGAGATCTCAAGGTACATGGGGGAACCTTTTCCTGTGCTTGATACATCAGGCTTCTGTGCACAGGGCTGCATATGCCAGCTTTGATGTACCCCACTGGCCACAGTGCTGCCACCGTGGGACTTCAGAGACCTGCACTTCCAGTTCCTGGTGTGGAGATGCAGGCACAGGGATCTAAAGTCCTGGCACGCAAGGGCTAATCTACCCTTGATGACACTTCAAGCTGGCACCTGCAGCCCTAAGTAGTCTCTGTAGGCATAGCCGCCCCACGCACACATCTAAACAAGTATAGCTCCTACTTGGAAGACTTCCCACCAACCCCACAACCAGCCTGGGACATGCCTTCACGTAAAAATATACATATAAATAATGTAAAATATATATAAAGTAGAGAGTGAAGTGTGGAGGCAGCTCCAGGATTCATGGGGGTGAGGGAAGGCAGAGTTTATGGTCTTCATTTGAACAATAACATGTACAACATTCCTTTAACCAGATGAACAATAATTGGAAGTAAGTTCATCCTTGTCTGACACAGCAAGGATTTCAGCTATGATTCCAGTGGTTGAAATGTATCACTTGTATGTATCCTATGAGAAGTAGAGTAATTGGGCTGGTGATGGGGCTTTCATTTTGACTGGCTGGTGGTCATATTGCTCACTAAAAGAAATTTGATTCTTTTACTAAAAATAGGAAAAGATAAATAAAAAATATATATATAATCAAAGCTAATCTGCTATTAATGCTACTAAACTTTCAATGATTCTATGACTAAACTAAGAACAGCGAAAAACTACTATCAAATATAAGTTAAATCAACATCATCAATTTACTCAAGACAATGTGAAAATAAACAGTTCTGATATAAATTTCAACTAAGACTCTAAGCAGTTGGCTGTCCATCAGATCTTAACCACCAAAGTCAATCAAACCTCTAAGCTGAAACTGATTAAATATCTTAATACTGAGACCAAATTCATATCTAATACCTAAATCACAACCTCTGAGCCTTCTTAAAACATTAATTCTTGTTGATGGATAAACCCTTCCTCATTTCAGATGTGGGAGAGATTTAGCCAAGCACTGTTCAAAAGCTTGATTTAAAAAGCTAAGAAATTACAGACGAAAATTTCCTATCTTTCAGAAATGTAAATAGAGTTAATAAAGCACTTTAAAGAGCATCTTTGAGACATTTGAACTATTTAAACATTTCACTTAGGAATCTTCTATGTACCCATTTTATGCGTGTGGTTACGTTTATCTGCATTTGTGCAACTTGACTTTTTGTGTCCTAAAGGTAGGAAAGATGGAGGTATTGCCAAAGCTGCTGCCCTGGGGAATTTGAAACTCTGGCCAAAGCCAAGGGTGGAGTGAGAGGCAGGAGGCAAGAAGCTGAGCTTGCTGGGGTCGACCTGGACAAACAATACTCATAGAAGACCCTGCCCACAGAGAGTAGGCAAAGGCAGTGTCTGGGAGCCAGAAGAGGCTCATCGACCCCAGGCTCCGCAGGAATGGGCTTGAGGTTGGACACCACCACCAGGGCAGGGACAGGGTTTATTCAACCCTGAGCTTGTTGAGAGCACTGCAGGTACAGGCCCAGCACTGGGGTCAAGGGAGGTCAAGGACCAGATGTGAAGAGCAGGCTGTGACCACACACCTGCACTGTGAGCAGAGACCGAGTAGGCTGGGGTCCCTCAGCTATAGAAGAGAAGCTGGAACAACAGGCTGACGCAGCAGCACAATAATTCTGATGTTTGACAATAGGATGGGGTGTAGGGGAGGCAGAGCCCCAGGACCAACCACGACAAGGCAGTGAGTACCCTCATCTCTGGGCTGGTAAGAACACCACTAAACTCCTTTTTTTCAGTTAAAATTCTATCAAGTCTTTGGAGGCAAGTTGAGGGGCCATCCCAGGAAACTGAGATATTTACAGTGTTTACCAAGGTTATGACAGATGACAAAATGTTAAGAGTTTATGGAAATGTCAACATAAATATCCTAAGCATTTTCACTGTGACAGAAAACAAATTAATCCTATTAAAATAAAAAATATTTAAAGGGAAAATAACATATTTTTTTTTAGATATAAACTAATAATATAATTTCACACATTTCCCAGTCTGGGTGCTTTTTTCCTTTGGAAATCTTACCAGGCTTTTAAATTTTTAGTGTACTGAGTAGATCTTTTCCTTGGAAAACCTGATTTGACTTTGAGGCTATGTTATCATCCAAACTGATAAAATTAGTTACTGGAAGCATGTCAAACAAATTCTTTATTGATACCTGAGAACAAGTAGCATGCTGGGTAAACCTCCCTCATTAGGCAATCTTATTTTTTTCCAAAACAGATATTATTAAGGGTAAATGGCTCAAACAAATTATTTGCTATAGCTATATCACAAAACTGACTTTTCATATAGGGTATTTATTTTGGGGGGTTAATTATAAATACTACATTTAGTTAATGAAAAACCAAGGGGAGTTCATTTTACTTTCCAGCAGAATATTTAGGAAACCAAGATTCAAGGTCTAAATTAGACTATTGTATATACTACTTAACATTTTATTTCATGCCTACATATTATTCTGAATAAGAGTATTATAAATAAGAATATAGGAATTGCTACAATAGATTAGACCATCTGCTCCACAATCCTGTCTCCAAGTGCAAAAAATTGCAGTTTTTAGTTATGGAATATCATAGCCCTTAAATATATATACAAGGACAGAGAGTCTCTCTATTCTCCGTGACTAGAGTACTTTGAATTAGCCAACAATGAATATGAAGTTAGGAATCACTAAGCTGTTTTCAAGGAAATATTAATTCACAAATATTTCTGAAAAAAAAAAAAAACATTGTTCCCAGGGGAATAAAAATCCCATATCTCATTTGCAGCTGTCTTGTCCTTAGTCCTTAGGCTTAAAAGAACAAAGCTATCCTTCAAGAATAGGAGGAAAATTTCTTTTCCTAAAAGAAAATTGTTTTGTTTCTGTGACCAAGAAAGTGTTGATTTTGCCCACCAGATATCAAAATAAAATGCGTGATGAATGAAGGTAATCTCTACATTTCTAAAAGTGGAAACAGAGATAGAGGGGGATAGTTCTACTCAAAAGTTTCTTTTTAACTACAGTGGGTGCTATAAGAGTGAATAATTATAAAAGTCACAATTAAAAATTGTATTTTCAGTGGCAGAATAATTTACATTTAATATTTTTAAAGGGTCTCTGTGGTTGTTTCTAGATTATTCTGAAAAGAATTATGTTTCAAAATAAAATACAAAATATTGCTTACTAATTAGTTAAATCAGCACCACAAGAAATAGTTTTAAAGCCAAATATTTTAGTTTGTTTCTTTAGTACACAGAGGCTGTATTAAGTAATTTATTCATTTGTTAAGGACGAAAAAGACCATAAATCTATCTGCACACTTCTTTTTTTCCCTGAAAGGCAATGAGTGTCAGGCAAAAGGGGTATGCAGTTCCTATTTCAACAGTAACTAGTAGTTTTTCTCTAGACATTTAAAATCTTTAAACAACCCAACTTTTTGTAGGGATGGGAGTTAACACTTAAGAGTTATAGATTAGAAGTCAAGTCTCCATGACTAAAACCAGATATTCAAGGGGGTTAGATTGAGTTAAAAATGGCCACCTGTTGTAAGGGAAATTGAGATGGGGGGCATAGCAGGGGAGGATGGTTGGGGTGTTGCCCTGTGGGGGTCAGGATCAGAATCTCAATATTGTGCTGTTAGACAGAAGGTTGTGACACAATTGCACATATACAAAACACACACAAATCAATTAGGTGTGTGCATACACACACACACACACACACACACACACACTACCAGCTCAGGCACATACACATCCAAACCAGCCTAGGCACATGCATACTTATTACCAATTCAAGTACATACACTATACACCCCAAAAGTTAGACACAGATCACTAATTCGTATATCATGCACACAATGCCATGCACACACACACACACAATCACACACTAGCAACTCAGCTACACATGCATTCAAAATAACCAGTCTAGGTTCACACCTAGCACCAGCTTACGCCCATACATGTTACACACACCACATTTAGACAGAATCAGTTACCAGTTATGAACACCTGCACATCCAATACACATATGTGGATTACTAATTTATATACCCCCCAACACACAATGATATCTATCTATCTATCTATCTATCTATCTATCTATCTGTGTGTGTGTGTGTGTGTGTGTGTATTTACTAATTGACACACATACCACCCACCTATACATACACACAGGTGAGTTCCTAAGTTGGGTGTTGTGATGTGTATGTATGCATGTGCTTGGTGTATTTGGGATACCTGGGAAAATGTTAAGGTAAGAAAGTAGAAGTGTAGGAAGTTAAAGTTAATGGCAATGAAAGTCACTGGGACTGGGATTAGAACCGGTAGACTAGAGGGGCCTGGGCTGAAGAACTGAGGCTCTGGGGTAACTGTGGGTTAATTGATCTTAATTGATTAAAATACAACGCCCAAAGCCTGCAAGAAAAGGGAAACATTCTGGCACAGAGGCAGAGTCTGGAGCCAGAGCTATGGGGAAGCTGAAAATGGGACTAAGGGAAAGTGTGTGTGTTAAAGAGAGGCTCTGGGTGTGGGGGAGCCAGAGGATGTCTCCAGGGCAGCTGGAGAAGTGTGGGAAGCTGTAGGGGGGGAAGCCTGAAAACAGAGCGGGACAGCAGGAAATCACAGAAAAAGCAGCAGGAGAGACTGAAAGGTGGCAGGGACAGAAGGAGAGCAGAGAAAGGCAGCAGAAAGTCACAGGCAAAAAGTAGTAGGAGCATGGGAAGCGGGGCGGGGGGGGAGCAGAAAATTACAGGAAATAGATCGATTAAGTCTGAGTGCACATTGATCTTAAACCAGGTTGTGCTACTTTAGACCAGTCTGTGTGCATGGCATTTCTGCCGTTACAGGTTTAGATTGATTTCCAATCACAGAGACTGGACCTAAGTGCAAAGTCTGTACTTGGGTGAACTAAGTCAGATTGGGTCACTATTTTTAACCCCATCTAACCTCCCCCTCACCCCTGTGAATGTCTGCACTTTGGCCATGGTTTTTTTGGTTTCTTTGTAGTGACACTTCAGGCAAGCTGTATCATTTTGAAAAAAATAAAGCCACACTTTGAGGGAAAAATGCTAATTAAACTGTGTCTCAATTTGGGTTTGGCAAAGTGGATATAATAATTGCCTTAGAGTTTGTGGTGAGGGTTAAATTAACTAACATAACTAATATGGGAGTATATAAGGCTGGTTAGCTATGTACTCATGATACTATATGTACATTCTGTTAAGAGTACAAAATGATTTGTCTAAAATTTTCATCAGAGAAAAAAGACTGGCCTTTACTTAAAGCACTGATTATTCCTCCTCAATAAAGTATTACCATTATTAAGGAGGACATTAATAGAGTTTCAGCAATGCTTAGGTAGTGTTGAGAGATACTCTGCTTATTGGCTAAAGATTTGGATTGCAGATCTTCGAATGAATTTATGCTCTAGTAATACTTCTGTTCTGGTCTGAACGTCTTTTGCTTTTCCTGTAGGACCATGGAAGTTTTCAAAATATAAAATTTAAACCTACCACCTGATCAGTGGATGAATTTTACACACAGTTACAGTACTGAAAACAGATGAACCTTTATTCTCCAGTTCTGGGGCTGAGATAATTGAACAAAGTAGAACTGTATACGTTCCCTCTAGCATGCTTTGCCAACCAATGACAAATATTCTAACCAATAAAACTGATACAATTAGTGTGTGTTTTTAAATAAGATCAGACACTATTCAACACCACAAGGAAAAATGATACATTTCCAGAACAGATCCAGCAACATTCTCCAGACAAGGATACAACTTCAACCTTTGCAGATATGACATACAATGACTTTCATGAGAGCTAGGGAAAAAAATCTATTTCAACCTTGCATCCAGCTAGTAAACCTTACAGAAACCTCATATTTCTAGAAATAATGCTTCTATCAATGTATGAAGTAAAAAGAAAACCATTTTAAATGTGCATTATTGTGATAGATATTCTACAAAGGTCCCATCTACACATTACTCTAAACTACTTACAGACATTAAAAAACAAAACGCAAAACACCCACGTTACTGGAAGAAGTAGTACATTCATTTGACATGGCTCTACAGCATCTATGTAGATTGGGTGCTTCAGTGGGGCTTTTTTGAGCTTTTAAAGCTAATTCATTCAGTTATTAGATAAAAAAACTTAATCTATACAGACATTGGGTGAGCCAGGTCCAATTAATACAATGCGTCTTTTGGATATATGCTAGGCTCGGCACAGGAGCACAATGTGTTTAAAGTGCTATTATAGCAGCCTAAGGACTAAGTACTGACAGTCAAAACTCCTGAGGTTGAAGCAATCAATCTTTGCAGATTAGTCTAAACTGCATAGATCGAACTAATAAGAAAGTGAGCGTGTATTTACTTGTGATTCTGGAAATGCAGACACTTGCCTGCAATAGTGCAGGCCAGAAGTGGAGCGGGGGGCAAGGACAGTGGGCTAGAGCACACCTACCTGCTTGGCTAGCTCAAGGCTAGCTCACCCACCTTGCAAGAGCAGTTTGTGGGGAAGCTGCAAAGCATCCTGGGATGCTGGGGCACTATGAGTTAACTTGAATCCTCAGGGATGTTTATTAATTTAATGTCCCTCAAAAAATATGATACTATTATATGACTGTCAGCCCAGCCATTTTGTTCTATTATATTTAGACTCTTATGTGATCATGGTGGTGTGCCTATGCATCCTATAAGCAATAAATGTAGTATTCATTTATCTATGTTTGTGTGTGTATACAAGTACATGTGCCCATACAGCTCCCAAACTGTAACAACGATGTTAATTCAATTTTTTCAATGATTAATTTCCAAATATTTATTCTGACTCTCAGTTTAACAAGTTACAGGTTGACTTAATAGCTAAGGAAATGGAAGTGAGCTAAGCTTCCAGGACACCAGTTAAGGGGATGGGTGCTAAATACAACCCTACTCAGCATACCTAAATAGGGGAAAAAGGGATTATTATGAAAAAATATTGCAGCCATCAACCTTGTGCATAGAAACAGGTTATAATAATGGTTTTCATTAACACAGTTATGAACCACAACATAAGATAACATAATAAATGAAATAGATACTCAGATCCAACAGGAATATCCATGTATATTCATGCCCTCAGGTACAATCTTTTCATGTAGACCATCCTTATGTATCAAACAGAATGGAGCCTTGATCTTGCTTGAAGATCCTTTAATTGCACCTGTAATAAATACCATAACTGTCCTTTGCAAAGATGATAAGCATGTAACTAAACTCCCAAGGAACAAAACTGACTACTAAATGAGACTTGGAACTCAAAGATTATTTTCCCAGGCAAATATTCTGAGCAGGATGATAGAACTAAAATACACATGAAAAGGGCAAGCATTTTGAGGCAGATGGGCTTTTTCAGTTGTTAAATAATAATATGAAATTACCATAGGTAAATTGTGTTCTTGGGCATAAAGTACTCTTGAAAACATTGATATTTCCACTTGAACATGGAGGACCCTGGCAAGAATTCAGCAGATTAGTCCAAGGTCATGCATTTTTTCTGAGAAAGAAAATCATTGATATAGTGACCTTATCGAAGCTTCTTCTTGTTCTGGGAGCTGGTCAAGCAGGTCTAGAAGAGCGGTCCGGTAAGTGAAATGGGATCGTCAGGCAGGCGTGTGGATGGAGAGGCCGAGACAGCGTATTGGTTGCAAAGAGATTTTTACTTACGCCGCTGGTGGTCACGACGCAGGCTTACGTAGTTACAGAAAAGACTTAATGCAAAGAGTCGATGGGATGAGTCTGTGGAAGAAACAAGCATGCGAAGAAACAGGGTACGTCAGGAACGGTCAATGATGGGGAGACGTTGAAGGTTGATCAGGCTGCCAATTGCCCCTGAGGTGTTTCTCAGAGCTCTCCTCAGAGTTCTCCGACTTGGGCGGAAGCTGCGAGGGCTTATATAGGTTTATAGTAGCCAATAACAGACTGCCAGGTGGGAATAGCTAATGAGGCGGAACGTGACCAAATTTAGAGGTGGCAGCAGTTGCTCAGGGTGGGGTTCATTGCTCACTCAATCCATTGTGACAGAGGTACTTAACCATTTAGAGGACTCATGTATGACACTTCTAGCTAGATGATTTAAAATTTATGGAGCTGACTGCTGGATTGCAGGAGTATAAAAATAAAACTGGACCAAAAAGTTAAGTCTTAACTCCACACCTAGTTCATTTTTGAGTGATGTTCAAAATGTATGCACTTAGCTGCATTTGAACATTACATATATTTAATAATGTTCATGATGTCCTGTTCTCTTCTCTTTTCCTAGGGTAAATTCATAATATTTTATAATACAGAGGGTTGCATCAAAGTAGCCTATTTGGTTGTAAATTGAACATTGCACTAGTATGCAACCATTTCCCTCACATTTTTTCCTCCTGAAAAATTCATTTGCATCTATTGTCCCAATTAATGATGATGCTTTGCATAGCATGTAGTCTATTCAAGTATCTATTTGACTGAAATTGACAGACATCTTTCAGCTTGACAGCAAGGCAAGGAAAGGATCATTGACAATGTAGTTATTAATCTAAATTGTTTTCTGTGCATCTAGTGTGTGCTTTTTTAATTAGGCTGAAAACATTGCATTTTTAATTACAGCCAATTATATACAAACTATTTATCTATTTCTGAGGTAGAAAATGGATTTTGAGAATGCATCTTAGGCTTGCAGAGTAAAAGAGTCTTCTTGTAGGCCAAAGTTGTTTGTTAGATAAACTGCATTTTGAATCATTCAGGGTCAACTCTGCATCCCCTCAGTGGAAAACAAGTTGTGGGGAAGGTTTCTACAATGGCATCAATTTGATAGGTTTTAGGCACTGTCCAAGGCAAGTTACCCTGACATACTATACCATTCTTAAAATGTTGCTCAATTATAAATGTACCAAACAAGGCTTTCTTAGGGTGATATCTTTTATTTGGCTTGTTATGTATGTCCAGATTTAGACAATCTTTTGAATGCAAGGCATTCTTCCCCAGGTTCTGAGAGCGAACGTTTTGCATTCAAAAACTTGTCTAACTATCACAACTACATAGTTGGTCCAATAAAAGATGTCACCACAATAAATCTTTCCCTCCCAATTTCTGAACCATCACTGCTACAACATCATTCTTATACTGTCATTCAATTAAAAAAAAATCATAACTCCATAATAAATGTTATCGAATTGGAATTCTATTTTAGAATGTCATGCATATTGTACAGTAAAGGATAAAATAATCCTGGCATAGTCTTCACTTCAAAAAGAAAATGTATCTATGATGCTGAAACATTTGTTTATTTAGAAGATGCAATTGGCATGGGTAGCTTATTTGTGTTTTTACCTTGATTAGTCTGACAGATATATGAAACTAGTAGGGAACAATGAACTAAATTTTGCTGGTCTTATAGCTTGAAATGAGAATTCTACATTTCCTTGATGGTTTTTATAGTTGTAATTCCATATAATTACATATTTTATATTTAGATAGTCATATATGATTCCATTCCAGCAAAAGATTTAAGCCCATAGTTAACTTCAAATTCTTGCTTTTATGGTGAAGAATTAGCCCTTTTGAAAGTGATGGGAGTCTTATTATTGCTGTCAATGTGGTCAGAATTTCACCCACAGCATTCACTAGTTTTTCAGTAGAAGCTTTGCCAGCCTGGTGCAAAAACAACTGTTGTCCCCCTTCTAGTTAGTAGGAAATGTGCATGGATCTTGATAATTCCAGGATTCCTAGCTCAGGATAAATAAAAAAAAAACCTCTACCACATTTAAAATACAGTAAAAATATCCACTAAATAACCAGCATCCCAGGTTTCCAGACACGTTATTGCTCAGACATAATGACATAAAACATTTTCTCCATTAAAACATCCTAGGCTAAAAGAATCTCCACAATTATGCTTTCCAATGACACTCAACAGATGTGATAGAGTAGTCACTAACCAACTTAGTCTGAACTCAGGTACAAGGTAAGGAAGGGTAGCAACAGAGAGGTTAATTTGGAAACATACTATGAAATATGAAACATCTGATAAAGTAGGCCATCGCCTACCAAATTTTATGCCTATGACAGAAAAAGAGCCCCAGAGGAGACTTACCTGGGGGGAAAGATGAACGGAGCCAGTGCAAGGCCACACTGAGCCATAGAAGTGGCAGTCATAAAGCCGTAGCTAGGGAGAATGCTGCGCTAGAAGGAAAAATAAAGTAAAAAACAGCCAACCCGGGAGAAGCCGGGACTAGCTCCCATACCAGCATGAACACATTTTATGGCTATGTGCTGATGCTGATTCACCAGCTGACCCATTGAAAAGGGAATAAAAACCACACCAGACAAGAGACAGGGGGAATCAGAAGTGGGCTCCTCAGTGGGCACTGAGAAGCCCAGAATGGAGCAAAGTCAAACTGAGAGAAAGTGGTAGCAGTCCCAGGAAGGGGTTTTTGGATATAATTCAAGCCCAGAAGGACTATAGTACTCACCTGAAGTAGAGCCATGGACTCCTGACATCTCCCGACTAGATTAGACCCATCAGGAACCTGCAGAGAGAAGGAGAGACAGCTGTCCACACCGCAGCAACTGGAGGCCAAGGAGAGAACTCACACTGGGAGACACGGTAACTTGGGGTCAGGAAGAAGCTAGGCCAGTCCCACTATTGGCTAAGCAGAGTGGGATGAACTGACACCTGTATATATTTGTCATGGCAAAGGGTCCAGTAGGAAGGCCGTGATCTCCCTAAGGCCCCCTTTTGGAAGGCCAAGTTGACCCAATGGGCATCCTCGACTCTCGTCGGCCACGTCTTTGATGACAAAATATATTTGGGAGGCTGCCTTTTACACCCTCTTGGTCACATCTTGTTGGACACTTGGACCCTGTGGTTTCCCCGACCCCTCGTGGGTCCCGCTTTGCAATGGGGGCTTCAGGGTCACCCTAGCCTTATGGGTGATGCGTGGCTCCAACCACCCCTTTATCATGCTTCAAGCCTCGCAGATGGAATTGATGTTGTTCAGTCATGGCCTTGTTATAATGTGGCCCCCTTGTCCTCTCTGGGCCCTGCACTGCCCTGCCTGGCTCTGCGCCCTTTCTGGTGCTCATCACTGCCACCCTCTCTCTGGTGCTTGTCACTGCTGCCCCCTCTCTGGGGCTTCTCAAAGTGCTGCCCCCTTCTTGGGCTCACCATACCTACACTGGGGCTTCTCACCAATGCCCCCTCTCTGGGGCTTCTTGCTGCCCCCCTTTCTGGGGCTCACCACACCCATGCTGGGGCTTCTCATCAGTTTCCCCTCTCTGGAGATTCTCAACTGCCTCTTTTCTGGGGCTGGGGTCCGTGCACCGCAAATGCTGCATCCTCCCTGGTGCTGGGGCCCCCACACTGCTGTGGATCCCCTATGAGGCCTCCTACAACCTCTAATAGCCTGACCCAGACCACTCGTTTTAAGCAGTAAACAAAACACAATCCCCTTGGCTAAGACATAAACTGAAGGTGCCTGGCTATAACCATGTTACTCCAAACACCCCAGGGATGCTCTATCCTTTACCTGGCTTGGGCTGTACCTGCAGTTAGGCCTCTCCTCTCAGCTTTGCTCCAGCTGCTGGTAGGGAACTGCTAGCCTGACCTCAGCCCCTGGGATTTATATGGGAGCCAGGCCCGTCCCCTTCTGGTCAGCTGACCTCCTCTGGTTGCCCTGGCAACACATAGCTGGGCTCATCACTGACTGCTAGGGCTCCTTCCCTAGCAGTTTTCTCCCTTCTTAGGAGCAGGGCACCTAAGTTCTCTGTGACAACATTTATACCAATTCAAAAGGCCAAGATATGTGTAACACTACCATGATCAAACTCAGAAGGCTAGGACTCAACATCATTCTTTGGCATTAAGTGGGGTATAGGGGAGGCAGAGCCCCAAATGAGAAGACAGATAGGAAGATTGAAGGAGGGGACCAGGAGGGATGGAACATACATCTTCCTCCCTACTAAATGCATTTATTACAGCAAAGACATGGCAGGAAAGAACTCCTGAGGACCCTCTGGAATCTAACTGAAGAGCAGGCCATCTTTTCCTTGAGTAATAGAGATGTCCAAAAAACCCATACAAACTAGATGCACTGGTTAACAACCAATTACAATGTCTTTCTAAACAAGTTAGTCTCCAAAGGGGTCACCCTGTGTGCTTTGCTAGACCAGATTTGATAGTATAACACAAAATGTTCCTCATGCATTTTCTTTTTTGGAAGGCTCTTGCTTGCACTGCTGATAATCTGCTCCACTGACATAATCAGAGGACCTACTTCTCCTCTTGCTTACTCAAGTTGTATACTTGTGTAACATTTTTTTTTATTTCTGTGAGTTTACACCAACAATAAAGTAAGTGTCCATCAGAATCAATGCCAGAGTGCTTCTAGAATTTTTGTTAGAAGAGAAAACAGCATAGTTTAATGTAAGTGGATTTAAGGATATACCTAATTGCTTCTAAAATGCTTCCTTTCCCCCCTCCCGCCAATGTTCCAACTCTCTCTCTCTCTTTCTCTCAGGGCTTTATCCTTAAAAAAAAAAAAAAAAAAGGCTGAGCATTTTCACTCTGCTCTAGAAAAGCCCACAATCAAAAATCTAATTTCAACTCCCAGTGATTCCTTTTGGACTAGCAGCTGAAAGTTAATTATGTACCTAAATAGTTTTCCCCATCAGGCTCAGAATTCTTGACATATTGGAGGACTGACCTCTTCTATTTTGTCTTGGTTTGTCTTGGAGTTTCTCCTATAACAAAGATAATGGATTACTCAGAAGTGTTAGTATAACCCATATTGCTACAATTAGTGAAACATGCCACTATATTTCATTAGCAAGCTCAATTTTTTTAAAAACTTCATACTAACACATAATGAAGTAAAAAATAAAGTCTTTAGATTAGAACTTCAAACAAAAACAAAACAAATAAAACAAAACTAAAACAAATCAAACCAAGCTTATATAATTGCTAAAGAATGGGGAAAAAAAAGTTATTCTTGCCTCTTAACATCTACCAAACTTCCTGCATAATTACCTAATATTCTACAAATGAATAATTATTTAACACTGGGGACTGAAAGAGAGAGAGAGAAAGGTTCAAATCTTATAAACAGATCTTGCATTTCCTCCTAAAACATTAGTATCATAGGAAGAAAAAAACATCATTGTATATAACACATTGGAAATATTCTTCTCTAGAATGGATTTGAACTGGAATTCTTGCAGATTTTGGGGGAAAAAATAATATCCTACTGTGAAGGCTGCAGGTATCCCTTGGGTCAAATCTGCTTAATATATGAAGAAAATTTCTGAGGGGAAACATTCCAAACATGTTTAACACTATACACCACTTTTACACAGGCTTCAGGTATGAGGGGTGAGTGGTTTAATTAGAGTGGCTCCAAGAGCATCTCATGTATTAGTGTCCCCACACTTCAACATGGTAGAGGGGGCATTTGAACGAATGCTCAAACAAGCATTAGCATGGGGATGCTAATACACGAGACATGGAGGCAGGCTGGAGCACAGTAATTACCACACTCCAGCAGACTCAATTAATTAAGTCTGCTTCGATGCTCTGTAATTACAGCATGTCAGAGCAGCCCCACAGTACATCTACAGGTACCCATTTTTTCTATCCTAATGTGTATTTGAGGTGAGAAACAGGCACATACAACAGTAACCAATGGTACACAAATGTTTTGGGATCTATCTTCCTAGGGATAGTTACTCATTTGTGGTTGGAGCTGGAGAAGGTTAGAATTCAGCTTGGCCTGGACCAGTCCTGTTCTAACAGCTTAATTCCCATGCAGACCAGCCCTACTGGATAACTGGAGAGAAGTACTCTTTCTTTTCTTTTCTTTTCTTTTCTTTTCTTTTCTTTTCTTTCACACTACGGAATGATCACATAAAGAGTCCTTGAGAAAGAACAAAATATCAGAATAAGGAAATTTGGAACTTACCATCTGTTATCATCATGGGGAAAAATTATGTGAGACTTGTATTTCTATTTATAGGGAAGAGTACTCTCCCTAGCCACATACAAATGAGTCACTGTCTCCTGCAGGACACAAATTTCCTCCTATGCTGACGGTATTTACCTAGGGTCATGGAACACTAAGTTACCCTGATTTAGTCTGTGATTTTTGTTCCAACTCCCAGGTTGCTACAATTCCAATTATTCTTAAATTTTGTATTGAGATTAATTTCAGCAAAAGTAATGCAAATAATCTGAGTGAAAATATTAACACTGCCTTTTTCCCCCTAGCTATGAAAAGCAGCTTACAGATGGGAGAAAGAGGAATTAAGCAATGCATATCTCATTATTTGCAATATTTGCTAAATGAAGGATTTAGCAAGAAATCTTTGTTTCCTGAATGAATTCTAAGAAGGGTCCTATATAGAGAGCTGGGGGTGATAGAAGGACAAAAATTTTGCAAAGGCAAAAGACAATAATATTAGTTTGGTGTACTTTAAATATTGTTGACTAGGCACATTATAATGTATTCCTGCTGCCTATAGTTTTTGGCTTATATGTTAATAATGTATTGTTACTCTATTTTGTCACATAATTATATTTACCCTTGCCTTTAAATTGCAGAAGATAGTGTGCTGTTAATTCAAGCTGTGAGATTATAAAATACTGAAATATTAGTTAGATTGACTTACGTAGGTATGTTTTTACATGTTTATGGATTTTTTAAAAATAATTCTTTGAACAATACAATGCTTAAGGTATGCAGGTTGAAAGCAATAAACAGCTTAACATGTTGTCTTGGCATTATGAACTGGAGTCTTAAAAAAATCAGAGTTGGGAAGAAAAAGGAACATTTCATGATTTGAAATTTTTTTTTTTTTTTCAGCACAGATACAGAAGGAAAAAGACCAGATAACCTGTCACATAACACAGGTAGGGGAGGGACCTCATCTGGGCTTGCAGGGGAAAACCCCCCTTTGTGTACTGTAGGAGACTCACCCTCCTTAGCTAGAAGAGAAAAGCTCTGCAGATGGACAGACTGGACAGAAGAGTGTTGCATAAAGTCTGTTCGTTCTCAACATTAAAAAAATGGAGGTCTTATAAGTCTTTCCCCTACCTGAGAGCATCACTATATGTTGGAAATAAAAGCTCTTCCCCTGTTGCCTCTTTGAGACTAAAGAAGGATTGAGATTTGAGGCTTTATAATGGGTTTCTTGATACTTGCTTTTTTGGAACTGGGAGAAAGTTGTTCCCTCATAGTTTGATTAGTTTAGGTAGTGTGAGTCTTTTACCTTCTTTTTATTAGTAGAGAGATGTGCTGGAGGTTTGACAAATTCATTTCATCACAACTGGGCTGGCTCTTGCCAGAGCCAATGTTCTATATGTGTCTAACTCTCTCATAAAGTAAAACTGGAATTGGCTTGGAATAAGGGATTTCCTAAAGGTGGTGGGAGATGGGAACAAAGCTTCTAATAATGAACCCTCATATTCCACATTCCATTAACAGCATTGTATTGTTCATAAAAGAGAAAAAAGGCAGGGTCTCAGGTATGGGCCTGGGACTGGTTTAACGTAGCACAAGCCAATGCACACATTAAACCAGTGGAACAGATTACCAAAGGTGGAGCAGATTACAAAAAAAGGATGACCTGCATTGCATGAACTATTGCTCAAAGGTTCCCAGATGCATTAATGAATCATTGTTTTGACCTAGCTAGCTAAACTATATTTCTGGAGCTGTATGTTTCTTCTGCCATAATTAAAGCAGTAGTTTTCAAGCTCCTTAGACTAAAAGTACTCCTCAGAAAATGTCAGCTCTTAGTTTTCACTCATTTTTTTCAACTACAGTCAAGTATTAGAGATTTTTTTTGGTAGAAAGAACTATCATAGATCACAGCAGACCAGAAATATTTTAATCCTGTGGATTCCTATTCAAATCTCTGGCTTTACTTGTGAGTCATATTTGCACACCTAACAATGGTAACTCTGCATGGAACCCTGTGGCACCCTTGAAAAGATTTTGGTGAATCCCAGGGTGTCGTGGCACACTGGCTGGGAATCATTGATTTATAGAAATTAGTTTCTACATAAGGAATTAATTTAATTGAAGGAAGCATTTAATTTGACCAAATTTATTTAAGCAATGTGTTGCTAAAAAGAAAGAAAGTCTATGGTTACTGGATAGGGGTAAAGATGGGGAATGGTTTATAAGTATGGTAGAACGTGGTGACTGTACATTCTAGTGTGGTTGCATTACTTTACCATAAAACAAAATGACAATGTTATCAATATTTTACTGTAGATTTTTATTTTTAAATATGGGTTTTACTACTTAGATGCACTTTTCAAATTCTCATGTGCTTTGATGGGAATCATGCAATGAGCCAAAGTGGCATTTAACATTTCAAGTTTTTGGTAGTGAAGTATGGAGTCTCTGACTTCTGGTGAAGTAATTCATACCAATCTCTTCCAATATTATCACAAAAATATTAATCTCTGGATGAAGTAGTTTATTAAATGTATTTAATAAGTTGGTAGCCCCAGTTCATTTCCTAAAGAACACATTCTTATTACAAAATTAGTATCGGCATATTTAAAATTTAACAAAATACCAAGGATAGGGAAGGCACTGAAACTGATATAGGTTTTTCTAATGCAATTGAGAAAGCAGTGATCTTAGACCAGAGTCAATGTATGTGTATAAAAGTCAGCATTGAGATGTTTGAACTATGGAATTAAACCTGAACAGTCCCCTGGCTAATACCTAGCACCATTTAAGAGCATGGGATACATATTTTAAAGCAACATTTACAGATTAGTTGCAAGGCATGGCCACGTTAAAGGGAGGAAACAAAGCACTAGAATAATGTTATGAGAACAATATAGCTCCACAAGGAGCTTTTAGAATGTCTCAAATGCAAAACAAAAGCACACAGGCAATAGAAAAATGAGCAAGGTCACTAAGGAAGCATACTGGAAAACAGCAAGAAATTTCATGTGGAAGGCAAATATAAAGAATGAAATGTGCTGGATGAGAAAAATTAAAAAAAAAAAAAGAATAAGCTGTATACATGTGTTAGTCAGAAAAGAACAACCAAGGAAGCTGTGGTTCCATTGTTAAATAGCCAGGATTAACTTCTAAGAGAAGATGCTAAGGAGGCAGAGCTACTCAATAGCTACTTTGCCTCAGTGTTGACAAAAAAAAAAAAAGATTACATCTCATAACCAAACACCTAATAAAGATTATTTGGATAAGGAAGAGGGAAAGCTGAGGGATGAAATAAAAGAAACAGTAATCTGAAACAGAACTTTGGATGAGTCTTAGTGAATTCAAGTCACCAGGCCATGAATAATTTCCCAGGGTACTGACGGAACCAGCAAAGGTGATCACAGATGCTTTAGCAATAATCTTTATGAAGTTGTAGGAGACTGCTGAGGTACAAGAGAACTTGAAGGACAATATAGTTCCCCTCTAAAAAACGGGAAAAGGAGGACCAATTGAACTACATACATGTATCCTCACCTCAATACTAGGAAGTTACTGGAGCATATTATAAGGAAGTCCATTTGCATCTGGAAACAAGAAGGGTAATCATAAGTAGCCAACATGGGTTTACCAAGAAAAAAAAATGCCAGATGACCTTCATCTTCTTCTTTGATGAGATAACACTCTGATAGGTGAAAGGAATATGGTGAATATAGTGTACCTGGAATCCATCCAGGCTTTTGATATGCTTCTATATGATGTTCCCATAAACAAATTGGAAAACAACTAGACATAATTACCACAAGGCTGATAGAGAACTGGCTCAATAGCCACAAGCAAAAAGTAATTGTAAATGGATCCATGTCAGAATGGCATGAGGACCTATAGGGAGTGAACCAGGAAAGCCAAGGCTGTGACTGAACTCCAACTGGCTGCACGTATCAAGAACAATAAAAAGTCATGTTTTAGATATGTGGGGAGCCAGAGGAAAAGCAAGGGTAACATTGGTTCCCTGCTAAACCGTACAGGTCAACTGACAACTGACACCCAGGAAAAAGTCAACCTGCTTAATGGGTATTTTGCATCAGTTTTTCACCAGCCCCAAGGGCCGGCCCTAGTCAATACAGTATGGGACAGCCAGGGCAAGGGAAAATTGTTACTCTTCATCAATGTTGACCATGTGAAGAAACACCTTCAAGTCAGCTGGCCCAGACAGGTTACCCCCAAGGGTACTTAAGAAGCTAGCAAGCATCATAGCTCTGCCACTAGCACAGATCTTCGAGAAGGCATGGTGCTTAGGCAAAATGCCTGAAGACTGGAAGAAGGCCAATGTGGTGCCTATCTTCAAGAAAGGGAGGGAAGTAGATCTGGGGAACTACAGGCCAATCAGCCTGACCTCTATCCTGGGAAAAAAATATCAAAGAGACCATTCTTGATAAACTGGCTGAAGGCAACAACCTGAGGGACAGCCAGCATGGGTTTGTTGAGGGTTGGTCTTGCCTGACCAATTTCATCTCTTTCTACTACCAGGTGACATATCACCTGGACAAGGGAGAAGAGATTAACATTATATATCTTGATTTTAGAAAAAGCTTTTGATCTGGTATCCCATATTCATCTCATAGAAAAACTGGCCAGCTGTGGCCTTGGTTACATCATAGTCCACTGGCTGGGGAATTGGCTCTGAGGTCAGACTCAGAAGGTGGTAGTTGACAGAAGTCAATCATTGTGATGCGCTGTGACCAGTGGAGTCCTCCAAGGTTCCATCCTTGGGCCTATTCTTTTCAAAATCGTCACTAATGATGTGGACATTGGTGTCAGCAGTGGATTGTCCAAGTTTGCTGATGACAACAAACTTTGGGGTAATGTGTCCACACCCAAGGAAAGGATGATGATCCTGGTCGGCATCGAAAGGCTCAGAAAATGTGTGGATGAAAACTCGTTGGCCTTCAACACAGAAAAATGCAAGGTACTCCACCTTGGGAAGAAAAACCCACAGCATGCTTATAGGCTCAGCAATGCTACACTTCCTAGCACCATGGCCAAAAGGGACTTGGGGGTCATAATTGAATGAATATGAGCCATGAATGTGATGTTGCAGCTGGAAAAGCAAGCAAAACTCTGGCTTACATCCATAGATGCTTCTCTAGCAAATCCCAGGTTGTCATCCTCCTGCTGTGCTTGACCTTGGTGAGGCCACAGCTGGAGTACTGCATCCACTTCTGGACTCCACAATTTAAAAAGAATGTGGAGAAGGTTGAGATAGTCCAGAGGAGAGTGCATGATCACTGGGCAGGAAAATGGGCTTTTTGATGAGAGGTTGAGAGCTATGGGACTCTTTAGTATGGAAAAGTGCAGACTCAGGGGAGACCTAGTGGCTACCTATAAGTATATAAGGGGTATAAATCAGAATCTGTCAGAATGTCTGTACACCAGAGCACCCCAGGTGATGACAAGGTCAAATGGTCACAGACTTGTCCAAGACCATTTCAGGCTACACATAAGTAAAAACTTTGTTACTGTTTGAGCCCCCAAGGCCTGGAACAGACTTTCTCCAGAGGTGGTGCAAGCATCTCCTCTGGACTCATTTAAGAGTCAAATAGATGTTTATCTTCCTGGGATCCTGTGACCCCCAGATGACTTCCTGCCCCTGGGGTAGGGGCCTGGATTCGATGGTCTTCCAAGGTCCCTTCCAGACCTAATGTCTATGAAATCTATGAAATATACAGGGGTCTGTTCTCAGTCCAGTGCTGTTCATATTTATTAATTATCTTGATTTTGGCACAGAAAGCTTCTTGAGCAAGTCTTCAGACAACACAAAATTGGAACAGACTGTGGTGAGAAGCAATTTCAGAAGGATCTCAACAGATTGGTCCAGAAAGCTGGAGCTAACAGGATTTAGTTCAATGCCGACAAATGCAAAGTACTGCACCTTGGAAAGAATAACCAAAAATACAAATAAAAAATGAGTGATGCATAGCTGAATGGCATCACTATGGAGAAGGTTCTAGGAGTCTTGATAGATCATAGGCTTAATATAAGCCTGCAGGGTAATGCATCCACATAAAAGGCAAATGAGGTTTTGGAAAATATCAACAGACGCACACTAGGTGCAAGACATGGGAGGTGACAGCACATATCTATTCGGCACTAATTAGATCTCCTTTTAAGTACTATGTGCCATTTTGAGCTCCATGTTTTAAAAAGAAAAATTTAGAGAAGTCTATAGATGGTTGGCAAAAAAGATAAAAAGCTTGAAAGGTAAGTGATATAAAGAAAGGTTGATGGAAATAAGCATGTTCAGCTTATGAACAGACATTTAAGAGGAAAATGGTAGCAGTCAAGAAATACTTGAAAGGCTGCCATAAGGAAGAGGCAAAACACCTTTTCTCTTTTGCTGCAGAAAGCAGGACCTGGATCAATGGCATGCATTTGCAGCAATGTAGTTTTAGAATGGATATTAGGAATAACATCTTCTTTGTTAGAAAACTGAGGCAATGAAATAAACTAAGAAAGTTGTGGACTCTTCATCGCTGGAAGTGTTCAAGAAGTTGGAAAGGCATTAATCAGGGATGATCTTGGAGTTGGTATGTCTATATTTTCCATGGGTGCTTCCCAAGGTTCAAGGCTTTGCTGGTCCCCACATGAGGCCATGAGGAAACCTTTCCTATCCTGATGCTACATGTCAGAGTTTTTATTAAGCTTTCCTTAGAATCATTGTATGTTGGCTGCAAGAAGGTGGGAATTTTGCCTGGGGTGTCCCAGTCCTTTTGTTGGGACTTAAAGCTGGTGGCTCATGGCTAGAAGGCCTTGCCCCTCCACCTATGGTTGGACTGATCACCATATATGAGGTCCAGAAGGAAATTTACCCCATGGTCAGACTGATATAGGACTGCGGGGACTTCTGTTTTCCTATGTAGCAGGTGGGCCTCTTTCTTGGATCTCTTAAGCATATATTAATAATTTTTGCAGCAGCACAACACTGGCAACCGTGTCCTGTTCTTTTGCCTGTGGAAGATTAGAGTGCTACATCTTGTGTTTTGTCAGGGTTCACTGTGTAGTTTTGCCAATAGGTTAGACAATGTATTTGTATAGGATGACTTGGACAAGGATGATCTCGACTCAGGCAAAGGTTTAATTAGATGACCTCTTGAGACCTTCCAGCCTTATTTCACCATGATTCTTTGAAAAGTCTAAGGGTAAAATGTTCGTTCCATTGAAGCTGATGGTAAGTTTGATTGGTACTCCAATAAGGCCAAAATTTCACCGTTCAATTTATTTTAAAGATTAAATAAGTTCTGGCTATTTTGGTGTATTATCCCACTAGATAGTCCAATCTCTCTCTTGTCTGTCTATAAAATAAATAATTTTATTCTGAAGCACCACTATAAATAACAGCATTTTTTTTAAGTAGAGAAAGATGAGCAGACTTTCCAAAATTGGAGGGAAAGGCTGCATACATAAATACTAATTAAAGGGAATATTGTTGGACCACAGGGACCATGGAGGCTAGGTTTGTATAGTTGCAAAATTCTAGGAATACCTTACTCAGTAATGAAACAATGACCTGAAAATTCTCCTGCAATATGAATTCAGCACATAAGAGCTTGTGAAAGTCTCATTCCTCTGTCGAACAGAGAACTGCACCCCACTATAAGCCATTTTGTTCCCTCTTACTCATTATGATTTTCTCGCATGTTCATCTCTTAAGATAATGTCCTTTGTGTCTGAAGCCGTATCTTTGGTTCTGCCTGCTCTGATTAGCAATGGATATGGCTCCAATAAAAAGATCATAAAAGAAATTTAAAGTTCATAATATCAAGACATTTGCATCTGCTTGCAAGTTTTGTTTGTTGGGGGATTTTTGGTTTTTTGGTTTGTTTTTTTTTAAAGATAGTGGTGCTCAACCTTCAGGTGCACAGGCTGGATGAGGGCACACCATTGGTCTTCAGGGTGGATTCAGCATGGGATCGGCATGTGGGGTTGATCTAAGAGTGTGACCTAGAGTGCTGACCTGGCTGCAGAGCAACCCCATGCGCCAAATGCACCTGCAGACTGACCCCACGCCCCAGAAACCACAGCAATTAATGCTGTCATGCTCCCTACCCCCCACAACGCCCCAACAAATTTCTGGACCAGGGTCCCATGTGCTGGGAGACTTGGCCACATAAGATTGATTTGGCTCATGGGCTGAAGGTTGAGCATCACATTTTTTAAAGACAGCTGAGCAAAATACTTCCACTATTTCTAAAATCAGAAAGCAGGGTTTAAAAGACATTCACCTTTCAGAGCCTGCACCGAAATACAGGGGAGTGGTCATAGCTCACTAAACTAGCACTCAAATCTGAGAATGCATGCATGGAGTACAAGGAAAAAATATTAAGAGGCTTTAGTTATTTGCACATCCACAGTAAATTGGGACTCATCTGTAAGTGGGTTGGTTAACCTATTGACATTTACAGGCTGGCTTTGGCCTCTGAGGAGCATCTCAGCCAGAACTTGAAATAACACAGTTGTTAAGTTACACACAAGCAAAAATATAAGCAACCAAATAAACCCGTTTGTCTTGTTCCAGGTACTTATGGAGGTACCCTTTGGCTCTGGCTTCCAACACAGCCTCGCTCCTTCTGGCACCAAGCATTTGAACTTATTGATTGCTTAGTCCCTGTTTATTCCTCTGGGCTGCTTGTACACATGATGGGGGTTTAATCATCAGGGTTTTATTCTATGATCCCTAAATTGAAATTATGGGGTTTTAATTGAAACCCACCAGTTCAATTTTTCTGTCACATTATGGTGAGGGGTCCGATTCTTTTCTTCTGTGGAGCCTGCCTGCCTCTCTCTTCTGTGGCTGGGAAAGGGGAAGGAGGAGGGCGAGGAAGATGAGTGAGCTGACATCTGCAACACATTGCAAACTAAACTATATCCGCATGTAGTTTAATATGCAATGATGCAAACTCATCTAAACCCTCTAAAATTGGTGTATGTGTTGTGTATGATACCAGTAAGCCAAACAACTGACGTTTTTGTCACATGTACAAATACTTTGGGTGCTTTTTATAACTTCAACCAGCCTACTCCCTCTCTCTCCAAATACCCTACAGTTGGGCTCTCTCAACAGGGACAGACCACCAAAATGTCTACTGCATTAAAGTACAAACTTGGATCTAATGCCAGCCCATAACTCATTGGACCACAGATTCTCCCATCCAGGTCACTCAACATCTCTTTGCCTTTGTTACCTCATCTCTTTAGGGTGTATAATAAGACTGCTTTGTATTAAACATGTTAAAAATTGGGAATTTTTTTCACACATTTACATAGTATCATTCCACAAAGAGATCTGAAGCAACCTGTTAGAGAAGCACTATGACTAATGTCTAAAACACATATTAAAGACTTATTTCCAAAGGTAGGCGCTTTTTCACTCTGCCTCAGCTTTTGCATTAAATGTTAAATGATGGGGGACAACTTCTAAACTGCAATAAGCCAGTCATCGTAAGAAGTGGAAAAAGAATGTAGGACCTATTATCTTTTCAGCGTATGCACATTTCCCCTTAGTTGATGAAAACATTTTATCTGAGTAGGTAGATGATGTTAGGGATAGGCATACTCTCTGCTGTGGCTGGGTATATTTATCTGCATATAGAGATACAATTTCATAGTATTGAAATATGGATCCCAAGTACATTTATGAGTTGCAATTCTTTAAACTTAATTATTCTGTCAGTCAAGTTTTTACAGGTACAGATACTCTGAAATGGAACTGCAACTGTATAAAAGGTGAGGGCACAATCTGCAGGTAAAAAATTGTGCTCCTGGCAGGGAGCTTGCTCTTCTGAATACCTTCCCCAAAATATACCCACTGTCCTTCAAAGGCAATGTAAAAAATGCAAGTGAGAAAGCAAATCTACAATAAGAAGCCTCCATATTTCTTAATTAACACAAAGGAAAGTCTCATAGAGAGAACAATTGTTTTTATAAGAATCTGAGAGACTGTGAAATCAATAACAAATGTTGCCTTTGTTTTTAAAATACACTCTGTAGATTTTTAATCTGCTTTTCTTTCTTCCTATGTGTAAGTGTATAATTTAAAATATGAAATATTAGTGGTATTATTTTCTTATCCATAGTCATGGTACACATGGGCTTTTTTCTCCATTGTAAATTATTTAGCTTTTACTGCGAAGGCTGTTGTACTCAATAAAAATGTGCATTTTGTATTCAAATGAAACAAAGCTATAGAACAGATTTATTCCAAAACGTTTGTACTTCTCTTTTTTTTCTCCCCATTGTTTCTAATTTTTTAAAAATTGTTTCTCGTTTCTCTACTCAGATTCTGCTACCTGAAGGTTTTGTGTAACCACTAGGATTCATTTAATTATAACTTCACTGCAGAGATGTGTAGTTAAAAAAAAAAAATATCTTTCTTCTTATACTAGCATATCATCCAAGTTTCCAGACAGACAAGTAATTTAGGAAAAATTAGAAACCATCTCCTGCTACCTGAAGTTTCACTCTAGGTCTGTCTTCATGAGAAACACAGACGTGTGTAACACATTTTACAATAATAGCTTCATTTTTCACACATATTTCACACATTTCCATTTTCCCTGGCTCAGACTGGAACTGGAAGCCGTAATGACAAAACACGATGAAAAAGGTGGTTCTCAACATTTTCAGTTCAACTGTAAGCAAGTAATACCACAATACTTGCAAGAAAATCTGCTTCCAAAACATTGCCAGCCAATTTTGTTGATCCTAAGGTTTAACAAGCAGATATTGAAAATTTAGATGGAACGAGATTAAATCAAATCACAAGGGATTTATTTCCTAAAATCACTGGCACAAAACAGCCCTGAACTGAAGAAATGTAACCTCAGAAGCTTCATGCTGTTTTTTTCAAGCAGGGGTTAACTTTACTTACATACCTCTGCAAACCTCATGCACTGGACAAATGACACATTTACATCAGTTGACATGTATACAGGTTTTGAACACAAATGGAAAATAGCTGGAATAGACAGACAGTTATCCTTGGACAGCTGCCACAGGAAGTGTTATCACAGCATCTTATTGCTGGATAGAAGGGAGGGGCCCGTTTGTAATGGGTAAATAGCTCTTTAGGGATAACTGTGAATACCCAACATGCCGACGTCATTGTCATTTACACTGGTATACTTCTTACTGCTGTTTTTCCCAAGGTAAATTCACAACTGGGATTCCAGTAAATTACATCAGTGTAGGAATTTCTATTATAATACTTGCACACCTCTTCTGAAGGGGCAGATCCACAGCGGTATAACATTGCAATCATACCCTATTTTGGCTGTACCTGAACTCAGGATCTGATCAGAGACACTGCTTTCATGAGACTCCAGGGCCCAGAGGGTGAGTGTGGCTCTGCTCATCCTCTTCTTTCTTCTGCTACAGAAAATTATCATCTGTCCAGACCCTTGGACCTTATGACTAACATAATCATTATGTTGCCAACCTGCTATTTGTCCTGTACCTTGTTCAGGTATGTGTCTTTTGTCAGCTTAGAGCACATCTACACTGCAGCTACATCATTTACCCTCTCAGGGCAAATTGGTCCTCACTGAACTTCGTGGTTCTGTGGCTAGACTGCTAGTGGTGTCTGATTAAAATAACTTAAGGGGTTTTTTTAGGTATGTATTATATTGTAGGCAGTACTTTGACTGGTGTGCAAACATGCTCTTAGCTGCACCATATAAACCTCCTTTGCCATCGCTATATGAAATGGGTATGTTCTTATAGGTATTCCAGGCAGGCAGAAATGCCTTCATGGTGCAGGATATTAATGCAGAGGCAAGTGGCATCTCGTGTTGCAAGTGTGGCATCTAGTGTTCTCAGGGAGGCGGTTGATGACCTTGATCTTGTTAAAGAAATCTGTTGCATCATGCAGAAACCTTTCTATAAATCCTTATATGTGAATCCAGAATCAGAACGTACAAAAACCCCACAGGTCACCATACACACCTTCACAAAACCAGTAATCATTCCCAATATACCAAGAGAGTTATAATCTATAGTCAGGACTTCATATACCACTGTATCTGCTCTTAAGCTAATACTTTGACAACAGTCTTACCAAACTAAAAAACTAACTTTACTCAGCAAGGACACTTCAGGCGCAGACAGAAGTACAGCTCCCTGCTGTTACTCAGAATGATTTGCTGGAAGCAATCTGAGTTACAATGATCCCACAGGACAAACAGAAGATTATGGTTGGTTCCAGGAGGGAGGGGAAATTAGCTGCTGGCTGGGAGCCTGAAGCCAGTTTCCCATAGCAATGGCCCCTCCTCCCTCCCAGCCTGTCCCTTTTTCAGAATGAGAGGGGATGAAAGGGAACAGAAGGAGCTCATTCTAGGACATACGGGTCGACTCCAATACATCCACCCTACTCTTCTGCGGGGGCTGAACAAATCCCAGACCAAACTCCATCTACTCCCCTTCCCCTCCCATTCTGAAAACAGAGACAAAAGAGAGGCCAGGAGACAGCACAGACAAAAGTTACAGAATGCAGTCTGTTTTGAAACATCTTCATCTGAACCATCATGCAAAGAAGGTCCAAAATTTCACCTGATCAGCCATTTTTGAAGCATTCTTCAGCCACGCACCTGTGTTTGGCCACGGCTATAGATCACTTTCTGTGGCTAGATTGGGCAAAATCTGTCTGTGCCCTTCAGCATATAACTAGACTGCATCTTTGAAGGGGACACCCAAATGCCTCACACACACCTACTGTCACACAAAACAAAAGGGACCACCCCACACACTTACCACATAACCTTGTTGGTCCTACATGCAAACCTATAAAAATTCATCAACCTATAAAAACATCAATCAATTACAGTTTAGACTCAGAGAGGAAGAAACCTTGAGAAAAAACATTCCCAACTTCCTTGACCCTACCCCTTATTCCTGACTTTCAAATAAACTCCAAAACATGTCCAGCTCATGATTAGAAGTAAACTACCTGCTGCTAAACACACACTGAGTGAAACACAACCTTGTCAACAAATGCAGAACCCTCCAGTGCATCTTTACTGTCATCACAATGAAACCAGCAGAATAAATGGATCTTGCATAATTTTATTATAGAATATAATGCGTCTCATGCAATGCACCGGAAACTCTCACGGAAAATAAACAGCCACTTTCTCCAAACTGAACACCAACAGAGACTTTAAAAACCCTTATATTCATGGATAAATTACAAAACACTTCAAAACACGGTCTGTGACCAAAATATCATACCTGTGTTTTGGACACTAAGAATTATGGAAGGACAGTGATGATGCATTATATTATAATTGTTTGAACTTTTTGGAAATAAAATACTTCATTTTCAGTTTTCCTAGTGAAAAAAAAATAGGATGAATTAAAACCTCCCCTCTCTACAATTTTGAGGAAAATTCACTTTTTGTCACAAAATCATTCTGATAAACCATATTTGACGAGCTCTACTCATAATTAAAGTTATGCAAACTTTTGTATGCTGGGGAGCCATTTCAAGCAGTCACATTATGCTCATTGGTATAACTCACATAGATGTTCACCAACACTATTAAACAGAACTCAAACAGAATTATGTAATTTCAGAAAAAAAAAAACCTTTAAGCAATTGGTCACTCTTCAAGATTTGAATGTCTCAGTTGCATAAAGTATTTGGGTTAACACACAATTTGCATGCATTTCAAAGAACATACTCAAACATAATAAGGTTTTAGCTACTTGCATCCTCAATCTATCTAAAGTGACAATGAAAATACTATACAAGATTTTGTTGCAGACTGAGAAGATACCTGGTAAAGTTCAAAATAAATCATCAGCACACTAAACATAGCATCTTCTGTATAATTTCAGTTCTGGTTTATTCATATCATCTTAAACATTCTTGCAGCTGACAGGTGTTTGAGTCAAGTAGCATCAAATATTCCTAAATTAACTTTAAGTTCTGGCATGAAGACACAGGTAGTGAGGTTTAGGGAGGGCTGCATAATTTGACCAAGAGAACTGGTACGCAGCTATTGTATCAATTTATAAGTAAATAGACATTGCTATTTAGGGTCAATATTGAGGTTATCTTCAACCAGTCTGAATCATATCAGCCATCCTTTCCCCACCTACATCATACCTTGTATTTCTCTCTTGGATGCAGCAGCCAGGTAGTTCCCATTTGTCATGCAAATAATTCATTTAAAAATTGGTCTATGAGCCACTTCTCTCTCCTGTACTCCCTGTGACTGGAATTAAATGCAACCCTACTAGGGCACATTTTCTTGAGCAGAAATCTTTGTTGCTAGTCAGCATGTTGCTCCATTAAGCATATACATAACCAACTACATATCGAGTGCATAACTTTTTGTTATTGCAATACAAATACTCATGACTTGCAGTAGTCATGCTGAGAGACATAGGATCTAAAACAGGAATCAACATATATACCACCTAACCATTAACAAGATCTACACAAGGAATTTGCCAGGGAACTGGCTGAGCCTGCATGCTTCCAGTGCATAGTTGCAATGGGAGAATTTACTCCCGGGCGTCTCATGGGAGTAACTCGGCCAAATCTGATTGGTGGC
Organism: Caiman crocodilus; assembly: GCA_030014935.1. Taxonomy (NCBI): domain Eukaryota; kingdom Metazoa; phylum Chordata; order Crocodylia; family Alligatoridae; genus Caiman; species Caiman crocodilus. The sequence goes on from JAGPOW010000261.1 coordinate 126,746,918, forward strand.
AAAGCTTCCTCACATGTGTGGACAAGCTCTACTTGACTCAGGAAGTCATTGTGCCAACAAGAAGTAAAGTGTTGCTGGACCTGTTACCAGCCAAAGGGGATGATCTAGTCAGTGACCTAAGAACCGAGGGAAAGCTGGGTGATAGTGCCCACAAACTGATCACATTTACTGTACATCACAAAGCTGGCAAGTCAGTCAGTAATATAGAAGTCTCCAACTTTAGGAAAGCTGACTCTGACAAGCTCAGGAAACTCATTGTTGAGGACCTAAGGGACCATGACTCAACAGGAAGAGGAGTCCAAGAGGAGTGGTTGCTTCTCAAGGGAGTGATCCTGACAACGTAAGTGTTGTCTATCCCATCTCAGACAAAGGGTAGCAAAAGTGCACAGCAACTCCCTTGGCTCAGCAGGGAATCTGAGAACCTCCTATGCCTAAAAAGAGAGACTTATAAAGGATGGAAGGCTGGAATAACCACCAAGGAGGAGTACTCAGTACTGGTCCATGCCTAGAGGGAGCAGACCAGGAAAGCCAAGGCTGCAACTAAATTCCATCTAGCTTCTCATATCAAGGATAATAAAAATATTTATACCCAGCATCAGTGTAGACCTTGTAAAGGAACACCGTGAGAGGCTGGACATCTTCAAGTTATCTGGTCCTGACACATTACATAGTAGAGTGCTCAAGGAGCTGGCAGGTGTCATAGCCCAACCATTGGTAAAAATATTCAAAAACTTACAGTGCTCAGAAGAGGTACCTAGAGACTGGAAGAAGGCCAATGTGGTACCTATCTTCAAGAAAGGGAGGAAAGTAGATCCCAGGAATTACAGGCCAATCAGCTTGACCTTAATCCCTGATAAGATTCTAAAGAAAATGATCAGAAACCCTGATTGATAAGCAGGCAGATGGCAACATCCTGAGGGACAACCAGCATGGAATTGTCATAGGTAGGTCTTGCCTGACCAATCTCATCTACTTTTATGATCAGGTTAAATACCACCTGGACAAGAGAGAGGAGATTGACATTGTATATCTGGACTTTAAAGAAATCCCATGATCTCCCCATGGAAAAAATTGACCAAATGTGGCCTTGGCTAAACTACAGTGTGATGGCTGAGAAATTGCCTTGGAGGTCAGACCCAGAGAGTAGTAATCAATGGAAGCGAATTTGTATGGCACTCCATGACCAGCGGTGTCCCCCAAGGCTCTGTCCTTGGACCAGTTCTCTTCAACATCTTTATCAACTATGTGGGCACTGGTGTCAGAAGCGCACTGGCCAAGTTTGACACCGATGACACTAAACTTTGGGGCATAGCATCCAGACCTGAGGATAAACTAGTGATTCAAGCTCACTTGGATAAGTTTTGTAAGTGAGTGGATATAAACCTGATGATGTTCAATAATGAAAAATGCAAGGTACTCCACCTCGGGGGGGAAAAAAAAACCACAGCATGCTTATAGGCTCGGAGGTGTTACGCTCACTATCGCCATGGCTGAAAGGGACTTGGGAGTGGTGATTGACCACAAAATGAACATGAGCCACCAATGTGATGTCACAGCTGGTAAAGCAAACAAAATTCTGGCTTGCATCCATAGATGCTTCTCAAATAAATGTCAGGATGTCATCCTCCTGATATACTTGGCCTTGGTGAGGCCGCAGGTGGAGTACTGCATCCAATTCTGGGCTCCACAATTCAAGAAGGATGTTAAGAAGCTTGAGAGAGTCCAGGAGAGCCATGTGCATGCTCAAAGGGCAAGAGAATAGGCCTAATGATGAGAGGGTGAGAGTCACGGGACTCTTCATCCTGGAGAAGCACAGGCTCAGGGGTGACCTGGTGGCTGCCTAGAAGTACATAATGGGTGTGCATCAGGATGTGGGGGAACATCTGTTCACCACAGCACCCCAAGAGATAGCAAGGACCAAGGTCATAGATTTCTCCATAAACATTTTAGGTTGGACATTTTAGGTTGGACTTCTTTACTGTCTGAGCCCCCGAAGCCTGGAATAGACTCCCTCCAGAAGTAGTGCAGCTACCTACACTGGACTCTTTCAAGAAATATTTGGATACTTATCTTGCTGGGATCCTTTGACCCTAGCTGACTTCCTGCCCCTGGGGCAGGGGGCTGGACGTGATGATGTTCAAGGTCCTTTCCAACCCTAATGTTTATGAAATCTATGAAGTAAGAAAGGTTTGGCTGACTGATACTGAGCTGCCACTGCTTACCTAGCCATAGCTATACAGCAATGTTTCTGGGCCGCAACCCATTGTGGGATCACATTGCTTTGTAGATAAGAGAATATTATAAGTAGATCCTTAGGCATAAGGAGGAATAATTTAATTAAGCCTGGATCTTTCAGGTAATAGAGGCGAGGCAGAAGACAGTACTAAGGGAAACTAGACTGGTACATCAGTAGGCTGCCTTCACAATCCAAAAACTTGTTACCTCAAAGTGCTAATGGTCTGTGGCTTTTGAGGCCAGTTAATCCTTGTAAACTGAAGGATTGTGGTTGGGGAAAGCTTTCATTAAGTACCTTGAGTGCTAAATTCATTGTCCTCTGTTAAACACTATAGATTTTAGTAACTTTTCAACTGCCATACAGGGAAAAAAAAAAGAAAGAAAAAAAAAGTCAGAAGTAGGAAAGAACACAAGGAGTGGGTGCTACTAACCGCCCCAATAGTCAGAGCAGAATCCTAGTAAATATTCAAAAAGCATGTGCATCAAGATTCATGACTTCAGACACAGCATGCAAAGTGTCTATTGATAGTGTTTCCTCCTTACTGCTTCTCTACCACAATAACAGACTGAAGAGTGGGGTTGTTGGAGATGAGATCACTGCCAGGAACCTCAGCTAGAAAGTGTCACTTGAACACTTCAAGACAATTTGCTGGTATCCTTGACAGCAATGTATTTGTATTGAATGTATTTTATTCAGTCATGGCAGTGAATTCTGGCCTGGTGGACATGCAACACCAGTATGCTCTGCCTGGTATCAGTAGACACTTCATGCTGTGCCTGAAGTCATGAATCTTAATGTAGACACTTCTTGAATATTTACTAGGATTTTGTTGTACTAAGTATCATGTTGAGAAGCAGTGGGTTTTTTGTTTTTTGTTGTTTTTTGGGGGGGGGTTGTTGTTGTTGTCATGAACTGTCCTAAGCATACCTGGGTGGATCTTTAGGAAACAGCATATCACGGATTCACCCCAAAATTGAATTTTCTGTGGGCGTTCACTGTGTAGCATGCATGCATATCTTACCAAATTAGATTTACTGCTGTGGTATTTAGTGTTTATTAGTAGCTAGAGTGAAGCTGGGTTCCAAATGCTGTTTTCATATCTGTATACATTATAGTATTTCATATAACTATATTTTTGTAATTGCATGATGTCACTGGAAGATAATCAAATGAGGTATTTAACAAACACCAAAGGCACTATTTGCCTGTAATGGGGATATTAACTCTTCTGTAGAAAAGGCATCTTAGAGAAATGAACCATCACAGCCTGGGGACAACAGGGGACAATGAATTTCAGATTTCTCATGTCAGTTTTCGGAGGTTTCTGGTAACTCATGAGCAATTAAAATAAGTCTGGTGCTGGGGCAGGGAGTCAATGTGAAAGGAATGGCTTTTTAGATCCGAGCTATAATACAATCATGATATTTGGATTTTTCCCAACCTGATGAAAAGTCTAAGGCTCCCATCAGCCACAGCTAGTATATTCAACAGGAAGGCTAATCTCTAATGAAATTGGTGGGACTTTCAGGAAGGGTAGGGTATAGCTGCATTTCCTGTTTCATATCACTACAGCATATGGCTATATTCCAAACACACAGCAGAAAGGATTAGACCATGAAATGAGTACAGCAGTCATCCTTATACTTGGAAACTCTTCAGTTTCCAGGTGGAGGCAGGGTTACTTCTACATGTTGAACTTAAAGTATAGGAAGTTGTCAGGTATAGGATCAAGGATGACTACAAAGCTGACCCAAATTCTCGCAACTTCAAGTAGTGGCATATTAGGTTTTCCTGGTTTAGTGCTGAGGGAGATGGAACATAGCGCTGGGCCTATCACTTTCATTGTCTTACCCAGATATAATGAGAATTTGACAGCCCTTGCATTACCACATCACCACAAATCAGTGATGTATTACACTTCGTGTCTATAGGGAACGCAGAATGTCCATTCACACCAGCTCACAGTTTAGAAGCAATCCAACTCTATGGGTACATATAAAACACTTGTTTCATGCCTTGGAGAACCCATGAAGGATACCCTGCTACTTGCTTCTATTTTAGGTATCAACTCTCTCTCTCTCTCTCAAAAAAAAAAAAAGTAATATAGCTACTCAAAGTGGCCATAAGCATGTACCCAAGACACTAAGAGCAGCATAAGCTATGGTCAAGGATACTTTAAGATGGATACGGTGCATCATTTTGGGGATTCAGCATGTAGGAAATAGAAGCAAGTAGACGCTGAGTGATTCATGGTAGCACTGATGAAAGTAAATCTAGAAGTACTGCAGTTATACCCTGTGATTGCCTTTTATTTAACCAACTCGAAATGTTTCTTTAATTATTCTAAAGTTCTGCCCTGTGATTTTGAATATAAATTCCTGCACAGATCATCTAAATGTGTTATGCATTATGTATGGAAACAGCTCCAGACAGCAAAAAATGGAGTTAATAACTGAATTATATAACATTTCTCCCCATATATAAAGGAAAAATTCTGACATGTTCTGCACATTATTTTTTTTTAAGTTAAACAAAGGTCCAAAATATTTATATTTTAACAAACAAGTAAAAATATTCCCAGCTTCCAAAAGATAAATAGTTTCAGAACTCCATATTTCTAAGGCATGTTGAAAAACTCTAGAAACCTACAAAATTATTTTATCACAGAAGGGGGGCAATTACTGAAGTTATAGGTAAGCAAACAAAGAAGCAAACTTCTTTCCCAACTCAATTCAAACCTAGTTTTGAATAGTTGCAGCAATGACTTAGGAGGAATAACTTTCTTTTTTTAATCTTTTCAAATATTTGCCTAATAAGCATGTTTTCTTAAAGTATCTGAACATTTACTGCTAAAAATTTAATTATGCCTTTTTAGGGAAACTTGTTTATTCCTATTGACATTTTTGAGCATAATAACTATAAAAGTTGTGGCATATTGCCTTGAAAATTTGAATGAATTACACAGCTCTATTATTTTTATAGTTTCATCTATAAAAACTTTGCTTTTTTCTATTTTTAGTGGATTACTAACAAAAAGAGTAAAAACATAACATTATTGATACATTCCCCATAAGCAATTCCATAAAGAAACATCAAGTAGTTTGCAAGAGCAGATTTTTTTCTCTATTGGCCCTCAAAGAAAATTTGATTAAGATATAAAGCGCACGCACGTTCTGTAATCTAAATTTCCATGTTTGCTAAGAAAGTTAAAGTCAAGCTGATCTGTAATAGAGTGTGTGTGTTTTTTTCAGTGTTATAAAAGTGCTCAGATAATAAAATAAAACCAAACATTATATAATAAAGCCAACAGCAATAAGAAAAGTAACTATGGAAATGCTCCCTATAGAAAAGTGTTTCCAACTAGAAATGTCATTGTATTAAAGATAACCCTAATAATTATTAAACAGGGATTTCTGGACCCCAAACAACATTTCTAGTGTGGGATCCATTTGCAAATCTGCATATTTTAAGTTAACATTTTAAAGTTCCTATAAATGGATTGTCTAGCCTTGCAACAATCTTAGTCTAGTCCTTGCATCTAAAGCAGTCTTTAAATCATAAACAGACAAGTAAATAAAACCCAATCTTTCTGCCCCATTCCAAACACTGGGACCACTGTTGGGGTCCAGAGCAGGGGTGGATACAATGCAGCAAGAAGGCCAGATCCAGACCACCAACTGATTGCATTCAGCTGGCAGGTGGGTGCCGAGAAGCCAGAGCTGCTTCCAATCTCTCTCTGTCTGAGCCAGGACAGAAGCACAAACCTCCCCCCAGATGTAGCATGCCCTGCACTCCCCTTCGCCCCTCCTGCAAATGTAGTGCGCAGACGTAACACAGGTTTAATGCACCCTGCTCCCTCCAACCCTGAGTCTGGATCCAGTAGCTGCCAGCTACATTGACAGCTGCCTATTTCATAGACATTAGGGCTGGAGGGGACCTTGGAAGATCATCAAGTCCAGCCCCCAGTTCATAGCATCCCAGCAAGATAAACATCTAGATATCTTTTGAAGATATCTGGCACTGGCAGCAATCTATTCCAATCTATTAGTGAGGCTAGTAAAGCATTTTGGTTGCTTTACTAGCTGCAGCATCGCATTGAAGGCTCATGTTCATCTTGTGGTCAATGATGACCCCCAAGTCTCTTTCTTCTGTAGTGCTAGGCAGTGTAGCACTGCTGAGCCTATAAGGATTCTGCAGGTTTTTCTTTCCAAGGTGGAGAACCTTGCATTTTTCAGTGTTATACACCATCAGGTTCTCATCCGCCCATTTACTGAGCCTGTCAAGGTCAGCCTGTATCACCCTCCTGTCCTCAGGTGTGGATGCTTTACCCCAGAGTTTGGTGTTATTGGCAAACTTGGCCAGTCTGCTTCTGACACCAATGTCCACATCATTAGTGAAGATGTTGAATGGTATAGGCCCAAGAACAGAGCCTTGAGGGACCCCACTGAACACAGCACACCATGACAATTGACTTCCATCAACCACCGCCCTCTGGATCCTACCATGGAGCCAGTTCCCCAGTCAGAAGATTGTGCTGAGGTCACAGTTAGCCAGTTTTGCTAAGAGGTAATCATGGGATACCAGATCAAAGGCTTTTTTAAAGTCAAGATATATGCCATCAATCTCTTCTCCCTTGTCCAGGTGATAGACCACCTGGTCATAAAAGGAAATAAGATTGATCAAGCAAGACCTACCTGCAACAAACCCATGCTGGCTATCCCTCAGGATGTTGCCATCAGCTAGTCCATTAAGAATGGCCTCTTTGATAATCTTTTCTAAGACCTTCCCCAGGATAGAGGTCACGATGATGGGCCTGTAGTTTGCTGGATCCACTTTCCTCTTTTTCTTCAAGATAGGCAACACATTGGCCTTCTTCCAATCTTTGGTGACTTAACCAAAGTGCCGGGAGTTCCCGAAGATACATGCCAGGGGCTGAGCTATGATGCTAGCGAGCTCCTTGAGTACCCTGGGGTGTCAACTGTTAGGGCCAGCTGACATGAAGTTATCCAGCCTTTCAAGGTGTTCCTTCATGTGGTCAGCATTAATGGAGGGTAAGGAATCTCCCTCACCTGGGCCGCCCTGTCCTGTAATAGGCAGGGGCGTCCCATAGGACTGGCAAAAGTCCTACACTAAGTACCCATTTAACAAGTTAGCTTTTTCCTGGGCATCAGTTGTTAGTTGTCCCATCTGGTTTAGCAGGGGTCCAGTGTTGGCCTTGCTTTTCCTCCGGCTCCCCAGATGTCTAAGAAAGAATTTGTTATTGTCCTTGATACTTGTAGCTAGTTGGAGTTCTGTCACAGCCTTGGCTTTCCTGGATCGCTCCCTGCAGGTCTGGATCAGTGCAGAGTATTCCTCCTTGGAGGTGGATCCTCTGCACTGCTCCAGACGCATTATTGTCTAAACATGGTCAGTAATTTCCAGGTTAGGGCTCTGGGGAGTGGGGATAAGGTTGTGCTACTGCTGCAGGCAGGTTCAGGCTTCTGTGCTGGTTATAGCCCACAGCTGTAGCAGGTCCCATCCTTCCCCCTTCCTTTCCCACATCTGCACTACTGTCCACCAGATAGTGCTAAAGGATCATTAAAGCTTAAGCTACCCTTAAATGGATGTTAAATATGAAAACAAACCTGATTTAACCAGAGTCTAGCTTTATTGATACAACCAATGTTTTTTTAGCCGTTTCTATATAAAGCAAGAGAAAACACTTAGTACAATCATCTCACCCAATTTCTCTGCTTCCCAAAAGCGGTGACCAATCAGTCCCCAAAAGCAGAGGATGTGTCATTGGATAATTTTTATCACTCACAAAACCTAGACAGGTGTTGAAAGCTGATGTATGATGACACACATACTTAACTTTCTTGATGCTCCCTTTTATGCTTTTCTTCAACTTCACTCCTCTTGATGATTCTTTGCTTCTGGGTCTCCTCTTATCACCTCCCATTAACATATCCAATCACTTCATCCCTCTGATTCAGCTGGTTAATGCCAATTTCAGTTAATTTGAGCTGGCAACAAGGCTATTACTATGTTATGTTAGAGAAACTTCTCACAGTAATAAAGAAGTAAAGAAAAAACATGCAAGCAAGCTCAAGGCTATAATCTGCCTGTGTTAGCATACTCAAGGTCAGCTGATAATACAGGCACAAGCAAAACGAAAAGTTCAAATAATAATAAGGCTATACAAAATCTTGAGAAATGGTTAAATAAGGCTAAATATAAAACAAAAAGTCTAAATAATACTATAATTCACCACTCAAGCAGGTACAATTAAAGTATAAATGTGACAAGCTATCCTAACATCCCATGCCTAGAGCCCTGACCCAGAAGCTGCCTCTGCATTTGGGCAGCTGTGGATGTGGCTGACAGCTTCTGGGTCCAGATTTTTGGGGTATGCTAAAGCTACAGGAAGGTGGACTTCAGCCATGGGCAGGGGGGGAGGGGGTGCATGCTAAAGCTGTGGGGAGGTTCAGGCTTCCATGCTGACTGCAGTCCTGGGAGGAAGGGAGGGCGGGGAGGTGGTAATGGGGGAGAGGGAGATGGTCAGCAGCTCACCAAAACTCATTCAGTGGCCCACCAACCCAAATAACTGCCCACATCTGACCTCTAGAGTCAGATCAAACAGAAAACAAAACAGTTGAAAGGAGATGCTAGCACTGTGTCATCTATTCTACCCACTACCAATGCAGAAATATTGTGCTGTCCATTTGTGAATGTTTTGCCTAGTTAGGTTTTAAACAGCACAGTAATGTGCCACAAGCACCCAATAATCTTCAGTTTCAGAGATGTCAATATGGTAAAATGTAGTGTATCAAGGAGTTATGAGAATACTGTCGGTGGTTTCTTACCCGTCAAATAGGTATAACTTACTATAATCCTAACTATACGTATTTAATTCCCCCACTCTTATATTCTTAAGAGATCAGTCCATCCCCCTCATAGTATATGTTCCTATTCCCTGAAATTTCTTTAGTATTTTTGTTCTGAAAATGAGGTACCCGAATTTTAACAGTGTTTCAGATCCAGTCACGCTAGAACTACATGGAAAAGGATATTTTCTATCTGCTCTCAGGCAAAATTCCTCTGAGATTTTAGCCCCAAACTACCCTTTTTTTGTCGCCATATCACGACAAGTTTGCTCACTGTTCTCAACCTTATATTTCTTTCCATTTTTGATCCTAAGTTTCTATGTCCACTGAGTCTTAAACCCTGAAAATTGTTGCATAGTATGCTGCAGGGAGTGAAACTATTTCCCTCTGTAATTATCTAAAACATGCAGGCAGACAGGCAAGATATGACAGATACTATAAAGTTGTGGCCTAATTATCTAATCTGGAAACTATAATCAATAATTCAGGCACAGTGGGGGGAACGATTGCTTCCTAAATCATTTCCACCTGCCAGAGGTCCCTACCCCAACCTCCTCCATAGTTTCCTACAACACAGGGCTGTGGCTACATCACCAGCTTTTTCATAATGGGGGGAAGGATTATTTTCACTGAACCACATATTAAAAGTCTCATCCTGATTTCCCAGGTTCTGAAAAACCATGCCTTGCCAAAGTAACCCAATTATAGCTTATTTGGGGACTTCCAGAAAAGCTACCACTAAATCTCTTGGCATTTTGAGCCCAGTGGGATTATCAAATAGTTAGTAATCTCCCATTCCCCCTGGTCTTCCCCCTTCCCCTTCCTCTTACACACTGACCAACAAATGAACCGCAGATGGAGACACATTGCAATGTTCCTGAATAACTTAAGGAGGATCTGTTAAGTATGCACAAAAATGTTGTAATTGTTCCCTATTTCCAATGATTCAGGCATACTCTGACTTTGTAATCTGGTAGTTTCAGGTTGAATGCTACAGCATGTTAAACCAGTTGTCAGTTAGTCCCAGGAAAATGGCCTAAGGTCTCTTTGTTTCCTGATTTTGAACACAGCCCCATTAAAAGTATAAAACAGTTTAATCCAGATACAATACAATGAAGTCTTGTTATATTCTGGTTGTCCCTCTGGCCAAGCTGGTTCATTTGTGCCTTGCTACTGGGGTCCAGTTTCCATTGCAGATGTGTACCTCTCATCCCACTGATCTAAATCTTAGCTTTAATAACCTGTTCCCTTCTTTTTTTGTAGCATGAATACATCCTATGCCACTTTAGGATTTCCCTCAGTATTAAGACCTAGCAGTGAACTTCTAGAGCAGTGGTTTTCAATCTGGGTCCGAGGACCTCTGGGAGGTCACAGACTATGTCTAAGGGGTCCACAAAAAGATCACTATTACCAATCAAAAGTATGTGAATACCCAAACGTACAAATCAAACTTGCAAATCACTTATGATGTGCACCTCCATTCAAATTTCCCAGAGGTACCAACCTGTATTATTAATAATAATTTATACTTGAACACAATCAAGGTGTTAGAGCTCTCTCAAGGTGTCTACCTTTAAAAGTCTTCTAACTCCAAAGTCCTGTTTAGTTTTTTTTCTTCTTTATCAGATTAAGCCCGATAGAAACCGAAACTCCAGTAGTCATCCCACATTACAGTATAAAATTCTGTACTGCCTCATCTCAGCCTTCAGTAGGAGTTAAGAAAAAATGTTCACACCTCCAATATACATCAGGACAGTCAAGGAATTGGTTGTTTTGTAAAGTGGCAAAATTAGGCCAGAGCCAAAGGAACTCTAGGGATATAGCTGTACAGAAATGGAACTATGGCTAATTCCCTGGACAAGTATTCAGTTTGCACTAACCTCCTGCTCTGAAGGATTTTAATCACTAGCAGAAAACAAGACAAAATATATTTGATTCAAATTTCAGGCCTGAGACTTATATCCTATCTTTAATTTGAGGATACTCTCTGGCATTGATTAAAATATTATTCCCTCTCCCCCCCTGCCTCCCCCACACGTATATATATATATATACATATACATATACAAACTTAACAAGAATGTGGATCTGGTCACAATCAAGGATTGCTATATGGAAGGGATGTCAAACATATAGCCCATGGGCTGGATCTGTTTTGTGGATCACTGGACCCACACCCCAGCCCCAGTCCTAGTTCATTAAAAGTAATTTCAGCTCACCAGGTCTGCCAGGTAAATCCCACAATCTTGTCACTTATTAATGGCAACTAGGAAACCTGCTATGTCTCTAGTTTGGTCTCCAAGTATGCCGGCGTAAGTGGTGGAGGAACTAGGTGTATACCCACCACAAAAGTCACAGGTTTGTGACCTCATTTGAGTTCATGCTAATAAAATATATATTCAGGTAGCTCACAAACTGGAAAGATGGTTTTAACCAAGCCACAATTCCAAGTCTTTGGTACACAGGTGGGAAGGGATTTGTGGCATTCCATCCTGTTCCAGATCTGGGGAGCAGCTCTAACAATTTCTTAATCAGCAGTGTTGCTGACGTGTCACGATTCACGCGCTGCTCTACTTACAGCTGTTCATAGTTCCCCTTACCTCAGTTTCCCTTACCTCAATGGTATTCCAGTAAGTTTACTTCTCTCCTCCTCTTCCTTCCCTCAGAGTCGTCTATACGGCCTAACCAAAACCATACAGACCAACCTCACAGAAAGAAGAACGAAACTGTTACTTACAGAGATTGCTTTCCAAATCGAACGCCTCTTCAGACCTGTACACTTCTCATACAGGCCCTTCATCTGTGTCCCTTTTCCCTCTCGAGTTGGTTCAGGGTATATGACCTTCAATATGTGTTTTTCTGGGGAGACCCATGGTCTGCTGGCTCCTGCAGTCACTCTGTCCCATGAGAGAAGGCCCCATCAGGCTAATAGCCTAGCTGTCCGCATGTGCCTAGGGGTTCTGACTTGCAGACCTACCCCAACTAATGAACCGGTGGGCCGTTATTTGGGCCTCTTGATTGGCTGCTGAGAAGAGCAGCCTCCCTATTTTAGATCTGTAGCAGCAAGCTGGAGGCCAATTGACAGTTCTTTTTGAAGATATGCTGGAGTAAGCCTTCCTAGATCCTGTGATCTTGGTTTTCTGACTTTTGACCCTTCTCAGCTCTGCTTCTGGAGCCTGGCTGTGGAAATTCTCTTTGACTTTGATGAGCTGGTCTCTGACTCCAAAACCTTAACTCAGTCTGCATTTTGGATTCTGCCACTGAATTTCCCCCCCTGAATCTAGTAACTTGCTCCCTGCTGCCTTACTTCACCTGTGATTTGGACTCTGCCTCCACCTCCTACTCTTCTCCAGTGCCCTTACCACTAGGCAAGACAGCCTACTATCCAGTCTTACACACTCCAACCCACACCAATGCTGTAAGTGATCTGCCAATATCTTACTGCCTGAACATTATTGTCTCAAAGCTCTCAGGCTAGAGATTTCAACTCTTGTGAATGTTCCTGCTACTCACCCACTCTTCCACATGCCCCACATAGCTCTGTTGTTCGGTGAAGAGCCTCATAATCCATGTAATTCTGAGAGGGGCTGCTCATTAAAGGTTGAGGGATAGGTAAAAAGCTAGCCGTCATCTCACCAACCAGGAACTACTTTTTCATCCCTCAATCTCATCAGATTGGAAGAAAAACACTCTCTCTTCTGGCTCTTCATAGAGTCACAGAAGTAGGATCAGAAGGGACCTTGTAGATCATTAAGTCTGATCCCCTTGCCTTAGCAGGAGAGAAAACTGTGCTCAGATGACCTCAGCCAGGTAGACATCAAGCCTCCTCTTAGAGACCCCCAGAGTAGGAGCCGTCACCACTTCCCTTGGAAGTTGGTTCCAGATCCGAGCCATCCTATGACTATGAAGTAGTGCCTTTGGATGCCCAGTCTAAAACTACTCTCTAATAATTTGTGGCCATTATTCCTTGTTACCCTGGGGGCTACTAGGGGAAACACGGTCTCTCCCAAACTCTGCTGGTCCCCTTGGTGAGTTTATAGGTGGCCACCAGGTCCCTCCTCAGCCTTCTCTTGTGAAGGCTGAACAGGCTCAGGTCCCATAGCCTCTCAATGTAGGGTCTGCCCTGCTGCCTTCAGATCATGTGGGTGGTCCTTCTCTGGACCCTCTCCAGGTTATCCACATCCCTCTTGAAGTGTGGCACCCAAAATTACACGCAGTATTCCAACTGCGGTCTGACCAGCACCTGATAGAGGGGAAGTATCACCTCCTTGGATCTGTTAATCATGCATCTGCTGATGCACAATAAAGTGCCATTAGATTTTCTGATGGCTTTGTTACACTGCCAACTCATGATCATCTTGGAGTCCACTCCAAGATCCATTTCCACTTCCATTTAATCAAGCAGGTCATCCCCTAGGCAGTAGGTATGCTGTACATTTTTCCTCCCTAGGTGCAACACTTTGCATTTCTCTTTGTTGAATTGCATTCTGTTGTTTTCTGCCCATATGTCCAACCTGTCCAGGTCTGCTTGTAGTTGTTCCCTGCCCCCTGGCGTGTCCACTTCTCCCCACAGTTTTGTGTCATCCGCAAACTTGGACACAGTACACTTCACTCCCTCGTCCAAGTCGCTGATGAAGATATTGAAGAGTATCAGTCCAAGGACCGAGCCCTGCAGGACCCCACTGCCAACATCCTTCCAGGCCGATACCTACCCATCCACTATGACTCTCTGGATACAACCCTCTAGCCAATTCGCCATGCACCAGACTGTATAGTCATCCAAGTCAAGCCTCCTAACTTGTTTACCAGTATGGTGTGGGATACCATATCAAAGGCCTTCCTGAAGTCTAAGTATATGACATCAACCCCTACTCCTGTTTCCAGGCGTTTTGTAACCTGGTCATAAAAAGAGAATAGATTAGTCAGGCATGATCTACCTGTTACGAAGCCATGCTGGTTTCCCCTCAGCACAATCTGTCCTGCCGGGCTCTCGCAAATGTAAGCCTTGATAATTTTTTCAAAGACTTTGCCTAGGATGGAAGTGAGTCTGACTGGCTTATAGTTGCCCAGGTCCTCCTTCCTCCCCTTCTTGAAAATGGGGACCACAGTAGCCCTTTTCCAGTCCTCCAGGACCTGGCCTCTGTGCCATGATCATTCAAATATTACCACCAGTGGCTGCGTGATGATGTCAGCCAGTGCCTTTAGTACCCTCGGATGGAGCTCATCCGGGCCTGTCGACTTAAAGGCATCCAGTTCCTCCAAGTGACTCTGCACCACCTCAGAGTCTACGCATGGCAGTCTGGTGCCTTGTTGCTGTTTCTCTACAATCCCAGTGAGACTCTTGTCCTGCCCCTCATTTAGGAACACTGAGGCAAAGAACTCATTGAAGAGTTCAGCCTTGTCCCCTCTGTCCATCACCAATTGCTTTGTTAAAGAGATCTGCTTTCTCCTCTGGTGCAACCACCAGATTGCCAAGCATATCCTGCAGGGGTCCCACATTAGCCGTGCCTTCTTCATTCTCCCTACATATTTAAAAAAAATACTTTTTATTATCTTTGATCCTTGATGCTAGCCCTAGCTCTGTATCTGCCTTAGCTTTTCTAATAGCCCCCCTACAGACCCGAGTGGTGAAGGTATACTCCTCTTTGGTGATAGTCCCTCCCTTCCACCAGGTGTATGCCTCCTTTTTGGCAATCAGGCATTCACGAATGCCCTTGGTGATCCAGGGGGGCCTTTTGGGCACTCTTACCACTCTTGCTTCTTAACAGAAGCTGGTCTGGTCTGCTGCCATTAACAACTTTAGGCTGCCTGTCCCATCTCAGGTGCTCTGTCCCTCTCTGTAATACACCCTGCCCCAGAATTTCATTAGCTATGCCTTTAAGACACCCCTCCCACGTGTTCTTAGACATTTAGGGATGCTAGTTACCCCATCACCCCTCTGCTATGTACTGTTTGACCACTGAGAACAGAATAAAATGAAGCAAAGCTCACCTCCCTGATTTATTCTGTCTCAAGTTTACCTGCCTCATTAAAGTTTTGTCAGTTCTTAGCAGAAGGGCTTTTGCCAATTAAAAGTATCACACCCTTGTCTGGTCATGTGCTCAGAAATTTTATATCCTCCCTTCCAGAGAAGAGACCTTCCTATGTAGTCAAATACACTGAAATTGCACTTATCTGTTGACAATAATTTATACAAGATAACAATATTTATTATAAAAGCAAGGGCAAAGAGAAGAAATCAATAGCCATATGTTTAAATAGAGATATAAGAACAAAATTAAACATCAGAATGATAATTTTACCTCATCCCTGCATCTTATACCTAAGCTCAAAGAAGGCAGCTCTGTCTCAGCTGAAGAGTTCAGAAAATAACTGCAGCCTCTAACCTTCCTGTCAGGGTTTCCTGCAGCTTCTTCTATGTTACAAAACACTTAGCCCATTGGCTCAAGCCTAGTGCATCTTATAGCAGGTAAATTTTATACAAACACTTGTGCACACGGCAAGTTTTGAGTATGGTTTCTTACCTGACCATTTACATACATTATCTTCTGGATTCTTGGGAAACCTATACTACGCATACATCTTTTTGTACCCTAAGGGTGTATCTGCTAACCAGACCAGCACTCCTTTCTGATATAATTACCAAAATTAGATAATTAGCCAGTATCATAACTGAGCCACTGGCACAGTTGTTCGAGCACTTGTGGTGTTCCGGCCAGGTCCCTGAGGACTGGAGAAGGGCCGTGTGGTGCCCAATTTCAAGAAAGGGAGAAGGGATGAGCCAGGTAACTTTAGACCAGTCAGTTTTATCTCTATTCTTGGGAAAATGCTAGAGAAAATAATCAAAGAACACATTTGTGCAGGCCCAGCAGGGAAAACAATGCTGAGGGTTTGTCACGGGTAGATCCTGCCTGACAAACCTTGTCGCCTTGTATAACCAGGTCACGCACTACCTGGATGTGGGAGCCAAGGCTGATATAATCTTCCTGGACTTTAGGAAGGCCTTCAACACAGTTTTGCACCCTATCCACATTGAGAAGCTAGCAGACTGTGGAGTGGATGCCTACATGGCCAGGTGGGTGGCCAACTGGCTTAGGGACCGCACCCAGAAAATGGGGGTGGATGGTTCCTCCTCGGCCCGGAGGGAGGTGGGCAGTGGGGTCCCGCAGGGTTTGGTTCTTGGACCAATATTATCCAATATCTTCATCACCAATTTGGAAGAGGGTGTGGAGCACCCTCTCCAAGTTTGCTGATGATACCAAGTTATGGGGCAAAGCTAGTACACCGGAGGGTAGGGAGCAGATTCAGGCTGACCTGGACAGGTTGGATCAATGGGCAGAGAGAAGTAGGGTGTAACTTAATAAAGATAAATGTAAGGTACTCCACCTGGGAAGGAGGAAACTGTAGCACACCTACAGGTTCGGAAGCGTCCTTCTCAGCAGCTTGGAAGCAAAGTGGATCTTAGAGTCATAATTGACTCCAAGACGAACATGAGCCAGCAGTGTAATGAAGTCATCAACAATGCCAATCGCACCCTGTTGTGCATTAGCAGATGTATGACTAATAGAACAAAGGAGGTGATCCTCCCCCTCTATGAGGCACTGGTCAGGCCACAATTGGAGTATTGCGTCCAGTTTTGGGTGCCGCACTTCAAGAGGGACACGGGGAATCTCGAGAGGGTCCAGAGGAGGGCCACGTGCATGATTAGGAGCCTTCGTGATAGACCCTACGGGGGGAGGTTGAGAGAGCTGAATCTCTTCAGCCTTCACAAGAGACGGCTGAGGGGAGATCTTGTGGCTGCCTATAAATTTATTAGGGGAGGTCAACAGGGAATACTAGTTGATAGTGGATTTAGGCTAGATATTAGAAAGAAATTTTTCACTGTAAGGGTGGGCAGGATCTGGAATGGTCTTCCAAGAGAGGCAGTGCTATTACCTAGCTTGGAGGTCTTCAGGAGGAGACTAGATAGTCATCTGGCTGGGGTCATCTGTGTTGCGGCTGAGCAGAGCCAATTGAGGGAGCAGTGTTTAATTAAGCAGACGTCAGGCAGGCTGGAGGATGGAGAGGTGGGACACAACGTATTGGTTGCAAAAATAACTTCTACTTTAATTTTACTTACGCCGCTGGTGACCGCGCCACAGGCGGTAAGGTTGCTTATGTAGTTACCGAACGAAGATAATGCAATGAGCTAGCGAGATGAACCTGTAGACGCAATGAGCATTCAGGACAGGGTAAACTTATAGTCCTTATTAGGAGTCAATAGCAGTTTTACTACTAATTTTAGCACTGAATTCAGTTTTACTACTGATTTCAGTAAGGACTAAAATTTAATCTTTGACTTAATTTCTTGCTCTGAGTGACATTAAATGTCATGCTTTTAAATCTTGCTAACCTGTTCTTTTTTATTTTTTTTTAACTTTGCATCCATGTTGCACAGAATGAAAACCTCAATACAACAAAGTACTTACCCATAAGTTTAACTACCTTTAAGACCACAGTTTCTTGCCTAATCAGTGGTAAATTTAAGCATGCAATTAACAATTAGATTTAGAAATATGCTTAAGAGATATGCTGAATTGAGGCCTAAACCCTAAATGGTTTTAAAGTGCACAGTTTCCTCTAAGATGTGCTTGCTGATAGTTTCTGCTGCTCTTCCACTACTGATTTTAGTTTCCTTTTATCCCTCTGTATCACGCCTTTGAGCAAACTGGCTTCCACAGTACTTTCTAATTTAGTATCATCTGCAAAATTAATTAATGTGCTGTTTACTCCTCCTTCTAGGTCATTAGTGAAGAAATTGAATGTGACCTGACTGCACAGCCCTGCAGTAATCCAGTAGTCGCTTTCTCCCAACTCAATACTTTGCAGTTCATCATTTCCCTTTGTTTACAATCTTTGCCAGTCTTCATTTCACATGGCAGCATTCATATCCAAGCCGACTTAAATTAATTTCATGAGAAGGATTTTACAGGACTCCGTAACAAATGCTTTACTAAATTAATTGCAAATGCATATTGCATAATACGCTGTTCTTTAGACCACTAATTTTATAATCTTGTCAAATAGCAATCAAGTTTATCTGGCAACTTGTTGTTAGAAAAAATGCCAGATATTTATGGTTCATGGGACTATTATGTTTTAGAAGTTAGGATCTGATCCCACAAGTCCCTCTCACACAAATATATATTTGTGTGAGATGATATATATATTCTTATACAGTCAGACTGGAATTCCTGGGATGATTCATAATGCAAAATGCTATCTTTCTTAGGTTAATATAAAGTAGTAGGATTTTTTTTCAGTAAAAATGTTTTCCATATATAAATATAGCGAATTGTTAAAGATTTGCTTTGCTTTGCTTTCCTTTGCAGTTTATCATCCCATTTACTGAACTTGAATTTTAAAATCAGAAAAGATACAAATTAAATTGGCAGCATACTTGTACAGTATCTTGTTAAAAATTGAAATACTTGGGTCTCTGGTGTTTTCGCTATAATTCATATATTGCTAAACAATAACCAAGAGGAGGGGAAGGAAGATCCAATAGTTAGGGAGTCCACCTAACATGCACAAAAAAACTGGTCCATCTCCCTGTTTTACCACATGCTTTCTAGGTGATTGCAAACAGTTCATTAATCTTCTTTGTACATCTCAGTTTTCCATGTGTAAAATTTATCACCTGAAAGTACCTTTTTGTTTAGCAGGCTGTTCTGAAAATAAATTACATTAATGATTGCACCTGAGTAAGGGAACAAAATTAAGTACCTTGTTCATGCCTGGGCTTGTCGGACATGGTTAACTAGGGTCTAGATTCTCAACATTTTAAAGTCATTTTACTGGTGATATATATTGGTGGTAAATATCAGCAAACGTTAAAATGATTACATAGGGTTTCACTGGAGTTGAGTGTGATTGCACAATATGCAAATATACCAGAGGTAGCTTTAATCTAGCTCCAGTGCCAAAAGCAAGGAAGCTCTGACAATATTGGCTTCTTCAGCGCAGACTCTACTAACTGGCTAGAATATAGGTATATACCCTACAACAGTTTTATAAAAATAGTTTAATCTTTAAAGATTTTTTACATACACATTATTTTAATTTGAAAAAAAAAATATACACATACACAAAGATCCCCTGAATTCACTGAGGATAAGGACTCAAACTTCTGCTTTCATTCTCAGAAGAATTCTTGAAGACTGGGACTGAAATGGGAGCAAGGGTTTACTGATGTCTTTTTCTCAAAAGCTTAGAATGAAAACTTTGCAGAATTCATATTTGATCTCTCCTATTAGTAGTATAAACCTCAGATTAGGAATGTTATAACACCTCAAAAGAAGGAAAAAAAAATGTTCAGTACATTTAGAGACACAATATTCATTATTTTTATGTTAAGCTCCTATCATTTGAAACCTTCTGCCCTACAATTTGAAAATATTTTATCAGATATCATACTATACCTCATTACTGAAAATAATAGTAACGTTAAGATGTGACAGCTTTATAAAGTTGCTTAAAAGGAATAGCACTCCTTTCTCCTCTTGTACACTCCCCAACCCCCCATTCCTACATATAATACCATAACATAGTATAATATGCCCACCTAGATGACTAAATGCATCTATAATTATGAATCCTCGGTTAAAAAAAAAAAAGAGAGAGAGAAATCCTGTTCTCAATCATGTTTCTCCGAATTTACACTAATAGCTTCACTGATTTCTGGGACCTTCAGACCAGAAAGTGGTCCCTTGGGTTTGCACTGATGTAAAGTAAGGCAGTAGTTGGGTCTCCATCTGTGCCTATATATAACTTTTCAGCCAAAATTGCATCTCAAATGGATGAAAGTTATACCAGTTTTATTGAAGTTCTGTTTCTGTTCCTGTAGTAATTGAAGATATACCCTTTCCTGTAATAATCTTCTTCTGGTGTTTGAAATTATATCCTAACTGGGATTTTCTATTTGACTTTTCTTCTTTAAATAAGATTTATTACACACAACACCTTTATTAACTTCAGTTTGAAAAGTGCTCTGGTCTGGTCAGACTCTTTAGAGAAGTTTTTTAGGCACATTCAAAAAAAATCCTTACTTTCTTCATTTGTGGCTTTCAAATGTGGCTCCTGAGAAAATATTTCACATTCTGTAGGAGGGATAATTCAGATATTTCCTTGCCATACCATTGATATTCAAAGGTGGATTTCTTGATGTAAGTCTGTTAGAATCTCAGTCAAATTCTCCTTGCTGGAAGCTGACTGAGTAGCTGCGTCTGGACTCTCACACTGGATCAGTGGGTTCTGAGCTCCCCTATAACTATATCATTTCCAGCCTCTGTATCTGGGCTGAGCCTCTTGGGTGCACTTACCAATAAAAAGACCTCTTTCTGTAGCACATAGTGCTTAACAGCCCTTAACAGAGGTGTTGACTTCCCAGGACATCCCTGTCACTGAAACCTATGCTTCCAGAGCAGTGGGTACTCTAGTTTTTTAACAAGAAGATCCTACTCCCCAAAAAACTCAACAATACTATTAAATCATTTCCATCAAGTTTACAAGAAAAACTACAGACCTTGATCCCCCATGCCACCTAACCTGGGGACTTTTTACAGGCTCCCTAAAATCCACAAACAAGGGAACCCTGGCACACCTATCATATCCAACCATGGGACCCGAATTGAGGAAATATCAGGTTTCGTTGAATCAATCCTAAAACCTCTTGTCACCCATAGAGCAAGTTTTGTACAAGACACTACAGACTTTCTACGGAAACTGAAAACCATAGACCACCTTCCACCAACACACTCCTAGCCCCCATGGACATTACCAGCCTATATACCAACATCCCACACCAGGATGGCATCCAAGCCTGCCTTACATATCTACAGGAACAAGATTACAACCCAGACTACAGACTAAAGATATTACTGAGCTTTTACACTTCATCCTCACACACAGCAATTTCACTTTTAATAATCAACACTTCCTCCAAATGATGGGAACAGCTATGGGCACTAAAATGGCCCCACAGTATGCCAAACTTTTTATAAGCCACCTGGAAGAAGACTTCCTTAAGAACTGCACCATCGAACACTTGCTGTACTTACGATACATCGATGACATCTTCATCATTTGGACCGAGAACCTGCAATCTGATTGAGTTCCACCAGAAATTCAACAGTCACCACCCCTCCATCCGATTTTCTTTAGACTACTCCAGCACCAATATCTCCTTTTTAGACACAATGATCAGTATCCAGAATGATAAAATACAGACCACAGTATACAAGAAACCCACTGACCAACATACATATCTGCACAGAACCAACAATCATCCTAAACACACCAAAAAGAGCTGTGATATACAGCCAAGCCCTCAGATACCACCGCATCTGTACTGAAGAGAACACCCGGGATCGCTACCTCACCAATCTTAAAAAGCCTTTCACCCAGCAAGGACACTCCTCCAGATCTACCAGAGTGGTAGATTGCATTTTTGAAAGAGCCACCTGGATACCACGTGAAGACCTGCTGCAGTACAGAAGAAAAACACCCACAAATCGCACACTGCTGGTTATGACATATCACCCCTCCCTTGAACCTGTATGGAAAATCCTCAAAAAATTG